>VWYI01025398.1:0-23093 GCA_013399455.1 Anthoscopus minutus | reverse complement strand
TGTTAATATTTAGATTGTCTTCCACATCTTATAATCTGCTCTATATACTGCTTAGATCTGGAAGACACCAACAGGAATTATATCTTTTAATTTGTAAATAAGTTGTGTCCATATTAAGAAATGCTTCTAAAAAGTTTCTCACCTTGATTTACAGGCTTGACTAATGCCTTCTCTCTGAAATGCTTGATTATCCAGTCTCCTGTTCATTCTTTTTTGAGTAAAGCTTTCTCTCATATTTCCACGTTGCTCTTTCTTTTGAAATTTAGTCTCCACATATAAAGAACAAAACCATATTTTTGATGTACAACAGTGACTTAAATGAAAACATCCCTTCGAGGGAAGCCTTTATAAGGGTTCATATCATCTACTTTTGTAAGGTTCAGTGCCCTTTCTCATAAATTATACAGTATTTCATAAGAGGTTTACCTTGTCAAACATTGTTAAAATATAAGTAAAATAAATAAAATTGATCTGAAACCACAGGGTGCCTTTAGTAGCACTTTGGCCCATTGAAAAATACGAACTTTATATAAACAGAAGATGTCTTTGGGATTGCAGATAATGATAGTTACAATGCTTATGCTGTTTACTGTAGCTTTGTCTGATGTTAATTTTTGGGGTCAAGGGACAGAAAGCCATACCTATGGATTTTTTATTAGGAGGTTCATAAATTATGGAAAAGGAGTGACAATTATTGGTATTTAAAGACATCATTCTTGCAAATGAATATTAATAGGGGCATAAACCTGAAGGAATTCAGAATAAAAACTTTCTGAAATAGAACAGCTGAAGAAAAATTGCACAATTCAGAAAATAATGCCATTGATATAGAAATGATGGATTATTGAGCAATGCATCTATGAGTATGGATCCAGCTTATATCTGTTCTTTGTACAAAAGAGTGAATCCTCATAGGACAACTCCTTAACTGCTAAGCCAGTCTTCAAAGTTCATTTTCAAAGTGGTCATTCTTGTGAAAACAGCATGAATGAAACCTTTGGATCTGTAATTTGTGCTCTGTGTTGGGGGCAGTTTTATGCAGTGGTTGGCCATCAAGCAACCAGAACCAGGCAAAAATACCCATTTGACAAACCAGTTGTTAGAGGTGTTTTCTCTGATAAAAGAGGTAAGTGTAATATCCAGTCCCAAAAGCTTGCATAAAATCATTTACATTTCACAGCTGATTAAAAACAGTTTTTACCTTTTTTTTTTTTCTACTTCATTTTCTAATCAAAGAAGAGCATAATGAAAATATTCCTGATAAAAATAAACATGCAACATGCTAAGCAAAGAAAGTGGAAGACAAGTGGAAATGCAGAGAGCACGTACAAGATGACAATGAAAGAGAAGGAAACCAAATGCAGACATCATTTATGGACTTAAAATTGGCAAGTCCAGTTGAACCTGGTATTGATTCCTGTTACTTTTTTCCCTCCCTTTTCTTGTGAAATAACTAATGGTTTTGTACCTGCCCAGTCAAAATGGGAACTCTGGCTAGATCTGATTCCCTGTCATACTACAGAGGTTTATTTACTCATTTTACATGGAATGCTAGGAAAATATCTATTCTCTTATGCTTCTTTTTTAGGTTGTTTTGTTCCACTGCTGTAGCTTTCTAGAGGATCTGAGAGGGATCTATATGCTACTGCACAAGGATTTAATGAATTTATAAAGAAATTGCCTAGTTTACCCTTTATTTCTAAACCTTAGTGAAAGAAGTATAATTGATCATTTTAGAATAATTCTGGTTTTGTCCTCCAACAGCATTTGTTTCAGATAATTTATTCCTACATAAATCAGCTATTTGTGTTTAATTTTTGGTGAATCTTGCATAGTATATTAGAGATCTGATGTGGAGAGGCTGAAACAGTAATTACAGTCACTGTGTGGAGCCTTGTGAGATGATGCCCTTACTGTAAAGCATTCTATTTGTCAATAAGCTTACATCAATACTTGGCAGATCATTTATGCAGCTTTAATGTTTCAGAATATAAACTAGACAAAATGACTAATATAAAATTGAAATTGCATTGCATCTGCAACTGACAAATCCTATTTTGAAAGCATGCATGAACATGAGGATCAAATGTAGCTTTTATCATTTACATTTTTTCCAATGGGGAAGTGTCTGATCCACTTCTAATTCACCTGTTGTTGATTTCCTCATTCTTTCCTAATCCCTTGAAGCTGAGATGTCCTAACCCTCCTCTCATGGGGGAGAAATTAGTAAAATCCCTGACTGGAGTGTATGAAGCATCCGTTACGGAAATGTAAAAGGTTAACCTAAATTCTAGCACACAGAGATGTCAGACTAGAACAAACCAGCATGGAGAATTATCTGGAGGTGGCACAAGGTTAAGGTGGAGCATATATGCATCATAGAAAGTTTGTTTATTTCAGGCAGAATTAATTTTTCTGGATGAAAAGGGCAAAGAGGCAGAAATGCAGATGTCCACAGGTCCATGATGAGCAAGGTGGTTTTAGGCTCCAAGTTTCTGCCAAACACCAAGCTGGAATATTTTAGTGCTTTTGGTATGCCCAAACTAAAAATCCCTAAGTGTAGGATTACAGAAATTACAGGATTACTGTCCTCTCTGGATGGATGTACCCTTATCAGTCAGTTATATTTTAAACTCATTTTCATCCAGATATGTTTTGGACTAGTTTCAACAGATTGGTCAAATTGATTTTGAAGAAGGCTGTTCCCTCTTTCCTTACCCAATACTGTAGGATGTTTTAACTCTTCAAATTGGAGTCATTCAGCTGATTTCAAATTCAGCATGTGCTGGTACAAGAGCATTTTGCAGTATGTGTATTAATTGTCTAATTTCCAGATCTAAATACTGTGGGTTCTATGATTGCTGTGTCTGAGAAACGAGTGTCTTAAATGTAAAATCTTGGTATGACATAAACAGGCATCATTCTACTGCCTTTCTTGTTCCAAGATGGGCATATATTCCCATCCCTGGAAGTGTTCAAGGCCAGGTTGACTGCGGCTTTGGGCAACCTGATCTGGTGAAAGACATCCCTACATCTGGCAGGGAGGTGGAGCCTGGTAATCTTTAAGGTCCCTTTCAGCCTATATCGTTCTAGTGTTCTATATTACCACATGCTTCTATCTGTTTCCTAGGCTAAAAGTTTAATTTCAGGACACTTGGGTGTTCTCCAAAGGATTTGCACTGGTGTGTGATTTTGTCTAAAATCTGTTTTGAAGTAATTCTGTTTTGTGCTCAGCATTTGCATGTACATTTTTAATATGTAAACCGTCCTGCATTAGCCGGATGCCTGCTACTGCTGCTGGAGCTGGCACAACAGAATGTGAATTTGCTGAAAGGAACTCAGGAAAAGAACCCCTATTAAAAGAGATTGGAGATTTGAAGAGACCAATTAGTGGGAGAAGATTAAATGGTCTCATTGTACCCTTTTCATGCAGGCAAAATTCAATGGAAGATTATGTATTGGGTTTCGGAGGGAGGGGGGAGCCCCAACTGAAAAAAGGAGGCATATTCAGAGGCATAGTAACTGAAGGGATACTATAACCATCTCAAATGCTTGAATAGAGAAGAAATTCAAAATGGAGCTCAGAGGAAAAAAAAACCAAATAAGGTAAATTAACTATAGAAAAGTAACTTAAAAATAAAAAAAAGAAGAAATGAGAATAGCAATAAAAGCAGAAGAAAAAAGGTAAATGAAAAGCAAATTCTTTAGGATGTGGAATAGCAACCCCAGAAATGCTGCTGGTAATCCATTGGATCCATAATTTAAAATTCAATGCTTTCTAAGCATTAAAAATGGGAAAGCTAGAAAAAACAAGCATTTTGAAAGAATTGTGTAATGCACCATAGGTGTTTTTATCTCTGATCTGTGTGTGTGTATTTATGCAAGAATGAGTGCAATAACACTTGAAAAAGATAGGTCCTGTGTGTGGGGTTGCTGTCTGCTAATTTACATATTTGACTTAAGAATGCCTACAAGGTGGAAAAGCAAGGTTTTGCCCTCATCCTACTTCTGGTGCTCTGTATTTCACTCCTGTTGTCAGGTACCCCATGCATTTCAGCTCACTTTCAGTTGGCTTTTCAGCAAGAAACCTTTCCATTTCCAAACACGTCTCAGCCAGGCAACTGTGGGCTTTCACTGCTAAATTGTTCTTCCATAGACAGAATTACAAACATGCCTGGCTTGAAATATTTCAAGAACTTTGGCTATTATTTTTCCTTTATAGTTTTTTGTTTGACTGGTTCAGTTTGGTGTTGTTTTTGTTTGTTTGTTTGGTTGGTTGGTGGGTTGATTTTGTGTATGTGTCTTCTAGTAATCTGAAAAGAATTTTTGTTTTCAATGTGTTGGAGTTTTTATCCCTACTCACCAGAAAACGTAGCAGAAACTTTCTGTGACCTTGGTTATCTGAGCTGTTTGCTCTTACTAGTCTATGCTGTGTTTACTTCCTCATGTAAGTCTTTGATGGTGCTAGGAGTTTTTAGATGTTTTACTTCATTGTATATACTGCCTGTAGATAGTTCTTTCTACCAGAAAGTGCAAATTTCCCTCTTGGATCAACAACAAGAAAGTCAGCATCAATAATACAGTAACTGGTTATTAGATTTGCATACCAACTCATGGGTTTTTGGGGCTTTAGATTAATTCATTACTTCTGCCTCTTTCCTGAAGGCTGATGTTTTGGTTAGACAACCTTATTTACTTTTCCCCATTTCCTTTAGGCTGTTCCTATGTTTTAGAAAGGGGCTATGGGGGAAAATCAGAAATAGTGCAGAACTCTGAGTGCTTTTTCCTATTCAAAGCTGGGTAGAAATGGCATTTTCAGTCCATGAAATTACCCTGTGATCTGTCACCTTTTCTTTGTATAGAACAGCCTCGTAAGATACATACATACATGTTGCCACATTTAGACCAAAAAAGGGGTATATTTTGGCAAAGAGGCAACTCTGATTTTTAAAATGATCATGCTTTAAAATTTAAAAAGCAGCTTGCTGCTGCTCTGTGTATGAAAGGTAAGGATTCAAATTATGGTCTGGAATTTTGTAATGGGTTGCATCTGATTTTGTTCATATTTCAATCTACTACAGACAAAATTTTTATCTTTTCTTCATCTGTGACAGCATCTTAAATTTTATTTTGCAAGGAAAAGGAAAGAAATACCTAGCAACAAAATGCCACCCCACAGCGACAAACTCCCCCACTCCCCCTTCTCTAAATGGAGAGTGTGCAAATTCCCCAAGTGGGATAAGGGACAAAAAAAAACCCTTGGAAAAATAAAGGTAGTCAACTGATTTGAAGTGTAACTGAACTGTGGCTAAACAACCTAACTGAGAATTCATACTTTGATATGTTTTTCTAAAAACCTGCTTATTTGATGTCTATTAGTCTTAGCATCCTTATAAATAAAATCTGATTTACTAATACACTATTAAAATTTGTTTTCTGTATCGTGGTTGCTCTTTTCGATTGCTGGCCTGTGATTAAAAGGTTTTAATGTTGACAGTGTCTATTTCATTATTATTTTATTTTTTCTGTATTTTCATATCCGTAGCAAAAGTTTGTGTTACACACCGATGAGGAACAGATGAACCTACTTTTTATAATCCTGGTCTCTTACCTAGTGACATACAGCTTAGCAATTGATTATATTTGTGCTTGCACCTACTGCCACGTGAAGAACAGCTGTTACAAAAAGCAGCCTGAGAAAGAAAATGTCAGGAAGGGAAACACTGTAAGAATTAAAATTGGCGCTGTCTTTCATCAATGTTGAGACTATCAGAAGTTGCACGAGCCAGCACTAACTATCCACAGCAGGCAATCTGATGCCAGCCTGCTGTTAAACAACCAACATTTAACAAGAAATAGCGTGTAGATGTAATGTGTGGCTTAAAACATTGTGTTGAGCATCATTAAAAACGAGCCTCCTTGGAGCCTTATTAAAAAAAGTCCTTTCTCTCTCTGTAATAAAACATTTCTCTCTGACTCTTTCAATTAAGGTTCTAACAATACAAACACTGTGCCTCTTAATTCAGTACTGCATTGGAGAACCATGGCTACTGTCAAGCTGTAAAGGCAAATAAAACAAACTATCTTCACAAGCCCCTGTCTAGCCAGCAAATGAGAGGCAGGAGATGGCTATATTTTCCTGGTTTTCTTCAGTCTATTGTCTCTGTTAAGTCTGATATTTGCAAATATTTCAGTGCCTGGAGTTCAGTGTTGATGCCAGCTGCTGTCCCCATTGTGTGACTGGTTGGCATCGAGGTTTCAGACTGGCAACCTCTGAAACCTCGAGGTTTCAGATACTGAGATACTGAGATACTGAGCATGCCTGCTGAATCTGGTGGATTAAGTGATGTTCAGTCATGACATCGATGGTCTGAAGTGCTCACTGGAGAAAAAACTGCACAAGCAAGTATGTTTTGGGCAGCATACCAGCAACTTCATTGTGTTTGGGTTGAGTCAAGTCCTTCCTAACACTTTTTGGCTCAGCTTTGGAAACGTATTCCTACAGCAGGATGTCTGCCCATGATGCAGAGTTCCACAGACCTCCTTCTCATTGGTGAAGCTTGCAGTGCTGGAAACTTCATCGTTTGATACAGTGGCCAAAATGAGCAAGCCAAATTGCATTATCCTGGATGTCAGGTATTAAATCATAAGCACAAAGAGAAATTGAATTAGTATGTTAGAATAATTAGGAGTTTTAGGACAACCTTGAGAGATGAGACTTCTAAAGAGCTTCTTAACTCTTTTGGACTCTGAAGACACTATGAAAGTCCTAAATTGGGGATAAAACTTTTGGTACAAGCAAGTAAAACACTTATACACTTGATATGGTGTACTTGAAAGGAAAAAAAAACTGTATGGAAGCAAAGAGATATTTTCTTGTACTGTAAATCAAAACTAAATGTTGTGAGTAAGATAAAGCCCTTTCAACCATGGGTGCTAAGTGTTTGTAGCAGGGAAAGGATGTTGTGCTATACTCAGTGAAATAATGATTGCTCTTCAAATGATTTATTTTTAATTACACCTTTTGCAAATGAATCCCTCCCTTTTTTTTAAAGCCAGATGAGCCACTACCAGTTAATACTGATGTATTTATGAGTTTTTAGCTTAGCTTTTAAAATAGAATACCTCAAAAGCCACAGTTTCACACATGAACTCTGCAGAATTAAGCCATGATATTTCTTTGAGTTCCAGCCCAGCTCTTGTGGGAATAATAATGAATAAGGAGAATTTCAAATAAAACCAAACATAAATTACTTGCAAAGGGTTTTGGCATTAGTGGTTCAGGAATGGTGATGTGTGTTGGCCTAACATATCCATGTTTTTAAGGAGTGCTGCCCTCTCTCCTGGAGGCATAATATTTCTGAAAGGGCTCCTCCTGCTGAGCTTAATACTCAAGGGAAAATTACATGGAAAAATGTTAAAATGTAGCAGTGGATATTCTCAAAATAGGATATCAAAGGGTCCAATAAGCATCTATGGAATGTCTTATTTGTCATTTTTACAGACTGTGTAGTCAATGATATCCTGTTATACAAACTTTGGTGCTGCCCCAAGTTGGTGATGGTACAATATTTATACAGATTTTGGTGACTATATATTTTTCTTTATTATGAAAAAAAAAGTTAAAAGGACTTTTGGGGCTTTTAAATACATATAATTTTCATTTTAGGCAGTGTAGCATAGGCTTAATTATGGTTACACTGAAGTCTTTGCTTGTGTCTGTTAAAATGGAAATAATGTTGTGAGAATGAAAAGCATCATATACCCACAGCAGATTTCACTGCAGACTATAGCAAGTGGTTTAGATCATGTTATTAGAAGCTGAGAGTATATTGATTTCTCATGGTCTCAGAAGGGCCATGCATTTTCTCCTGTTCTAAGTAAAAATAAACCAATAAATGGCTGCATTAATGATGGTATCACTGGGTAGCAGCAGTGTGTTTCTTAATGTCTTAGGCCTCAAACATGCAATCTCTTACTCATATGTTTTACTCTAGGCAGCTTCACAGAGCCATTAGACTCAATTGGGTCATTTGTCTCAGAAATGAATTCCCTAAAATCAGGCTTGGTTCGAGTGACACGTTCGCTTCTGAATGGATGTGAATTTGCTGTGTGCTATGAAAGCCTAACCCGGAGGAAGATATTTAAAACTATTGCAAGCAGTGCAAATTGCTGTACAGTGCCTCCCTCCCAGTAAATTTTAGACTGTCTTCATTATTAAGAAGATTTATTTTTTATCTTTTATAGCAAGATAAGTGATATATGCCAACATTGGAAAAACCACAGCATAGGTAAAAGTAGTTTCTTTGTCATAGCCACATATTTCACTCCTTCCAGCCCTCATCCCCTCCACCATATCTGTGACCTTGTTTAGTCTTCCTTGTGAAAAACTAGAGCAGTGTCTGTCCCTTGAGATTTCATAATGGGGCAGATAACATTTCTTTGGCACTGAAGATAAGTGATTAAAAGTCTCTAAGAGAAACTGGACTCAGTTATGAAAATTATTTTTATATATTTATATAAATTTATTTTTGTGTCACTCAATTTATATGAACAGGTCTCAAAACATGTATGGAAACAATCTATTTTCACTTCTAGGACCCTTAACTATAGAAATATGGAGTGTCTTTTTTGCTTGTATCAGTCTATGCTGTGATACAAGTAGTAAGAGCTACATAGGGAGGCTGCAACTTAATTTATAGCTTTTTATTTTACTGAATATACTTTCCAAATTATCTGGCAGTATTGCATCGAGGATGCTCTAATGGTTCTTGGCTTATTAAGAAGTTATTGGTGGGTGTGAAGGCCAAAACCCCATCTACCTACAGGTCTACCAAAGGATCTTGATTAGAGTTCCCAAAATCAGGAATTAGAGAATAGACAGGAAGAATTACTGGCTATGCAGGATATATTCCTTCGTGCTTCAGGCTGTGACCAGGAAATTTATTGACTGATGAGGATTTCTAACCCACCAGTGTGACTGGAACTCTGCAGTAATCAAAATCTAAATCTCAGATAAGACCTCTGGATGCCAGAGGGTGCTTTGCCAATCTTACTACATCAATAAAGAAGAAAGAATCACCTCTAGTTTCCAGAGCTGCCAGAAAAAGCAGTTTCTCCCAGCATGAGTGTCAGCTGGTGACACAAGCACAAGAGTTGTACTCCCTGCTCAGAAGGCTTGAACATTACAGATATCTTTTGTGTGTGCAGGCAGCAGAAAGCAGGTGAGCTTCTTCCCTCAGATGCAAAAAGAAAAGATATGATGAGGGAAGAAAGGGAAGAGTTAATAATATTGAGCATTCCCTTAGGTATTTGTAGCCAAGAGATCTCTGTGACCCTATAGCCCCAAACCCACCAAAATTGCACTTTGATTAGTGAAAAGATAAGAGAGGAAACAAATGTTTGTTTTAAGCAGGCTTGTATCTCAAACAACACCTTAAGAATTGTGCTTTGGAGCTAGGAATAATCTCAGCACAGGTGCACTGGGCATTTGGTTGCCTGTGCATTCAACAGTTAATGTATGGCTTAGTTTCTGTGGATGAATTAGAGATAAAATCACGTGGCATTCATCCTGGATATCCATTTGTTCTTACTGAGCTTCTTCCATCTATAAATGGATGAATAATAGGAGTAAAAATAATTTTTTGACTTTTACTGGACCATCCACATGTTGCCTTTGTTTGTGCTGTTGAATGTTCTGTGCTTATTAGTGGATCGTAGCCATACTAAGGGTGTCATCATCAACAACCAGCTGAAGATTGAACCTGTTATTTTTTTTAGACCCTGATGGTTGGTGGCAGATGAGTAGGAGTATGCATAAGTCTCACCTGTACTCCATCTCTCTCCTGTAATAAATACAGTCTGAGTTTACAGGTAACAATGCAAAAAAGACCTCTATTTACTGAATTTGTCCTGCTGACCATCAGAATGCTCACAATTAAAATGTCTTAAAATAGATCTTACAGCGTAGTCACAAAAAAACCAAAAATGAAGCTTGAACATACATGTCCTTAATTAAGACTTTCCATTGCACATGAACAGAAGTTTTAAAATAAAAAGCAAACTATATTTTAATTTTCTAATTCATGTTTAGTTATTTAGGGAAAAAATATGTTTTTAAGGGGTTATGTACACTGATATCAATTAGAAAAAAAATCCTAATAATTAAATTCTTAATTTAAAATGAAAATTAAAAGCACCATACTTAAGAATTCTGAGGCCCCAATTCTTCAAACAGGTCCATGGACTTTAGTGTCCACTTACAGTTGGTAGTAGTTATGCACAGATGTATTGCAAACAATAAAGATTTCTGACAGAGTACAGGACCATGCTGTCATAATCAATACGGAAGCAGTTGCAAGAAAATCAATACCTTGATTTTCTGGTACGTTTTTTCCAGCTACTTTATAAATTATTATCTTAGGCAATGTGTATTTTCAATAACAGTATTGTACATGAAGATACTGCCATGAAAGCTTTCCAATAGGAAATAAAAATCACAGTATGTCTCCTAGAACAATGAGGAGCAAAGAAAACTACTGTAATGTGTAGGTGCTAGAGTGACAGCACACTAATGGCTGCACAGGAATTAATTAGAAGTCAGGTAATTAGCAGGTTGAATTCATTATCAGGTTTGCACAAGGCAGCAGAAAGATCTTAAATATTCTACTTGCATGGCTTGTATCTTCCGTGTGGAGTCTGACAATAGTGATCAAAATAGTTTATGGTGAATGTTAAATAGTGAGTCCATGTCAAAACTTTAAATGGGACATGGAAATCTTCCTTACATATTCTCTTTAGATGTTCATATATTGATTGACTGAGACATTTTCAGAAGTGTCCCTGCTTTGCTGTGTCAGCCAGAGGTCCAACGAAGAGCTAAGCTAAAAAAAAATTTTGGCAGAAAGTGTCTTATTAATTCCTCACTAACTTACTAAGTGAGGTTCTTAAAGCAATGTTCTTATCCAGCAAAAACTTTCTTCACCTGAATTATTTTGTGCATAAATCTACTCTCATGGAAACAAAAGTGGTCTTTATTTTTTATTTTTTTAAAAGCCATCCTGAGCTAAAACTGCATCTTTAGCTTAGATAAGGAAGAGAAACCTGAAGTTGTCCCCACTCACTCTGCTTAGGTTTGTGTTATGTGGTGGTTTTTGCCTGTGAGAACTGGATTCCTTTGGGATGAACCTAAACTGGATGATGGAGTCCAGGAAAGCATCTTGCATGCCACAACCACTAAGTGGCATTCAGTCCATGGAACCAAGTTAAAGGTAGTCTGGAGGAAAAAAATAGCCAAATAAAAAAAATAAATCTGCCCCCCCCAAAAAAACCGCAAAGCAAAATAAAATGAGTGTTCCTGAATACTCACTGATGTTCTCTTCAGAAATTATTTTTCTGGACTTCACTGTTTGCTGATATAGTGAGAGCTATTGATGACTGAAAGGATTTACTGCCTATGACAACTCTGTGATCAGCTTATTTTCATGCCAAACCTAACACCAAAAGAGAAATTTTGCCTGATCTGGAGTTTCTGTCTCGATCTGGCATGTTCATGGTATTTGACAGGTATGGCAGAGGAAGGACAAGCTGAAGGCATGTATGTGAAACTAGCATTAAACTTTCTATTTCCTTACCTTCAGGTCTGTGCAAGCGTCTGTAAAATCCTTGATGGTTCTACAATGACTTTTAAAAAGTATTTGTTCACCTGCCATACTTTGTTCCATTTACATTTCCTTCAACTGGGAAATGTAATTTCAATTGCTGTCCTAGAGAAGAAGGATTGTTCTTGGTGAAGGAGATTGTATCAGTCAACAGCAATTTTCTCGCAGATAAAATTTTCTAAACCAATCTTACACAAATTTTCTTTCATTGCCAGAAAAACATCTGATGGAGAAAAGTATTCTCTGAGACAACATAATTATCCTATGGCAAAATGGTATGTACATGATTTATGCAATGATTGCACATAGCACAATTTTGTTTTTACTTTAATGAATGGAGACGTAAAATGTCATATTTCTGAAAGAATATTTTAAACCACTCTTGGTATCAGCTCAGTATTAGTTTGCTCAACTCAATATATATAGGCCATGTTTTCCCTTAAGCATGTCAGTCACCATCAGAAACAAAACCAGGAAGATTGCCATGGACACATTTCAAGAGCAGATCATTTAAAACTCAAAAAAGAAAAGTCAACAAAACAGATCCACATCTCCCATTTGTTTTAAAAACGTCTCTTCAGAGTATAATTTTATAAATGTAACTTTTGAGGAGAAAACAAATTTCTCTCAGAGAGATGGTCCAATTTGTGAGAGACTGGAATGACTGATGGTTCAAAACATTTCATATGTGTATGTGAGGAGAAGGGGCAGGTTGGGTCTTGCTCTGGTGAGGAGATGCTTTGCTCCATAGGTGCCCACTCTCCTCCCACCCCCAGAGCCTGTGTCCCAGCCTGGCAGTGGCTGCCCCTCCCTGGCACAGCAGAGGAAATGCTCCACATCCACCTCTGGAACCTCTGACCCAGCTCCTGAGTGGCCAAACAACCAGAAATTCCTCCTGGGGGAAGGGCCCAGGAAGGCCAAGGGGTGTTTAAAGCAGAACATGGAGCAGGCACATGCTTTGACTTTACCTCCTTTTGGAATTCCTATTAGCTGAATGCTGCTGGAAATCAGCACTGGTAGTTATGTTTCTTCTTTTGTATCTCTCTTCTGTCTTTTTCTCCTTCTAATTCCCTCTTGGAATTTTTGAGTAACTTAAAATCAAACTGACTTAGAGTGTGTGGAGTTGAATGGCTTAAATTAAATGCTTTAAGAAGTGTTTCATGTTGGTTGAATGCTGCTCTAAACCTTTTAACAAAGTTGCCTGATTTTCTGGGATTGCCAGAAAAGTTTTTTGTTGTTTTGACCCCCAGAGAATATCTTGTCGGTATTTCTCTGTGTGTTTAACTCAGAGCACATGGACAACTGTAATGCCCTTTTGAAAGTCTCATTGAGTGGTTTTTTTGGTCTTTCCACAAATATGGAGGAAGTAAAACCATACCTTCTTAAATATATTGTGGTTTATTATTTTGTTTTAAGAACATTAGCTAAGCTGAGAATAGAAATAGTATCTTTTTAGTAGTGGTCAGGCATACTCTCACCCATGCTTTTTCCTGTGCTAGGGCTTGTTGTTCCATTCTCCTTAGGGTTATCTTCTAGGAATGCATGGTTGTGCAGCTCTAGGATTGCAATGACTGTGAGCCACCTGATTATACCTTTCTGAGACTTTTTTTACAAAGTAATATTTTAGTACAGATTCATGGAACATTAAACCTCAGACAAAGAATTTAAAAGTTGACAAATAAGGTGTTGTTTCCTGGAGTTACAGATGGAAACAAATTTTTCCCAACTGTGGTGAAGCATTGTTGTCTTCCCTGGAGAGACAATTACAGTCTTTTTAAATTTTTGTTTTGTTTTGTTTTGTTTAAAAGAGAAATGCAGGAATTTTCTTTTACAGCAATTAGTGGTGATGCATGGAGTGAGCTGCTAAGTACTCATGACTTATCTGGATAGACAGGGCTGTCCCCTGCTAATCACAATGAATATTGGGCTGTCCATAAAGAGCAAGGAGTGATATCAAAGAGAACAGTCAGCTATTACCAGGGCAAACTCCTGGCCATGAGCTTCTGCAGATGATAATATGAAAAGACAGAGATGAAATTAAAAGCAGTGTTAACTACCCAGGAGGTAGAAAAACATGCAATTGTTTCTTTGCATTACTTCTATATTGCACTTGGGCATTGAGATTATACTTTTCAGCATTATTATATACATTTTTTTGAATGTAGAAAATGCTATGGAATTATTTTTATATGGTAGCAAATGAATGAAGTAACTGGCTCCAGCAACACAGAGAGCAATCACTACATTGAGTTTATATAGGGTTTTTTTTAAGCTGTATAATCATTGACTTTACTGTGTAAAAATATCTTATATTTGCTGAAGTGTAACCAGTGGTTATGTCCTCCAGGGCAAATGTTGCAATGTGCAGACTTTTTCTTTCTGGTAAGTCAGTAGAATCTCTCTTGCCCTTATAAAGAAATTCCCATGTAAAGGAGGTTGAGTGCAACTGATGTGAGGTTTCTGTTTCACACAAATTCCTCTGATACTGTGGAAGCTGTTGAGAGCTTGCTCCTTCCTTATTGATGTTATTGTGCTAAGGAGAAAAATTCCTGACCTCTGCACAGATCCTCAGGGATCCACTTTGGTTTAGGAAATTAATTGCCATTTTTTCTCTGAGGGAACTTGTTTGCAGGTACAGTTTCTTGAAGTATATCTGCATTGAAGTCCTACTGTGACTATTGCTCCTTCAGAGGGCATAGCTTACTTTTAAAAAATAAGGTCTTTTTTTAAAATTTTGCCACTACAGAAAGCAAACAGCCTGATCCTGGGCAGCAGGGTGTAGCAATCTGTGCTGAGTTGTTTTGTTTTATTCACAGATACTCTGCTAGCAGAACCTGAGCTTGTCTGGAGTAACTGGCTTAGGCATGTCTATAGCACCATGATTGCAGTGTAGGTGTGTCTCAACGAGTAGCCTGTCACATGTAGGCAGTGATAAATTTGGAGGAAGAGCTGCTTCTGGGTAAATGTTGAAAGGATGTAATAGTTTACTAGATAGCAGAATCATAGAATGGTTGAATTGGAATGGGCCTTAAGGATCACTTTGTTCCAAGCACTGGGCATGAGCAGGGACACCAGGGAATCAACCAGCCTGGCCTTGAACACTTCCAGAGATGGGGCATCCCCAACTTCTCTGGGCAACCTGTTCTTGTGCCTTGCTACTCTCACAGTAATTTTTTTTTTCCTAATATCTATCCAATCTATACTCTTTCAATTTGAAGCTACTACCCCACATCCTGTTTGTCCTCTTGTAAAAAGTCCCTTTTCATCTTTCTTACAGGTTCCCTTCAGGTGCTGGAATATTCACAATTAGGTCACCTTCTCTTTTCCAGATGGAATAAACCCCGGTCTTCCAGTGACCTCCTGTGGACTCGCTCCAACATCCTCCCTGTGCTGGGACCCCAGGGCTGGATGCAGCATTGCAGGTAGGGTCTCACCAGAGCAGAGCAGAGGGGCAGAATCCCCTCCCTCCCCTGCTGCCCATGGGGCTCTGGATGAGCTCAGGACACGTTTGGCTCTCTGGGCTGTGAGTGCCATGGCTGGGTCATGTCCAGCCTCTCCTCCACCAGCACCCCCAGGTGCTTCTGGGCAGGGCTGCTCTCCATCTGCTCATCCCCAGCCTGGATTGATACCAGGGGTTGAATGTTTGTCTCTGTTAACTAAACGCTCTCCTAAACCTCAAGCCACAAAACTGAAGAGCAGGTAGACTGGTAGTTACTATTAGTCCTTGGAAACTCTAGCCATATTGGGGTCAGGTGGAGAGATAGCTGAAATATGTAGGTAGTGTGGTGTAGTGGGGAGCAAAAGAAGGATAAAATAAGGACCTGACAAGAGTGAAAGTATTAAAACTTCATATTGTTTTGCTTCTGAGTCTCACTTTCCCTTATTTAAATGCCTTTATGAATTTATTTGTTGCAAAAGGCAGTTTTCACATTTTCATTTTTCAAGGAAAATGTAATATTTACCAGTTGCTTTTGTATGTGTTTAGGTCGCCCAGAAGCTCAGGAGAGTGGTGACATTTAAAAATTATTTTCTTTCAAATTGTAGTTGAAGTTTCACCTCTTCCTTAAGATTTTTATTTTAATTACTTATCTTCGGGAACTTAATTCCTAGGAATATTATATGATTTTATTAGTCTTAAATCTTCAAGCTCTTCCCTGGGTTGCAAAAGAGCAGAGGTCATTATATTTTAACAACGTAGCATTTCCTTTTGTAAGTACTGAATATTACTACTGTGAGGAAGTCCTTTAAGTTTCTAAAATAACTAAAATTTTACTCTGTTAGTGGCATTTTCAAGTGTTTGTGATGAATGAGATGAGTCAGCCTGAGTTCTGTTGGACTACGCATCACTAATGCTACCATCCTTTATAAAGTAGGCTATACACCTTCAACAAAAAGTTTATTCTGCTAGGAGGTGGTTTCCTTGCTCCTACATTTATGTAAAACTGTTTGTGCTCAACTGTGGCCTCTTGTGTAGCCTTTTTTGTTAGCTACCTCGTGCCAGATTAGTTTTTTATACTTTTTTTTTTTTTAATATAAATGGAGAAAAAGAAATGTCCTCAAATTCCAGGTTAAGGTTAGGAAGAACTGCTTTGCTAAAGGTAGTGATAATGAGGTGATAACAATGATGGTGAGAAGAGGTAAGGATATCCAAAAATCCTTTTATCCTGATTTTTCAAAAAAATAAAGGTTAAAATTAGATCTGTGGGCTGCTTACAGATATTCAGATAGGCAAGGGCTTAGAATCTGGTCGACAAATCCAGAACACCCTTGACTATGTTTTCTAGCCCAAGTAATACTTTCCTTCTGCAAAGAGGTAAGTTCATGCAACTGACTTGTGAATGCTAAAATAGTAATGTAAGAAGACAACCCACTTTTTGGCCACGTTTTTTGAGAACAGTTGTTCTGTTAAATGAAGTTTATTAAAAGTGAGTAGTTTGCCAGAAGTTGTCCTCTTCTGGCAAACAAGAACCATAAGCACAGAAAGCCAGCAGCACATCTGTAACTCCTTTGACCGTCACCAGTTACTAAACCAGTGTAACTTCTCCAGGCTATCTTATCCTTTCAATTTGATTTAAGCCTGTAATGTCATTGACATATGTCTACATATCATGCTATTTGAAAGAAAGCCATTTCAGGAGAAAAGATATTTCGCTGTGGTTAGGAGGCTATGTTCATATTTCAGAGGATGGTTTGTTCATCTCTAGTCCTGTGACCTTAACTCTTGACCTTGACTGGAACCTTAATGATATCCTTGCTTTTGTCCTCAGATACAAGAAGTCTGCTGAAGCTAGAAATTCTTACTATGAACATCTCCAAAGCCTTGAATTTTTTTTTCTCATTTTATTTATTCAGAAAACTATGAAAAGCACCTACATCACAAACCAAACTTCAGTGTGTGTCTATTGGGGGCCAAAAAAAAAAAGCCAGCACCAGAAAGTGCTCGAGAGAAAAAGGTATATGTATATTTCTTCTGATTTTGGCCTACCTCGTGCAAAACAGGAGCTGCAGTTGCTGCCAGACGGAGATGCTTGTTCCTGCCTGCTGGATGAGAGGCTGCTGCAGGATGGGGATCTCATTACATAGGGATGGAGCAATCCATTATCTCCTTGGGGCAGCAATGGATGGAGAAGCTCCAGGTTGGACCTACCAGTCCAGCGCTGATAACGGAGATAGGAATCTGCATTTGTGTAGGGGCGTGAGGAGACTCAGTCAAACTGGGCACATTCTGCTCCTTTCCTTTTCAAGCCTGAAGACTCTTTAGGCATCTGGGGGAAGAGGGTGGCCCCTGAGGAAGGTGTAAGTGGGGCCAGCAATAGCAGATCTGGGGAAGGAGCCTTCCAGCATGCTGGACAGTGGCCCCTCTTTAGTGGCTAGGTGTGGACATGATTTTCTGAGCCTGAGAGAGTTTTTCAGCCTGACAGCAGCTGATCTGCTCCCAGGGGAAAATCTTCTGGGAAACCTTCTCTTTCAAGGACTGTATTTTGTAAATAGGTTTTGGTTCTCAAAACAATGTCACACAGCTGTTCTGAATGTGTTTTTCTCTTGTTCCACCAATGGGACCAGAGAAGTGGTTCCTTTGGCCAATCATGTTGACCTGTATTGGAACACCTTATAAAAAGGGTTGCAAACCCCAAAATAGAAGCTTTTCCTGCCTCATTGGGATCAAACCTCGCTGTTGTGATACTGAATCTACCCTGCTATTTCATGTCTACTACTGACAGCTAGGTGCCCCTTCTGCTTTGCTTTCCTTCCCCCACCCTGGCTCCCCTTATCAGGCTGTATGAACCTCGTGGTGGGAGAGCTCAGAAGGGGTACATTTTTCTGCCATTGCAGATTTGGGATCAGGCAGTGGAAATGGAAAAGTACAAATGTAAGAGCTGACTGAGTTTTTCTGAAACCATGTAGAATGATAGCCTAGTATACCTGCTTATCCTGGACTGTACTTTTTCTCTGTCCTAATTAAACCAAAATGAATTCAGAAAAAAATACCCTGATTTGTACGATTCAATGGCAGAGATGAATTTGCAGCTGCTTTAAGATGGTGGCTGTCACTTCATCTGGAATACAGCATGCAGAAGGGCTGCATATAAATAGTGCTGCACCCAGACAATGTTTTACAAAAGCAAGTGCTCCAAAATATCAATGCACGAGTCCAATTTTTCGCTAGGCAGCTGGCTCCAATCAGAGTGGCAATTTGTTACCTATTAGAAAAGTCATCTTGCTGCTGGCTGTCCTATAAAGAGAGCTTGTTTGATTCTCCTTTAGAAATAGCAGCTATTGCTGGCCTCTTTTATTGATAATGCAATATATGGTGGTAATAGCTGTGTAGTGATTGAAGAACAGCTCCTTGGGACATTTTTGATCCCTTGTCTTAATTGTAGCTGTAAGGAAACAAAAAGCAAAACTGATGTCAACTGGGAATTGGTGAGAGGAAATGAAGCAACATCCGTTTTAGGCCAGGTCTGAGTTTGTGGTGTTAAAGTGTACGCAATGTTCTACCAAGACTAAAATGATTAAGAAATTCCTGCTTGGATGTTTTCAAAATAGTCAAATAGTAAATCTTTACTTGGGGAGGAATGACTAATGGGTCACCTGAGAATAGAAAATTGTCTTATGAGAGTGTAATATCTTTTTCCTCAGCATTTCCTGGATTTGACTTGCTAAGGCTGATTTTTTCTTTGAGCAATGCCTGAATAGAAACTGATTGAATTGACATTCTTCCTTACCATGATAATGATTTCTTTTTCCTGTGGATGCTACATCTGGTTCTTTTTGAGGAATATCTCAACTTCCTTCAGTCTAGCTCCTAGGAAAGCTTGAAGTGATTGATATAGGCATGATTAACATAAATGTGTATGAGCTCACAGGAGTGAGGAAATGGCTCTTCATGAGTAGGTGCATAAAAATTTCAAAGCCAAAATGGAGTGACCTAAATAATTGGTAGAGAATAGGCTTTGCATTCCTAGATTACTATGGCATTGAAAGCACAGCAGTATTTTTCATCAGAGGGTTGACAACACGATTATAGGCTAATTCCAAAGCTAGCTAGCTAGCTGGTTTTGGGAAGAGATCCTCTTTCTGATTGTGTGAAATAAGCAAGACCTTAGGCTGATGAAAAATCTGAAGTATGTTTTTGGTAAGGGCTTATTCTTAGACTTCATTTACAGATTTCCTTCCTCAGACCAGTTATAAGAGCAAGTTCTAGGCAGTGCTTGCCTCTTGCCAAAATTGTGCCGTTGAAGTAATGAGAAGTGTATGACTGTCAGGGCACCTGGATTTCTACCTAAATCCCCTTGTGAGATCAACACTGTGAGCCTCATGGAGTCTTACAATCTGTAGAGAGCAAGGGGTGACAAAAAATGTCTTTGTCTATGGTTTTGTGTGTTTTTGTGGTGTGTGTGGGTTTGGGGTTTTTAAAATGAAGTCTTTCATACATATCTATTCTGGTAACTGGTAGATTATTCTCTCTCTATGAAGGGATGCCTTCTCACTTTTTCTTTAATGAGGATTGTGCAAGCATGCAGCAGAGTGGCATTGGATCCTGCTAAGGTTGCACTTTCTCAGCCCACCACTGAATTGTGAGGTGTCAAAGCCAGCAGAACCTTGCTCTGAAACATTCACCACAAATGCCAAACATCATTCTGTCTGGTGTCACAATTGATTCAGCTGTGTTGATGATACCAAGAATGCCCAGAGTAAAATGAGACTTTATGTCAAGAGTATGTGCTCCAGTTCCTTAATTGGTTTGCAGAATCTCTCCTTTTTCATTAAAATGCAGGGAGAATTAAAGTTAAATTTGTTTATAAAATATGCTTCTCTAAACACATTTCCTTCTGTGGCAGAAATTTTTTTTGCCTGTTTCCCAATGACAGAAAGAGAAGCTACTTTGGATGAAGCATGAAAGACTACAGACTGTCTGCAGTTTATCCCTCAGTGCTTGAAGCTGCTTTTTATTATTTATTTGTATCCCTCTAGTCCTTTGAGTCATGATCTAAGCTTTGGTGTCTATGAATTTGTCTAATTACTTTCCAAACTGTCCGATAGTGTCTTCCTTCAGAACTTCATATAACAACAAATCCCAGAACTTTAAGATCCACTGTGGGAAGAAATACTTTTTTTATCTTTTTAAAATGAATTCCCTTTTAGTTTCCAAGTGCCACCCAGTTGTGGTGTTGTAAGGAGATGAGGAAATATAGTTCTGCAAATTTCTTGCATTATTTGGTAAATCTTTCTCCTGTGGAACTTCTGTCCAGCCTTTTCACTCTCTTCTCTTAAGGAAGCTGCTCCAACCCTTTGAACATTATAATGACCTCCTGTGTCCTTTTCCCAGTTCTGCTACATCCTTCTGAACTGACTTTGACCAGCATAGAAATCTCTATAAAATGTATGGAGGAATGGATCCCTTTGTCTTGTTCTTCACAGCATTTCTAATAATCCTCAAAGTCTCTCTCAGTTTTGGCCCCTTCTGCACATTGGGCCAGTATATCTGGAGAGAATAATTTGCCATAGATCTCCCTCCTTGAGCTTTGATTCCCATTTCTGAGGTGAACATATGTAAGTATAGCTTGGACTATTTTCCCTGAACACATTCTTCTATGATGAATGAACTGGTTTCCAACTTTTCTGCCTGCTTGCTTGAGTTTGCCTCCTAAAGTTTACCTTCAACACCTTTGTTTATCCTCTGCATTTTGTCTTGGCTTCCTCTGATGCATTTTCAAACGTATTACTCTGTTTGAAAGCTTTTTATCAGGCAGTCCTCAACATTTCTTTAGTTCTCTTAATTTCCATTTAAGGTTGGTCCTTCCATCTTGTACAGACATTCATATTTACCTTATTCAGAAAGCTTTCAATTCCTCAAACGCCAACATTTTCTGTAAGATGGCACATGTAGCATTATTTCTTACTGAGGCTTGCTTGGATTTTATTTTATATGCAGGATTTATTTGTTTTTTTATGAATTCCAACTGCAAAAATCGTTTTAAGCATGCTCTGCAGTTATGTAATAGAGGTTGATTATTCATGCTGCTTTATATTTTTGGTTAATATGCATTCTTGACCAATAATTTTCAAAGTCATCTACAGATTAACTTGTTTTCTGTTGCTCAGTTTGAATCAGCATCATGATCTTTCTGTATTTGAGTCCTATTAGTTACACTATCATGTTTTTCTCAAGAGCTATCCTCAAAAATTAGGCTAGAAATCCTGTCCAGTGAGTTCCAGGATCTTGCTGTGTAGGTTATTTAACTTATGGGATTAGTTCTAGCTTTGCCCCTCTGTGGATCTGAACCAGAAATTCTATTTTCACTTTTACATTTATTAACTAGTCACTTTAATGTATTTTGTTATTCATGCATGGCATGAATGGATTCATGGTAGATTCATCTAGTCATTGCAGAAAAAAAAGTATGTTTGAATAGTGGGGTGGTTTTTTTTTTTGTTCAAAGGTCAGATTTTTTACAGTTGACAAGCAATAAGGTTTATGCTTATTCTGTCTCTCTGTCACCGAGTCCATGTATTTCAATTATGGCAAAAGTTGTCTTCTTCCTCATACAGAATCCTAGACCTGCTGAAATTACTAAGAATTTTGCAACCAGGGGGATGAAGTTTAGCCTGTTGACTTCTTAGAAATTCAGAATAATGCAGCCACCTTTCTCAGTTCACACTGCTATCTCACATGATCATGCTTATCCCATTTAGGGATTTTGGCTTTGCTCTCTGGTAATAATTTCAACTGTGTGTTCTTTTCTTTATTGTAAATAAATATTATTATAGTTGAGTGTGTATTTCTGAAACCGTGAATATCTACTACAGAATAAATGCCAGCTTCCATTTTATCTAAACTTTATAATTTTCCCATTTACATAGTTTTTCTTACCTTATGCTCTCTGCTCTTTTCCAAATGCTAGCTAAAATAGCTATACCTGAATTGAGGTGAGATTGCTTATTGGAAAATATAGCAGAAAATTGTCATTTTAGGATATTTTCCTTGTTGACAGTAGATTTTTCTGTCACCACACAGCTCTTATTTTGCCATGTCCCAGCAACTTCTGTTTTTCTGCTGAGCCTTCTGAATACACAGGCAGAAAATGCAACATTCAAATACCAGTGAATAAAATTACTAGGTTTAGCAAACAATCCACCAGAGAGGCATCGGGTTATATATTTGCCTTAGCTCTACCTTCATTACTTCTTCACTTCCCTGCAACAGTAATAAAATGTGTTCACTGGGCTTTTTGTATGCAGTAAGAATTTTAATTTACTCTAGGAGGAAGAGCTAGTTCATAACTCAATAGAACTGAATGGACTCGTAAGTTATTTAGTACATCTCCTTGTGATAAAATCTGGACACAACACCATTTATTATGCTTTTTCTGCCCTCTCAGCCCCGTGCTTTGACTCAGAGCTAAACAAATGAAGTGGCAAATGGATGGGTTTACAATGCAAATCTGAGCCTGATTGGAAATAATGCAAAAGGCATAACCAATTACATGTTTCATAGCATAGGATAGCCTGAAATGAAAAAGATTGAACTGATCTGTGCTCAGGGATGCTGTACAGTTACTGAGTCATGACTGCCTTGTGGTTCTCAGTGGCTGCAAAGGATCTGATGCTGCTCTCTTCAGGACTGCTCAGGCACATGTTCTGAGAAAACAGGCTTGTACTCATATGCCTTTACTTTGCTGTTTGTACAGTGGGTAATAAATACAGAGAAGAATTTTCCACATTTAATTTTTGAGGAGAACAAAAGAACGATTCTTTGTCTGAGATAAATAGTCTATGTGTGTGTGTATGTGTAAACTGGGAACTTTGGTTGGTTGGAGAAAAATGGAAGGGAAATGGGGATGTAGAAAAAGAAGACAAAAATGGTCTAAGTAAACCCATTATTCTATACTATCAAATATAATAATATCTAATATCTATATATATATAATA
>VWYI01025396.1:39520-101526 GCA_013399455.1 Anthoscopus minutus | reverse complement strand
CAGAAAGTATCTACCTTGACTTTTAACATGGCTCAAGCTATCAACTGCTAGTAAAAGAGTTGTTCATGAATAAGCAAGGATCCTTCCAGCCATCATGAAGCATAACTGGTAGCAGATACAATGGGTTTGTATTTGAGAATGATGGTTCCAGAAGCGGAGTAATCTAAAGTTTTAATTGCATGAAGGCAAGCTAAGCCATTATCTCATGAAATCACAGTGTTTCCAAAGGTCACTCTGTCCAAATGAGGGGCTCTTCCAGATACGAATTACGAGCTGTGGTCAGCTACATTAGACTGCCTAGAGTGACTCCACTGAAGGGGCATTAAGAGGTTAGAAGCCCAGAAGCCAGAATGCCAGGACTGACTCTTAAGCACCTTTCTTTGAAATTGGAGGTCGGCAATTGGTCAGAAGTTAAATATATGCAAGAGCACTTTCAGTTTTCTTTTTAATGATGTTGTAATATATGGCAATTTGTTATACCATCTTGACATAGAAAACATGGCAAAAAAGGAAAATTTATCTCATCTTCTCTACACTAGGGCAAAATCAACAATGTCTGTTTTTCATTATATGGGCTAGAACTTTTCTTGTCTGTTCAGTGGTGGAGAATTCACAGCCTCTCCCAAAGAAATCTAGTGCTTCATTGTTTTCACTGATAGAAAGCTTTTTCCTCAGGGTCTGATCTCAATCTCTCTTGCTGCAATTATTACTGTTAGTCTTTGTTCTTTTTGGCATCTACCTGTAGAGTGTAGAGATTGCTGTGTCCCTGTTTCTTTTTCTTGAGAAACAAACCATAGTAATGTAGTCATTGTAGATCTGGATCTTAAGTGTATTCTTAGCCTCCTTTATCTCCTTTGCATTTTGTACGGGCTCTGAGTTGCATCAGTCAGAATTTAATGCATTACTCCGGCTCAACTGGTAAGTAACACCAGGGAGAGCACAACTCATTTCTCTGCTTTTACACAGTACTTCTGTTTGTAATTTGGAGTGTTGTGCTCATCTTCTTTGCAATTGCAAGGCTGACTTATATTCAGTTTGTGAAAAGTCCATCAGTACAAATATTTTTCTACAGAACCATTGCATAGCCACTTAATTTCCTCATTTTGCATTTCTCTAGTTCTGTATTATATAAGAGTGTCAAACTTTGCATTTGCCACTATTGCAAATCCCTGCTTATCCCTGTTGTTTCCAAAGGAACCCATCAAGAGAATTCTGATGCTCTCTGAATACACAGACTCCCAGTTGATGATAAATAGTTCCCTAAGTAAAGAGTTCTGAGTAGTTCTTTGGCAACCTAACTACAGTGTATACATCCTGATTTTGCTTAAGAAAATGTTAAGCAATACTGCATTGTTACGATCAAGATACACAACTTGTGCTGCTTCTCTTCTATCAGAAGGCCTTTTTTGCTGTCAGAGAGAAAACAGACTGATCTGATGTAACCTGCTCTGACAAATCTGTGTTGGCTGTTTTTCATCTCCTGGTTAATTTTCAGGCAGTGATGTATGGTGTGTTACCTTACATGGGTCAGTGGTAGGCTTGGCAGTGCTGGACTAGATGGCTGGACTAGATGGTGTCAAAGGTCTTTTCCAACCTATATGATCCTATGATTTTCTATCTCGTGCTTTAACCATTGCATATGTTTTCCAGATCATGAAGACAGGGGTAAGAAGCAAGGTATTTAAACACGGGTTTCTCGGGTCAACTGAGAGGCTAGCACCTAACTTCTTCAAAATATTAAAGGTCCCATGTAGATTCTGGGTTGTGTCTGCTCAGAATGTGTCTATATCAGTATCTTAGGACAGCCTAGAGTATCACAAAAAAGAATGGGTTGTCTGTGCATAGACCATGGAGTTCTGAATCTGGCTAAGTCTGTAAGTCCTTAGCTGTTCCTATTCCCTTCTTTAGACACAGGTTATACATATGTGTTATATATGTATAACTGACGTGTATAGTTTTGCATTTGTACTTATCATTTTTTCAAGATCCATCTTTTAACAGTTCTGAAATAGATTGGTATCTGGGTATTTAACAGGCTAGACTATCAAGGCACATGATTGGAATGCATTTAAGTAATATTTGTTGAGGTCCTTGCCTGTTCAAGGTCAGTTCTGACCCTTTTGCCTTTCGTTGCTGGTATTAATTGTATTAAGCACCTTAACCCAGTAGATTTGTGGTGAAGATTCATACAAAAAAAAAAGGAAGTTTTAATATCAGCTTTGTCTCTGTATTCCTCTAGTTTTCCCCCAGTGTTACACGGTGGACTTTTTCTTTCATCATCTTTTTGCTTTTAAAGTACTTACAGAATTATTGCTTCTGGAGTTTGATGTGTCCCTTTCCAACTGTGTCTAATTTTGGCCCATTATACCATGTTCTGCTGTGGTATACTTGCTTAGTAAGTTGACCTCATTTCCGTTCCCTACATGCTGTGAGATCAACAGCGAGATCCTAACAAAGACAATGTGATCTTATTGTACAGTCCCCATTACTCCTTTGCAGGAGACTTTGCCCTCCATGTGGTCAGCATTGTTTATTTAAAGAACTGTGACAGTTTTTTTAACTCCTTTTTCACTAGCACTGTGTTCTTCAGGATTCTTCCAACAAATTCTGCATTTATGAAAGTATGCCTACTTAAATTACATTTTTAAAATTCTTTTGTCATTTCTCTCTTTTCTTCTTCTTTCACAAACAAGCGTAATCTTTTATATTACTATCAGTCATGATTTATCAGATTGTCATTTTACCAGTTAAGTCAAAAATGTCAATTGTCAGCTAAATCCTCCAAGTCCTCCTACGTACCATTTGCAGTTCTTGCATTAGTGTTCAACCATTAAAGACTGAAATGAATGTACCATTTCCATCACATTATCTTCTTCTTTACCCCCTCCTTTTATAAATAAACTTATTTTGGCAGTGGATCACAGAATAGGATTTATTTGAATTTGATTTCCCCATTGGTCTTTGTATATAAATACAGTGTTCAAATTTTGAAGAAATAAGCAAGTCTGTCTATAGAGTATGTTCCTTACCTCCACAAGAGGTGTTTTCAATCACTGCTTTCCTATTGCCATATCTCTAAACCTTCTTGGGGCATCACCACATGTTGAAGATGACAAAGCTGTTCTGCCTATAGCACCTATTAAACCATCACTTCATTATCAGTGTATGTCTGTCACTGCTGATAAAAATATCAACAGATCCCTAGGTTCTGTGATGATTCCTACAGCCTCTTGGTCACTTCTGATCCACTCAATCTCATTTCTGGCAGTATTCTTAGGGTGAAGGTGGAAGGGCATCAGGAACAGTGAAAATGGTAGATTTTGTAGATATCATACCTACCAGCACCTTCCTGAGGTTCATCACACAGTTTCTGTTGTCCTCGTTCCGTCATTTCAGATGATGTAGATCAAGTCAGTACTTGAGCATAAAGTTGTCTGAAGTGTCTCCCTTCAAAATGTCAGTCACTAAAGTTGCTGCATCTTCAGATGCTCCATCTGCGCTGTAAAATAATCACAGGTCAGTGGAATGCTGGTGCCCAACACTGGAGAAGAATCGAATTTGTTGCAAATTCATGTTGCAAAACAGCAGTGGTGTCTCTCTGCACACATAAATAAAAGGTAATGTTTCCTGTGTGTGATATAAATGCTCCTAAATTTTTCATTTGTAGTATTTTGGAAGCTGTAATGCAAAAGCATCTCAATGTATTTTCTCATATCTATCATCTTTTGTGTGTAATTTCTTTTACATACCTTTGAGAAAGCAAGTGAATTATAGGATTGTTCTTCTTCTGAGATAAAATGTAGAGTCAGTGATTTTTAGAAAGGGTATAAAAAATGAATGGTAATGGACCCTTTGTTTGAATGGATTGTTAATGAATTTTTACTTCCTTTGCTGATTTTTTGATTGCTTTTGTATTTGTATTTTTGGTTGGTTGGTTTTGGTTTTGGTTGGTATTTTTGTTGTAAGGCTGAGAGAACTGGGATGGCTAGGCCTGTAAAAAAGATGGGGAAAAACTTATTTGCAGGGGCTGTTACTGTGGGACTGAGGGGTAATGGTTTTAAATGGAAGGAGAGTGATTCAGATTAGATATAAGGAAGAAAAGTTTTTATGGATAGTGATAAAACACTGGAACAGGTTGCCCATGGAGATGGTAGGTGCCTCATGCTGGAAACTTTCAAGGTCATTTTGGATGAGGCTCTGAGGCACCTGATGGTGAGTGTGTCCCTCTGGTAGTTCAGTGTGTCCCTGCTCATTGCAGAGGACATTGGACTAGATGACCTTTGAAAGGTCTTTTGCAACTCAAACTATTCTATGGTTCTAGTAAAATGGCATGATATTCACACATAAGCTTTCATGTAAGAAATATGGTGTACCACACAAGAGCTGTGTACAGTGGATCATTAGAAATTTTATACGTACATTAGGAGGATTTTGAATAATTTGAAAGAGATATAGAAATAATAGATTGACAAATTCCTTGTCTTTCAAGATTCTAGCCAAAATCAGATAACCTACCAGTACATATCTATGCAGTAATTGTCGTGTACTTACTAAACAACAATGTGCATCTTCAGGTTGAGCTAAAAAATACTCCCTGCCTTATTTTCAGAAGAGAATTTTCAGTGAAACTTGGAGGAAAATAATTGAAGTGGTTGTTCTAGAAAGGTTACTCAGTTTGTTCTGATAAGAGTGTTTGACATTTGCTTTGTAATGCAAATAGATGGTGAATTTTAACAGAAATGTTTTGGGGTTGGGTGGCTTTTTGTTTGCTTTCAATAAAACTTTCAAAAGCCATTGTGAATTCTGCATGAAAGTATTAATTAGAAAACATAATTCTAGCATTGTGCTTAATCATAAAAACACAGAAATTTAAAGCCCAACAGAATAAAACATAAACTTTCCAAGAAATGTTTGTTGTTCCAGCTCATTAACACACTATCTCTGTTGGACAGCATTTTTTAAATGCCATAAAAATTAACAGTGTATTTAAGAACTGCTTTATTAGCATGTTTCTCCAAATTCTAATTTTAAACTAGTGTTTAATTGTGCTGTCTCTGTCATGAGAGTTTAGAAAAGTGATTACATTCCATGGCTTCAAAATTTCAACTTTAACTTGTTGATTCAGGTAAAAATGCATTCTCCAGGTGAAGTAAAAAAATATTTCGGTAGAGGTTGTTGGCTAACATTGTACAAGGATGACCTTGTAGTCCTTCAAAGTTTAACAGAGCATAAAAGATGTTAGCCTGATTTCATATGACTAGGGTATTGAGCAAAAGGAGTAAATATCTTTTTTTAGTTTTGTTGTTTCTGTTGGACTCTTTCAAAACAACTAGGTGTAAAATTACTTGGGTTTTGTCTGCTCCAACTTGTTCAAACTGTTTTTCACTGTGTAGAAATTTTTTAATTAACTGAAAATGGCTAAAAATTGAACTTTTTGTTAATTTAGTCTGGGTAGTGGTATCTGCCTTCTGCATTGTGCTTTATTCCTTATATAACATTTTCAAAATTTCTGTTTCATTTACTTTTTCTCTTTGACCATTATCAGTTTCTTTAGCATTATTATCCTCATCCTTTTCTCTTTGAGCTTTTTCTGGTTGAGTAAATCCTTCCTGTTCCATTCCCAGAAAATGTTTTCTTTGATATCAGATTCCTAGAGCAAGTTGGGCAAAGTCACTGGGGTTGTACAACTCTTTATTTCTTCCATTTTCAACATTAGTATCCATATGTGTACCAAGTCTAAATAATTATGTCTACTTTCATACATCCCTCTATAATATTTAAGCCTGAAATAATTCTTTCATGTCATGTTAAAATAGATCATTGTAAGCTTCTCCTCTAATTAATTAGGGCATTTGCACCTTCTTTATCACTAGATGCTCTTGTGTTTAGATTTTGGTTGCTCTAACTACATAAATCTTCCATGAATTATGTGGACCCATCAGGTCTCCAGAAAGGCCCTTCTCTGCCAGTTCATCAGTGGCAATGACTATCATGCAGTCCATCAGTGACTTCGTGTTTAGTTTGTTGTTCTTACATTTCTTAACCTAAGCATCTTAATGTAGTTCCACAGTATTTGTAAGCTGCTGCAGTTCATACTGAAAGTGGTCAGTGAAGTATGCATCCATTTTTTGATACAGTTCACAAATGGACTGTTACTCAATCATTAGTTGACCTGTAATATTTTTTCTTCATAGATAAACAATATAGTTCTCCCCTTTTTGCTATTCTTTTGGGAGTTTGTTTCCCCTTCCTTTTTTTCTTTTACAGATACTTACTACTTGGCACTTGTTTCTGGTCCTCAAGAACTAACGACCTTTACCCATGACCTTGCTAACATTTGCTTTCTTTTCTGAATTTCCAGCCTGTGCTTTTTTCTCAGGTCAACTAGATCACATTTGAATTTGTTTGGACCTTTTCCTAGCATTTAGCTTGGGGCTCGCAGTTTCCTTTTGAAACTTTGTTAAGAAATTTGCACCCAGAAACTTGGCACTTTTTTCTGAAGTATATTAGCCAACAAAAATAAAAGGTGGCGTAACTCTTCCTGCAAAGCTTGCTTTTCTCCTGTCCTTACAACAGCAGGGTTACAATAAAGCTGATACTCTTCTTCTTGTATTCACATGGTAATATAACTTGGCAGTCTTTATAATGCTCTTCATTTATGCAGTCTGGTGAAATAGCTCAATCACATTTGGCTGCAGTTTCAAATTATGTTTAATGCAATCTGATAGTGGATTGCTGCTGACAAGTGGCAATCTCTTTCCACCTATTGTGGTACATTACAGCTTTGCATGAAATCTAATAGAGGCATGACCTTAGAATAAGTTGGATAATTTTGGTCATTTAACAGAAAATTATTGTCCACAAATCATTACTTTTCTATGAGATCTTTTGATATGGCTGGTGATACAGCTACGCTGTTTGTCATCTACTGAGCCATGAAGTTCCAGGAGGCCCATACCTTTCAGACACAGCCTGCAGTTAAATGTGGTTAAATATTATTAGAATTTAATATTTGTATGAGTCTTTCTTTGCAAAACACTGCCAGTCTTAAAGAAAAAATGTTGAATTTAGTGAAGATTGGAGTAGAACATATGTTGGCAAGTGAGTGTTTCCATTTCATCTCCTTTTATGCTGAAACTTAAAGTAACTTCAGCACCTTTCTTAGAGGAACAAAGAATTGTTTGTTTAGTAAGTTGTGATTCTTTTCTTTGTGACTTTGCATCTGACCCTTCTAGAAAATTGTGTAAGTGCTGATTTTGACTGTATACTGGTTTGTTTATTCAGGTGCAAGAGGGACTGGTATTTTAAAATCTTTCTTTAGCATATTAATTGTGGAGTTAAAATATTTCTGGCAAAATTTATTTGTGCAGGAAGAAGATAATGTATCATAGTAGTTTTATTTATACAATAAGTACATGTTCTTTATCACCTTTCTCACCTCACTGGTTTTATCTTGCTGTTTCTGCTGCATGTTTCACTGTTTCTTTCCTAATTTTCCTCTAGCTTCAGCATTAGTCATAGCCTACCTGTAATTATTATGCATGTGTTCCATAACCCATATATCATGAGATGTATAGAAATGTTACATATCCAACCCACTTAAATCCAACTTCCATGACATGTTGGCAAAACAATGTCATATAGCAGGAAAGCACAGGCAGCAGATCTGTAGGTTCATATTCTGCTGAGGAACTCTGTATCATGTGCATATTATTTTCTTACTGTAATCAAAGCCTTTAGCAATGCCTGTTTTTCAGAGTCCTAGCTAATTGTTATTTCTCTGGAAACTACTTCACATCTTTCTGATTTACTCCTCTAAGATAACTGTGGGACAGGATGTTAACTAGGCAATGAGTAAATTAGCAAAGACTTCTCAAAATAGGGCCTGTAATATCAGTGAAATGTAGAGCTCCATGAGGTAACTACATTGAAATATCATTCAGTGTTTCTGGCATGACTGTGTCTTTCTGACTCTTGTTTGAAACAGGCACTGAGAACTACGGGATATTACTTAGCTAAAACATTTGTTAATATGTTTGAAAATGTGCTGATTTTACTGCTAGATTACAAATAGTGTTATCAAACATTTATGTCTTACTTACCTGGAGGGATGTAAAATAGTGAGAGTGTGTGTTCTAGCAACAATATCTTTAATGCTGTTTCCTCTCTTTTTAATTTGCTTATTCTTTTATTATCTATTTATTATGCTAGATGTGATATCCACTGCTAATTTGTTTCTTATAATTACTTTTTTTAATTATTAGAATTCTTTTGGAAACAGAAATATCCTCACAAACCTGAAAATATGCATTAAGTTTTGTGGTAAAAGACAGCTCAATAGTTGGATTGCTTTTAAAAATCATTGTAGAAAATACTGTGACTAAGACTTTTAATGTTGTCTTATTGAATATTTGACAGATATAGAAAACACAAATAATTCTAATGTTCTTCCACAGATTTTACTTTTGATGCATATAAAATTAGGAGTAGAGCTGTTTTCAGTTTCAGTGCTGACTTTACATCAGTTGTTTTGTTAAGAATTCCTGTCATCCACTCTTTGGCCAATACTGCATATTAGCTAACACGAGTATTAGGTTTATTTAGAAAGAGCAAAGTTACTGTCTTTATTGCATTTAATTAATTTGTTTTGTACCACGTTACAGGCAGATGCACAAGTACAATAATGATCTTGATTTTTTGATTGCATACAATGCCTCTAGACATAGTCTCAAGACAGGGCTGTGATTAAAGCACATCAATCAGCTCTAAACTGAGTTATCATCAGTAACACTTATGCCTGGAGAGAGCGCATTGATGCTGGATTAGTTCACTTCCACTTACAGTAACAACTACCCTGAAAATGCTGTTCTAGTAGCAGTCATTTTGTGTTCTTCCCACTGCCTACACTTCCCCCATTTCCCCTAATTTAAACTGTTTTGATGTGATCTTAGCTGACACTGTTTCTGACACTATCTTCTGCTACCATCGGCTTATTTTCTAGATGGGGAGCGACGGAGTTTTGCGCCTCAGTAGCTCCGCTCTAAATAACGAGTTCTTCGCATACGCAGCGCAAGGGTGGAAGCAGCGACTGGCAGAAGGTAACTATCTCCTTGCCTTCAGGTTTGCCCAAAGTTAATTGTTTTTATGAAGAATGTCTCTTTTTCTACATTTCAGAAATACTTTTAGAATAGAAACTGTAATAGACCAGTAATTCAGCGAAAGAGAAATTGCTGGTTCCATTTTGAACTTAGAGTACATTTTTGCAGCTTGCTGTGGCAGCTTATTTTGACAGTTAAAAAAAAACCAAACAAAAAACCAAGTATTTTCATCACTGTCAGCCTTGGAAACATGAATGCATGCAACTAAACCTGCCAATATACCTTTGAAATACTGATGGTAGGTATATGATAAATTCAATCTTTTTATGTCATTCTCCCTTTTGGTTTTCATTATTTTCATTTGGCATTGTTGGATGACTGTATCAGAAATCACTGTACTTCATCATTGTATCCACAATTTATAATTACTCATATTAAATTAATCCTTGACAACTTTTATTCAATATGTTAGTATTTGTTTTTTAGGGGAATTTACACCAGAAATGCAGTTGCGCATCAGACAAGAGATTGAAAAGGAAAAGAAAACTGAACCTTGGAAAGAAAAATTCTTTGAACGGTTTTATGGTGAAAAGTAAGTACTGAAGCAAATAAAAGGTTTTTTTATATTTTCTTTTAGGAGGAAATGCAAATATAATTCTGTGCTTCACATAGCACGGTCATATGCTGTAAAAGTTAATAAAGCAGTTATCAAGAGCAGTCATTGCCCAATATAAGAAGCTGTGGGTAGAATTATAGTAGTCTGTCTGCAATTGCATTACAATTACATTTTTAAAGAGTCATAACTCATCCATAAAAATTCATTCCAAAGAAAGCTTAAGACACAAGCATGTGAATATTTTTAATTATCTTTTAAAAGATGGTATTAGGGCAATTCCTCCCTCCTGCAAAAAAAAAACATATATAATATAATTTAGAAATTATTTTCAAAAGCTGATTCATCAATACTTAGAATTTTATCTCTGGTTTTAAAAATACTAGGAAATAAACTAGCTATTTTAAACTAGCTAATTTAAAATAAATTTTTTTTTTAAATATTTTTTAGTTATATCACAGAACCACAGAATAGCTGAGGTTGGAAGGGGCCACATTTGCTCATTTGATCCTGATTCCCTGCTCAAACAGGTTCATTCTTGAGCACATGGCACAGGATTGCATCCAGGCAGTTTTCCAGTGAGGAAGAACCACACCCTCTCTCTCTCTCTCTCTCTCTCTCTCNCTCTCTCTCTCTCTCTCTCTCTCTCTCTCTCTCTCTCTCGGCAATCTGTTCCAGCACTCAGTCACTGCATAGTGAAGTTCTTTCTCACATCCAGGTGGAATTTCCTGTGCCTCAGGTTCTGGCTTGCCTCTTGTCCTATTGCCTGGCATCACTGTGAAGAGCCTGGCCTCATCCTCTTGACATTCTTCCTTTAGGTACTTGTAGAAATTGATGAGGTCTCCTGTCAGTTGCCTCTTCTCAAGGCTGAGCAGGTCCAGCTCCCTCAGCCAGCCCTCCTAAGAAAGATGCTCCAGCCCCTTAATAATCTTTGTTGCCCTCCACTGGACCATCTCTAGAAGCTCCATGTATCTTTTGTACCAAGGAGCCAGAACTGGGTGCAGCACTCCACATGTGGCCTCACCAGGGCACAGCAGAGAGGCAGAAGCACCTCCCTCAACCTGCTGGAATGCTTTTCTGAATGCTTCCAGGATACCATTGACCATTTTGGCTTGGCCACAGAGGCACTGCTGGCTCATGGCCAGGACCCCCCTGTCCTCTGCAGAGCTGCTTCCTAGCAGGTCAGCCCCAGCCTGTGCTGGTGCCTGGAGTTATTCCTTCCCCAGTACAGGACCTTGCACTTGCCTTTACTGAATTTCCGACAGTTCTCTGTCTGTCTCTTGCACCTATCAATGTCCTTCTGAAGAGCTTCACGGGCTCGGGTGTATCACTCACCCCAGCTTTGTGTTGTAAAACTTGCTGAGGCATCTAGCCCTTCATCCAAGTCATTGATGAGCAAGTTAAACAATATTGGGCCCAGTATTGAACCTTGGGGTTCCTAGTGACAGGCCTCCAAATACACCCTGTGCCACTGATTACAGCCCTCTGGGATCTGCCTTCCAGTCAATTCTCAGTCTACCTCACTGTCTACTCAATTAAATGTATGCATAATACTTAGCAGAAAAATTGCTCAGTAGGAACCATCATTACATAAGTTGTCTTAGTTTTGCTGTCAAATGTTCTTCACTTAAGAAGTCCAGGGCACAAGGAACCCTTCATATAACTGATTGTCTTAAAGATTAACTAAAATGTTTCTGCAGTAACAGTACTACTTGTCGCAGTCTGCTGCCTTGGACCACTGGGAAATGTTGTGAAAACAAGGCAAGAAGTGGACAGATCCATTTTAGTATTTTATTTTGTGTACCTTTGCTAGATGCTTCCCCCAGTGTATTTTTCTACAGTACCTTTATATTTTTAAAATACCTAAAAAAGGTTTTTAAAGATACCTGTATCTTTACGTATAATGGAAATTCTAGGCTCTTAATGTGTCAGACTGTCTTATTGTAATGTGCTTAATTTCTTAGTAAACAGCTTTGAGACTTCAGTTTAGTCCAGGTGTTGATCCTTTTAATATCAAAAAAATACTAGTTAGGTATTCAGATAAAGAACATAATGACTTTTCATTATGCATGTCAAGAGAAGGGTCAGTGACTAACCTTTTGTTGAGGAAAGGATTGTGTAAGATACTGGTACAGGGCCTTCCACAAGAAGTAGAAGTTTATTACTAGCAATGAAGGAGTTCCTCAGTCAAAAATGACTGTGACATGCACAGAGAAGGATAATTCTGCAGAGCCAGCAGTCCTGCTGTGCTGGCTGAATGCTCGATACCATAGTGCTTGGCAGATAATTGCTCAATCTATGATGATACATGTCATTTGGTTTCATAGGGTTCTGACATCAACATTGTTATGCAAAATGTCATATTCCACATAATTTCCATTTTGACTGAAGTATTGAATCTGGTCCCTCCTGCCCTTTCCCCTGCTTGCTTTGTTTCACTTGCATTCTTCTTCTTGGCCGTTACATAGGGAGATGTACTTTGCTGACTTAAGTGCTTTTCTTGATTGTTTACTGACTGAATGACAGCTTTTGGTGTAGCTTGTGCAGGTCCATGGGGCAGTCCTGTGCAGGGGCAAGAGGTGGACTCGGTGATCTTGTGGATCCTTTTCAACTCAAGATATCCTGTGACTCCATGATTCTCTTACCTTTTTCACTTTGGTTTCTAAACTAGCTTTCAGTATGATTGTGCTTTGTCTCTTTTCAGCTATGTTGATTTGACTGAGCTAGCAGAATTTTTAAGCCTCCCTGAGCTGTTTCTCACGTGCACTGTCTGCAAAATGAATGTCTTGCAGACTAACTTGCTCACTTTACAATCAGAGTAGTATTTTTGCTCTGACTTAAGTGAATTTGATCTTCTAATATTTCATAAGTAAATTCAAGTTTCACCTTCTACTTAGAGAAGGACTATTAATAGATGCAGGATCTCTGTAAACATTTTATACACTCCACAGCTGATGGCAATCAAACACTTTAGAGTGCTTTTTCCCTGTGAGCTCTGAGCATTGCGTCTTTGCTCTTATCTGTACCCAGGCTGATTATCGTGGCACTGTCAGTTGCAGTTTACTTCTATCCATTTTTGTTCTTTTTCCACTTCCTCATGTTTGTTCATTTTTCCTCTCTCTGACTTTCTTCAAATACAAGATCTTATTCTGTAGTCCTCTAAGATCAACTGATGCATGTTGCTAGAATTCCACATTCTTCTGGCTTGTTGCCCCAAGATTGCAAGGGCTATACTCTATGACATCAATATATCATTTCTTTTCTCACTTTTGAGACTTACATGTCAGGATAGTACTATCAGACAGATCAAGGCTTTAATTTTGGGTAAACCTTCTCCAAATTCTATTGCTGATTTAATCCTTTTCATACTTTGGTTTTATTTCCCCTCAGTACTACTTATCACACCACTTGAATATCAGCATTTGTATACCCTTGATTCGCTTTTTGGGTGTTTTCACTGGATGACTGAGTGCCCTTACTTTACCAGTTGAATCCTGTCCCTAGCACTTTCATTGAAATCTGCTTGCTGCACTCATATTTTTGTGCTGTTTTGCAAACTTTGGGTGTCTTTCTCTGTAAGGGAGAAGACAGATCAGCTGTTTATTTTGCAATCTGTGATTGCCTTAAACATGCTGATCTTGAGCCTTCTTCTTCAGAAAGCCTTTTTCTTCATTTCAGTTTCTTCTTCAACATACTAGTATTTCCAATATTGAAAAAAAGATTAAGATTCTGTACATGTTCTGCTGGCCTTAATCTGCTTTATCTTATTTCCCTTACAGTTCTTTATCTTCAATATGTTACTAGAATGTGTGTATTTGTTTTATGTCTGTGTGACAGTTTCATTCACCTTTATCCTGTCCTTCATTCCTTTGCTGATTTTCAATCCATAAAGATAACCATCAAGCAATATATTTTAATGACGTAACCCAGCTAGAGAAAATAGACCATTGATTCTGTTTTAATAGTGGAGTGGATTTTTTTCCCTTTTCATTTTCCTGACATAACTTTGGCTCCTTACCACAAAGAATTTTAGAGGAATTACTCACCAAAACCTTGAGAAACTAAACTTTACTCACCTAAACTTAACCTATACTTAGACCGTATCAGGAACTTATAGTCTATACAGAAGAAAAACACATCTTCTGAAATGCATTCAGTGTGGCAATTGTGAATTTTCTGCTCTGAATTGCTCTTTAGAGGATTGATGACATAAGGAGACTTTGTTAATTATTCGTGTCTAGTAGTAGGCAATGCTAATAATTAAGTGTGCTTTTTGGGATGCCAGTTCCAGGCTGGTTTGGTTCGGAGGAATTTTTTTGTGTTTACAGCTCTCACTGTAATACATCTGTACATTATTTTTAAAATGCACAGCCACAGATTTTGGTTTGTTATGTGTTCTGTACTTTCATCTGAATAGGTCTTTGTATCTCTGTATCCTCTGGCTACACACTGACAAGCAATTTTGCTTCTATAGCTTCTGAATATCTTTTATGCTTGCTTGTTTCCATTTTATTCTTTATTTTCTGATTAAAATGATAACAGAGATCTGTTTAGTAGATTAGAAGATCCTTAAGACCATGAAATTTCTTCTAAGGACTCCCACCAAGCTTTTGTGTATTTTCTAATATTGTGGAACTACTGAGGCATAAAGTCTGCTTGGAAAATCTTACTAAAGATGCAGAACGTCTGTACTCCCACTGGCCTTAGAAGGAGATGAGGCTGTCAGAGCACATACATTTTTTAAAACAACCTTCCCTTTTTTTTTTTTCCATCTTTTGGCCTTAGTTTTGTTTTGGGGATTTTTTTTATTTTTAAATTCTGCTAAAGTAATAAAACTTTATTTAAACTAGTATTTTCAGGATCAAAGGTAAGGAAATCTTCAGAACCACACATAGTATACATGGTTCCTTTGCACTTCATCCCTGAGAATGAATGCATAGATTGTAAATATGTATCTTTTAGCTCCTTGAGAATGTTAAACTTCTGTCATATTGCTGTCTGTGTTGACCCTAAAAGCAGGTGAAGGAGGGGGAAAGGGATTTCCTTTACAACTGTTCTTACTAGAAGAAGATGCCGTTGCGCGTTTCTTCTGCAATGAATTCCATACTAGTATTGCAATATTGTGCTGGTATTCAAAAAAAACAGAAAAAAAATAAAAATAAAACCAAAACAAAACAGGAATGTAAACAGAGAATATTTATATTAAAAATATTCATGGTTTTTAACACTTGTAAGAAATTCTCAGTAGTTTGATTTCCAAAATACATAAAACTATATATAAACCTAGTTAGGCGCCACTTAAGCAAGTCACTATTTTAAACTAGAAAATACATATTTTTTTGAAATAAAAAGTGTGGGTGAGAAAGGTTACCCTATTCCCTTATCTTTAATGTGATGGAAATACCTATTTTACTTCTATTTTTCTTTAGGTTGGGCATGTCAAGAGGAGAATCAACGAAGCTCACTGCAGTGCAGAACAATGATGAAGATGAAAGCAATTCTTTGTGCAGACCTTCTGGCACACCTGGTCCTTCTAAGCAAGCAACCCCTGAGAATCAAGAGGAGAAAGGTGCTAAAGTTCCACCCTTACCAGAGAGAGATTATAGTCCCTCTCATTGTAGTATGGAACAGGTTCCTGTCAAGGATCTAACAGCAGATTCTGAGGATATATTGATACCTGAAGAATCAGTCATTCAGGAGGAGATTGCTGAAGAGGTCGAGACAAGTATCTGTGAATGCCAAGAGGAGAACCATAAGCCAGAACATGAGTTTTCTGAGGAATCTGCAAGTCCAGCTGGCACAAATGAGGAAACAGAGGCAGTACAGCTTGCAGACAGCACTGAGTCCTGTGTCATTATGAATGATGTAACTGATACTGTATCTCGCATTGAAATTAAAGTAGAGTTGAAGTCAGAATGCCCTCAGGAGGAGATGTCAGTTGTGATAGATCAGCTGGAGGATTGCATATCACCAGCACAATCAGCTTCATCCACAAATTCTGTCAGCGGTACAGCTGAGAAGGATTCTGAGTCTGCAAAAGACCTAATTGTGCCAGAAATGCAAAGTGCTGCTCTAGAAGGCTCCTTGTTCACTGGTGGAGGCATTGCAGTGGATATGGAGCTTCATAGTGACCCTGAGGAACAGTTGTCTGAGAATGCTTGTATTTCTGAAACTTCCTTTTCCTCTGGAAGTCCAGAAGTTTGTATTGCCTCTCCTGGAGGAGACACTCAGTCAACTTCAGAGGAACCCTGTACTCCAGCATCTCTTGAAACAGCTTGTTCATCTGAAGTGTCCAGTTCTGAAAACATTGAAGGTGATATTCAGCAAAAGGCCAGTGATGAAAACTTGCCCACACCCTTAATGTCAGAAATCTCTCCAATGTCCACCTCACCTGTAACCTCAGAAGCATCTTTGATGTCAAATTTACCTTTAACATCAGAGGCATCACCAGCTTCTAATTTACCTTTAACATCAGAAACATCTCCAATGTCTGATTTGCCTTTAACATCAGAAACATCTTCAGTATCTTCTGTTCTTCTAACTTCTGAAACATTTGTGACAAATAGTTTGCCTCTTCCATCAGAGATATCTCCAGTTTCTAATTCCCCAAGCAGTGAAAGACTTAATCTGCAACACAGGAAATCACCATGTTTGTTGGAGGACTCTCTTCCCACTCTGAAAGAAGAAGGCTCTGTCATTCCTAAGGTGGTTCAAGAAGAGAATCTTGTTCAGCCAAAACAACTTCAGAGTGCCCCTGAAAATATGAAAGTTGGTCCACTAACAATTATACCTGATACTTCAGTATTGGAAGAGTCCCAAAGCAAAAACCTCAGTCATCAGCCATGTAAGACACATTCTGAAATTGAGAAATCCTACATTGCATCCATCCCAGAGCACACTTCTCCAGAGGTGATCAAAAATAAAAACCACAGTGTTCAGCAGAGAGGTGACAAGAAAGGTACACTCTTGCCCTCAGAGGTATCTGTCTTATCAGAAGGATCACTTGGCAAAAATATTGAGTTGCTTCCATCAAAGCCACATGATAAACTATATACCTCCTCTCTAGAGAAAGCTACATTCTCTGAAGTGTGCAGAAGTAAATCTCACAAGCTAACAGGCAGCACCCAAAGTCGTCTGGAGAGTTCACATTCTTCCAAATCTTTAGAACCCACAAAATCACCAGAAGCAAGAAATGAAAGTCGAGACCCAGAGATCCCAAAGAGGAAAACAGCAGAACAGCATGGTTTTGGAATCTGTAAAGAGAAGAGAGCTAGAATAGATGATGATCTGCCTAGTCGTAATGCTTCATCAACAAGTCCATCTGATAAAGAACAGCCACCCAGAGAGGAACCCCGAGTTCCACCCCTTAAGGTAATGAATAAATAGGGTGGCTTGGAAACAGAAGGTTTATTATGTCCCTCTATGAACTACATATAGGCACAGTGCATGGTGTATTTTTTGGGGATGTATAAGGGCTGTTAGTACTGATGGCTTTGCTTTACTATTTCCACTATGCCAATTTACTTCTGATACAGATATATCTACAGTTGTTCGGTAGGGGTCTTTGCTAAAAAATTTATTTTGTGCGTGGAAGAGCTCTCCAGGATCCATGGCTTAATTTAACTCCAATCTTCCCTATCAGTCACATGCAGCACTTGTTTCTCTAATTGCCCATCTGTATTTTGTGCTTGTTCTTCTGTGGATGTCTTCTCCAGCAAGCATGACAAATAAATGTTATCATAATCAGCACATAGAAAAACAACCAGCAACTTAATCTAGCAAGAGAACCAAGAGTCAGAATAGTTGAAGATCCTTTTGCAAGCTCAAGGCTTGGGGTAGGCTGAAATATGAGATTTCCTTGTAGAATTAACTGGAAACAGAGACCTATCTGATCTAATCTTGTCTGGAGATATCTAATTTATATAGGTATAGATACTTTTGTTAGTGGCAAAGCAAAAGTTAAAAAAAATACACCACCTAAGCAAACACTTTTATGTGTATTATTCTGCTTAAGTAAGAAAGTGTATTTCAGTTAAAAATGGTCTTTTTCATAACAGAGAGTTCTGTAGATTCAGTTATATATAGGCTCTATGTTTTGACCCTTTTAATTTCATACTTGATGACATCAGCCAAGTTTAAGATCCAATTTACTGCATTTAAGCCATTGACTTTGCAATACTAGTTCCTGATTATTCAGAAATGCCCTTTTCTGAATTTATTTTTAACTGCTGCAGTCACTGAACATTGTTAATATGGCCAGGAGGGCAAATAGACTAACTACTTTAATCACTAATGCAGAAGCATATTTCAGCTAATTTATTTTTAAGAGCAGTGATGCAATTGGAAGTTAGCCCTGTTCTGAGTTTAGTGATATTCTTTCATATTTGGAAGGTGTCTATCTAGCCTAATAAATTCTAATAACTCTCTAAGCATAAAGGAAAATAGATCACTAGGGAATAAAAAAAGGTCATTACTATAATAATAAGAAGAAAAATAACCAAGCACTTAGAGCTCTAGGAGTTCTGGTAATGTGAAGTGGAAACTGAAAAGAGTTGTTGCTGAAACCAAAAGCAGACTGTTTTGAAGAATTGTGGGCAGTCAATTCTAATATGCTTTTTGTGAAAAACATTTGGTTCCTGTATCATCTCACCAACAAACCCCTATCCTTAGTAATTAAAGGAGGTAAAAAGAGCCCCAGTTCTTCTAAGTCATTCTGCTACATGGCTATTATGCTACATGGCTGTCACTTCCCATCATATCTTATGACTACTTTTTCTACAAATACTACCTAGTTTTCTTCTCAATTCCTTTCATAAGATAAGTGATAGCATTAACCACTAAGTCCTATTGCTAGGGACAGCCAGTATACATATGCCCATGTTAAGAAATTGAAATATTTTTAGTCAACCTTGGGGTATCCTGTTATAGTGTATGGTTACAAAATGGTTCCAAGATTCTTAATCCTGAAATGTGCCTAATTGGAAACATCCTAATATTTCCAGTGATTTTACAGGTTATTATTTTGCTTAAAGTGCTAGGTAATTAATTTTTTAGTATCTGTGGGTTTATTATAGTCTTGAGGATTTAATTTTTGAAGTGCAGTATGTAAGAGTTATCCAGGGATATACTAAAGCGAGTCTTTTAAAAATTCAAGTGAGGAAAGAAAAGGTGTATCCTTTAGTGACTTACTTCTTTTATACCTCTTAAATCCTCCATCGTGGAAGCTGGAAAACAGGCTCAGTGGTGATGCCACAACATCCTATCTAATGGCAAGATTTGTTGTCTGGTTTATAAGCAAAACACACGCTGCTCCTAGTGTCTTAATCACTGGTGATGAAGGAGAAAGGCACTACATGATCATTACTTTTTCACATGTTTGCAGGAAGGGGTTGCTTGCAGGTTCTTGTCCAGTATCACTGCACGAGGCTTGCTGATCGTCTCAGGTGAATGCACTGAATATAAAACAGGTCTGACAAATTGTATCAGATAAGCATCATGTTGTCATCCTGTTCAATCTTCCTGTCAGAAGGATCAGTGTGGGTAAGCTAATACAGGCGTCAGTTATTCACGCTGGAGGATGATAAAATATTGAAGTATAAATATCATTAAGTTTTAGAAGTTTTCCATCCATCTGCATTGAACAGTAATTTCTTTCAATACCTTTCTCTGACCCTTAAAGAGATAGCTGGTTATTTTAGTGAGTTGATGATATCAATAAAATTTACTGGGTTTTTTTTCTTCCTTTAGATTCAGCTTTCAAAAATTGGACCACCTTTTATCATCAAGAGCCAACCTGTTTCTAAACCAGAACCTCGCGTTTCCCCAAGTACATCAGTCAGCAGTGGGAGAAACACTGGGGCTAGAACTCTGGCAGATATCAAAGCAAGAGCTCAGCAAGCAAGAGCCCAAAGAGAAGCTGCAGCTGCAGCAGCCGTGGCAGCAGCTGCCAGCATAGTGTCTGGCGCAATGGGGACCCCATGTGAAGGTGGAAAGACAAGAACGCTGGCACACATCAAGGAACAAACAAAGGCCAAGCTATTTGCAAAGCATCAAGCCAGAGCTCATTTACTCCAGACTAATAAAGAATCAAAGTCACAGTTCAGCTCAAAGGAAAGTAGTACCTCATCTCTGGAGATACCAACGACTACTGACACAAAGATTGAAGGTTCTACTGGTGTCATTATAGTTAATCCTAACTGCAGGTCCCCTAGCAACAAGTCTTCTCATCACCGTGAGACCACCACTTTATTGCAGCAGTCCCTTAACACAGCTACATTACCAGAAACTGCTACTGAGATATCTGTGCACAGTTCTGATGAAAATATACCTGTGCCACAATTGTGTGAGAAAATTATTTCATCTACCTCTACTGAAAGTAACAGTGTGCCAGTGCTTTATAATAAAAGTTCAGTCTCTGTGTGTGTTTGCAGCACTGCTATGTCTGGAGCAATTAAAGAACTTTCTTTTGCAAGTTCTGTTGATAAATCCTCTGTGTTAATGTCTGTTGACAGTGCAAACACAGCAATTTCAGCCTGTAATATAAATATGCTGAAAACCATCCAAGGGGCTGATACTCCATGCATAACTGTTGGACCAAAATGTATTGATAACAGTAATGTACCAGTCTCCATAGACAACACAGTCTTATCAAATGCCATCGATGACAAAAGGTTGCCAGTACCCAGTAGCAATGTGAATAACACAGTCTCCGGTCATTATGCCACTGTGCCAGCTTCATCTATTGCAAGTAACTTGCCAAATCATCTCTCTGGTAGTTCTGTACTGATTCCTCCAGTGGGGGCGACCAACAGATTTCCTTCTGATAAGATAGCCATAACTGGGTGTAGCGAGCAGAGCACTGTCTCCATCCACACTACTGTCAGGTCAGCTTTAAATTGCAGTGAGGCCCTTGCAGATTCTGTTGCAAGGCCACCCATTTCAATGTTTACTGGTAACATGGTGACAATAAGCTCTTACGATAATGCTACTAAATTGAATGCTGATCTCTTAGAAAAAAGCTCTGGAGCACGAAACCGGATGGATCTCTCTGGCAAATCTCATCCACTGAGCTTTACACAAACTGCCATGAATAGGTCTATACCTTGTAAAGTCATTGTTGACCACACTACGAACCAGAATTCCAGTCTGTCACTTTCTTCCTCTATTGAGAATGCAGAGAACAGCATTGACCTGCAGAGCAGACCTGTAAGGACAGAAGCTGCCTTACAAAGTATAGCCTGTCCTCAGGTGTCTGTCATAAGCAGGCCTGAAGTGGTTGCTAATGAAAACCTTGAGCACAGTTCCAGCTTTATCACCATTACAGCAAAGCAAGACAGCAAAAACTTGCAGGCAGGTTGTTCAAGTCTTCGAGAAGTGCCTCTTGCTCCTCAAGATAAATTAATTGAGGTGGTTACTACCAGCCAAGGCTTTGCTGAGCAACTAAGAGGTCCTTCAGCAATGAAAAATGAAGCCAATGCTGCCTGTGCCAATCAGTACACCACTAACAATAGAATTTGTTGGCGTGATGAGGAGGCAATGAATACAGACCAGCCAGTGGTCAGCCATCTTACCTCTGGTAAGCATAAGGAATACACGGAGCAAAACTGTTTGAAAAATGTCAAAAGCGAACCTTCCAGTTACACACAAATGTCAGAACTGCAGTCCAGGAATATTTTGACAAGCATTGCTGTTCCTGTTAAATCAGAAACTAATGAGTCTGACAAGTGCTTCAGGATGGACACCGAGGATTTTACAGGACCTGAAATGCCTGCCCAGACTGCAGAAATAGCCACGAGTGTGCAGCCACCACAGACCTCCAAGACATCCATCGCAGACTCCATGGAAGACTCCCTGTCCCTGACAACGGAAACCCTAAAGAGAGTTACGAGTGCCGGGGGCTCTAGCTGTCGCTTGTCGTCAGTGGAGGCCAACAATCCCTTGGTGACACAGTTACTGCAAGGCAATCTGCCTTTAGAAAAAGTGCTGCCGCAGCCCAGATCAGGAGCCAAACTAGAAATTAACAGGCTTCCCTTGCCTTTGCAAACTACCTCAGTATGTAAAACAGTAGTGGCCGAGAGAAATATTGTCGAACATGCTTCCAACTCTCCTAATCCAGATGGTAAAGGATTTACAGCAGGCAGCATAGCCCCACTACAAATCAGAAAGCGTGAAAACCATCCGAAAAAGAGGATGGCCAGGACTATAGGGGAACATGCTCAAATTAAATGTGAGCCTGGGAAGGTGTCAATGGACACAGATGTTAAAGTGGCTCCTTGTGTAATTAGTTCCAGCATGAATCAGCTAGGGCACGGACAGCCATTTAAGCAGGAGTGGCTTAACAAACATGCCATTCAGAGCCGGATCGCTCACAGCCCAGAGATCAAGCAGCAGAAGAGACAGTTGCCTTCATGCAGTTTCCAGCAGAGCTTATTTCACATTGATAAAAATGGCAGCTTTCACGCAGAAGCCAGTACCTCACATAGACAGCATTTTTACCAAATGTCCATGGCTGCAAGAGGCCCCATTCCTACAGCAGCTTTGTTGCAAACTACTTCAAAAGGCCCACCTGGCTGCAATGCATTTGCTTTTAGCAGACACTTGGAACAGAAGGGTTTGGGAGACGTGAATATTTCTGCAGCAGCTCACCAGCTGAGGCTAGGAAGTGTGTTTTCCCCTAATATTCAAATTAAGGAAGGTGATGACATTGCCAGTGCCTCTCAAACTCTGCAGAGTAAAACATTAGTGCATCCTCCTGCTCCCCCTCCGCCCCTGCCACCTCCTCCCCCTCCTCACCCAAATGCTGAAGTCCCCTCTGATCAAAAACAACCGACAGTTACTATGGAAACCACTAAAAGACTTAGTTGGCCTCAGCCAGCAAGCATTTGTAGCAATATAAAATCTGAACCTATTTCTTTTGAGGAAGGTTTAAGCAGCAGCTGCGAACTGGGCATGAAACAAGCTTCCTATGATCAGAACGAAGTGAAAGAACAGTTAAAAGCATTTGCATTAAAAAATGCAGATTTCTCTTCCTATTTACTTTCTGAGCCACAGAAGCCTTTTACCCAACTTGCTGCTCAGAAAATACAGACGCAGCACCCACAGCAGCAGCAGCAGCAGCAGCAGCAGCAGCTCTGTGGAAATTATCCAACAATACACTTCGGTAGCACAAGTTTCAAAAGGGCAGCATCTGCAATTGAGAAGTCGATTGGGATTTTAGGAAGTGGTTCAAACACTGCCACAGGCCTGTCTAACCAGAACGCGCAGATCCCGGTTCAGAAATTTGCTGACAGCAGCAACGCCGATGAGCTGGAACTGAAATGCTCCTGCAGGCTGAAAGCCATGATCGTGTGCAAAGGCTGCGGAGCCTTCTGTCATGATGACTGCATAGGGCCTTCCAAACTGTGTGTAGCTTGTCTGGTGGTGCGGTAGGAGCTGAGTCAAAGATGCAGTATCCCTTATCAACGTGGGAAAGCAGGATAAAGGTGCAGAGAAACTGGAACAGTTTAGGCCGCTAATGGTTTGCAATTAGTGGATTGATTTTTATTTTTTTAAACTGTTTTTGGGGGGTTTTTTCCTTCTACATGGTACTTTCAGAACTTACTTATTCTGCCTGAGTGCCATTTTCTGAGAAGAAGAAACCTGTAGAAGTAATTTTAAAAAAAGATAGCCTTGTTACTGAAGCATCTATGAGCTGTCTTGCTGTGCTAAAAAAAAACCACACAAAAACCAGGATGCATTAATGCATGTAATTCATAGCTTCTATTTATTTGCACAAAGTGCAGCACATTTTTTCTCCACTGTTTGATAGTAGATCTTTAACTGCAGGTTAAAGATCAGTGGAAGAATAGCACTGTAAGAAGTGGAGTAACTATGCAGAATGAAAAACACACTGAATAGCAACTGGTGTGAGTGGGGTAGTGGCAAGGTGCGGGGTGCCGACCATCGTAGCTTTTAAATCAGTTTGCAGTCTTTCTGCTGACAAGGTTGTTTTGTTTTCTTCAATTGACTTTTACTATCTAGGGCTAAAATATAGTCATTTCATCTAACAAAAGAAATTTAAAAGAGGAATTTAGATTGTTAGAGAAGTTTCCTTATGTGCCTGCCAGGGACTGTGGAACTCAAATCTCACTCATCATCTCTTCTTTGTTGATTCCTTGAGAAAGATTTGGATATGTGGTGAGTTAGCAGGACCAACACTGGAAACACATTGGCTTCAGTAGTTTGGAGAAAGTAACTTCTCTGCTGGAGATTAGAAACTTCTTTACTTTTCCTGTTTCCCGCTCAAATGATCTTCATTTGTATTTGTCTCTAATCTGTCCACTAAGTTTGTCAGTCCCAATTATATATAAAAATAAGGTCCAACATAGGTCATTGGTTCTCGAGATTGTAGCCTTTCTGTGGCCTACAAATGATGCATTCTTCAGATGAATGAATAAGGAAGGATATTGGTTGAAATTGATATAATTGATATTATTGGCTTAAAATTTCTTTTTCTTCTTATGTAAGTTACTCTATTTAAATAATATCTGAGAGTTTTGGCCTTTAAAGTAATTCTTAGAAGTACTTACAACACTGACTTTTTTTTTTTTCTCAAAGGAGGTCAGACCCCTTTTAGAAATTTGGAAGCAAAATGTATTTTTAAAAGGGATACTGCATCTTTAAAGTAACCTTCAGTATTTATCCAGTACTGTATTTACATTCAGGACTATAGCTGCATTCCAGATGTGCTAGCCACCATAACAGCAGAAAACAGTGATTTTGGAGTCCTATTCACCTAAAAGGAAAATATTATAAAGGGACAAAGCACATGCAGTTGCTGGGGAGATGAAAACACCTTGGATTTTTTTTTTTACTCCCACTTCAAGAACACAACATGTGGAGTTCAAGTCATCTATCTGCAAATATGTGGTTGGGCAAATGTTGGCATCAAGAGAAATGTTTTCTTTTGCCGTTACCATCACAGTAGAACCTCACTAATCCAAAGACCTTACAGCCTGCCCAAGAAAACTCATTTTCCTTGCACAGGTTTAAGAGAGCAGTGTAGTAAGAATGTGTGAGACGTAAGACCACTTGGTTTCATCGTGCAGTGAACTGTTGCATTCTGAAGTACTAAGGTTAATGATAGAGCTACATTTAGGAAATTAAAAGTATGCTATATTTTAAAGCGTACTTTTTTATCTGATCTTTGTTTCTGTACTTTTCATCAGCTGTAACCGGTCTCCCTGACTTCGGGGCATATTAGTGAGGTTCTGCTGAATGAAGGAACCATGTTTATTTTCTTGCGGGACCATTTTCACAACATGATAAATGCCATTTGTTGTCTTAAAACTAAGCTGAAATATCTACAACATACATTCCTGTCATAGGAAGCTCTATGGTGCACCTTGATGTTCTCTTTTATTGTAATTAGCAACATATCAATATTATTTTTGACACTGTGTGGTACAAAGGCCATTTGTAATAACTAACAAATTTGTTGCTGATCCAATAATACATTTTTTTTCTATACAAAAGTGCTCCTTAATATGACATGTGAACTAAGGAACGGCTTCTCAGCACTTTCAGGTCTTCTGGTAGGAAAATAAGCCAGCCAAGCAAAAACTAAAAGTAACCAAGTGAAAATTAACATCCACTACTATGCCAGCTGCTGGCGAAACAGCAACTGGGCAATACTCATGAGTAAACAAGAGTGTAGTCAGTTAATGTGTATCAGATTAATAGTTGAGGAGCCTTTGTATTGGAATTGTATTGCATTGTATTTATACTTGGTAGAGCTAGGATCTTCTATTTAAAAAAAAAAAAGAAAAAGAGAGCAACCAGTCTTAGACTTCTATTTACATATGTTTATATAAGCCTGCTGGGAATCCTTATTTCTAGCTCAGGTTTTCCTGTCCACAGCACATAAGTCAATATTTGTTTGTACTTGCATCTTGAGATAGTTCTTGTATTGACTGACATAATACAGAAATAAATTCTGGCCACAACACAGTTTTCCTTTGTTCGAAGGGCAAGAGTGTGACTATTGAGGTCACTCATTCATGTCGTATTGTCATTTTTGTATCAGGATTGCAACTTGCATGTGTGATGTCATGATAAAATGTATTTAAAATGGCATTAGACTGGATGGTGCTATGTTACATTACACAACTGACCAAACTCTTCCACAGTGCAGTTCCACTCCTTTCTTTTTTGAGTCATTGGAGTTGCACCAGGAATAAATTCAAGCAATTAGTTAGCAACAGTGGTGAAGTGTTGTTACGGATTAGGTTTAGGGTATGAAAATACGCAAAAACAACCGCGGTGGTGTGAGAGCCTGACTGAATCCTAGCACGACTGAAGACCTGATGTGGAATTTGGTATCAGACAAATGCTTAGGGGAGAGAGTGACCCTAGGCCTTTGGTAAGGACGTCGTCACATTTAGACGTTAATTTTGAATTACTCCCTTTTTTTGTTGTTTGATTGTTCAGGTTTCAGGCTCAATGTCATTGTTTTCTAATGACCATGCCATTTACACCGTGGGTTATTAATAGTTTATGCACTGAAAAGTGGTGAAAGAATTGCTTAAGAACACACTGCTCTGTGTTTCTGTGTATGTACGTATGTGTCCCAGTGTCCAGCATGTATAATTTACCTTTTTTTTTTTAATCTCCAAAATTTTCCCCCTACTCCTACCCCTGGAGCAGCACTTTTGGGTGAGAGGGAGAAACCCTTTTTACTTTCTTCCCTCTTTATTATTTTAATTGCATACCTGTGAGATATGGAGATAATGTTAGGGCATTTGCAGTGAGTGTGTTTGTGTGTTTCTGTTCTGAAATAATTTTCCAAGCAGAAACTCCCACTTGAAATAATGTTAAAAAAAATAATTCAGAAATAGTGAACTGGATGCTCCCTGTTTGCATTTTATTTATCTGCTGAGATCTAGTACATGAAATAACATTTAAAAGACAAAAATAAAGGTTGAGCCATAAAGCAAATGGTATATTCTCTGTACTATACACTTCCTGCTTGAGGGTGGTGCATGTTGTCAGGGTAAGCTACAGAACGTGCAGATGGTTTTTCAGGGCCCTGCAATTCCTTGCACAGTTTTTAAGCTGGTGCATATGGTGCTTTATAATGCAATTTCTGAAGTAAAATTACCTTATGCTGCACCCCCTTCCCCTTATAAACACACGCACAATTTCAGAATCGTTATTGTAGCCTCTGGTTTAGCAGTTTCTCCAAGGTGTGGTGAAGTACCAGGATAAACACTCGAGATGAGCTGAGAAGTGTCACCAAAAGGGATCATTTTAGCTGATGCACATGAAGGGCCCCGCTCTGAACACTGAATGACTTCTGCAGTCTCCTGGCAGCAGCGCAGCGGCTCATCTTCTGTGGCTCTGCGGAGCACTGAGGGGGAAGCAGCAAAATGCTCAGTGGCTTTATCATGGACCTGTGTAGCTAAATGTTTCTGAATCTATGAAATCCTGTTGTCTTCGGTCATCATGCTTTGTCACTGTAAAAACCAAGAAAAATAAAAGAAAAGCATTTTTTAGTCTAATTTAAGGAGCTGCTTCTTTTATAGCACATAATATTTCGCTTTGTACTATATTTGATAGTTAAAGAATAATTTAGTCCGTAGAATAACTTTGTTGTATTTGTACTGTTCATGAATGTTACAAGAAAAGTGCTTTACTTTGTTGCCATAATTCTCTTGTACTGCTGTAAAATATTTTTACTGCTTTATGGAAACTTAACTTGGTTCATGTTTTCAGTACAGGGTTTTTTGTGTGTATGGGTTGTTTTTTTTTGTCAATATTCTGAATGTTTACATCTGTTCAACATTAGCCATTCTATGCCTTTATAGGGCAGTATTACTCCTGCAGTATAACAGCAATGTGAAATCCACTCGTACCTAACATGCATGAGAAATACAGATTTATTGGGGAGATCCCTAACATGCATAGATACTTTCTCTATCCACATTCAGTGAAGTAAATACCCTCCTTCAGTCCTCTACCAAAGAAAATGTTATTCCCACAGGACAAGCTTGGAAAGTGGTTCTCTGAATTTTCAGAAGGGGGTGTAGTTGATTTCAGCAAGATTGCTACAGTTTAATGCTGTTATGCTTTGCTTTGTTACCCCACCAGATGTGACAGGGTAAAACAAGCATTTTAGCAATTTTTTGTGTTTCAAGACAGTGTTTTGTTTAGAATTCAGGGATCATGCTTTCTTTAATGGTGCTGTTTGTTTTATTTTTTTTTAAAGAAAACAACCTTTTGTTACCTACAGAAATGACCATTCACAAAACCATAAATTAAATAAAATAATTTGTCTTCATAACTTTTCTCCCTTTCCTTTCCCCCTTCTCTGTCCCTTGAAAATAACAACTTGGGCTTCAATATTAAAATATTCTGGGAAAAAAATAAAGAGATAAAATAATATTTGTCATTTGTTTATTTATTTTATGTTCAGTGCCTTCAGCAGGAGATCCTCCTTGTGCACATGTGTTGCGTGTATGGGTTGATGAAATAGAAATGTGAGAGGAAATCAGCCCTGTGTAAAGGATTTTTCAGTTACTGTGATGTAAGGCACAGTTTGAATGACTTCTGATGTAATTCCAAGTATTAATCATCTTATATTAGTAAAATAAAACTAATTGCTGTATACTAAGTTGTTTAAGTAGAATAGTTTGTGGATGAAAGTGATTATATTACTTCAGGTAGTTTGTGCTGGGTGTATTTTAGTGTTTTGCCTTTGTCTGCAACCCTGTCCAGAACATCCTTAACAAAAGCAACCATCCCAGCATGCACTTCCCTGATTTCCCATTCTCACAGCACAAGAAATTAAATGTCCATGGTGCATTAAAGGCAACCAGTCCAAGTTCTATTCCTCAAAGCAGTTATTTCTTCATGTCTGGAAGGCCTTCCTGAAATGGAAATTCAGTAGCCACTATATTAAAATGTAAAAAACCACACCATTTTCATCATGTTTTTGTGCAAAGAGAGCTTTGAGTATTGATGGTGAGGGTGCAAAATGTCACAGGATGAACAACAAACAGCTTTTTCACAAGATTTCTTGGAAATATCAGAACTAAATACCATCTTTTGTCCAGCCTCCTGTCATTATTATTTCAGATGTGATACCATCTGAGGGTCTTGTTAGCAGCAGATGACAGCCCTGTCTGCCAAAATCTGTCCAAATGCAGAAAGAAGGAAATATCAACCTCTGTAATTTATAATTCAGTCACTTGTTTTTCATATCCAATACCCACCTAGAAAACCTCAATATCTACTGTCATGCAGATAATTTAACTGAGTTTGTTCTGGTTAGAATATTTTTTTTAATGGGCCTGTGCCAAAGCAGGGGCCAGCTCTGCTTCTGGCAGTAACAGCTTTTTAAAAATTATTTTATCTAAGCAATGTAATGTAAATAATGTTGTTAAAGTTGTACTACCTAAATTCTAACTTTTGTCCTCTAACTTTAAACTTGTAAAAAAATTCTGGGCATTTTTATTCCATCTTAAAAAAATAAGTATTCAGTTCTTCTGAGGGGTTTGCTAAAGACCTTGTAAATGTTGCTAAGTGAAGTCTTGTGATCGCTTTTATGTCGGTGTGCTGTCTCCGCCTGGTCGAGCCCAGCCTTACCCTGGCGGTTCAGCCAGCAGATGGCATCAAGAGAAAACAGGCTGCTGTGGTCTCCAAGCATTCCTGTCCCCCGGCAAGAGTGCACAGCACGGAGAAAGCCTGCCGTGAATACAGAGGATTTCTGGCTTTGCTTTCCTTTCGTGCAGAGCTTTAGTTGTAGTGAAAACAAGCCTTCCTTCCCCCTCCCCAGTCCTGGAACTTTCAGTAGAAATGATGCCCTGAAGCTCACATCATCTTTTCCTGCTCTTGGCACTGTCTGGGTCGTGCAGTCTGGAACTGAAGTACTGATACACTGGAAAAAATTATTCCCCAGGCCAGAGCCAGAGCTTTTTTTTTCCCACCCTGCAGTTTGCTTTGTCACTCGTGGATAAAGAGCAGCAGAACAAAGCTCTTTGTACTGAGGTGCTCCACAGAATATGATATGAAGTTATTGCCACAGCTTGCTGTAGAGAAGATGTGCTGTTATCAAGCCTGATCTTTGTTGGATGGCAGGATTTGCAGTGGAAGGACCATCAGCACGCAGTCATAGAACAGTTTAGATTGGAAGGAATCTTTACGACCATCTAGTTCCAACTCCCCTGCCATGGGCAGAAGCACCTTCCACTAGACCAGTTTGCTCAAAGTCCCATCAGCCTGACCTTGAACACTTCCAGGAACAGGGCATCCACAGCTTTTCTGGGCAATCTGTTCCTGTATCCGAACAACTTCACGGCAGAGAATTTCTTGCTAATATCTAATCTAAACCTGCCTAAATCTATTCTAAACCTATTCAGTTAAAATACCTTGGAGCATCACCACCTTGGAGACAGCTTTCCATGCTAAGGAAGGTAGGCAGTCACATGTTACCTGCTCGTAACTGCTTGTGGAGGCAGAGTACATCGAGAGCTGTACCCAGAGTACAGCTTGGTTTTTATAGAAACTGAGCTAGACACAGAAATAAAGCCACGTTCATTGAGATAATTCAGGAACCTGGACACTGGCACTCTGCAAATACATAAGAGGCACTGATAAGAGAGCTTGTGTCCCTGTTAAAGGTCAGGGACTTGCTTTTAAGTATTGAAGGTTTGCACTCAGAACTTGGGAGATGCCTTTTGATTCACATCAGTGATTATATCAAGGTTGTTTCACATTGTCATGGTGGGGAAAATACCTGGATTGTACTTTTTGGAAGCTGATGACACTGGATAAATGTTAGTTTCTCTGTGCCTGTCACCTTTCTGTTCTGAGTCTTTTGTCCTGATCTTGTAGAGCTTAGTTCATCCTTCAGTTTTATCTCCATGTCTTTCCAACAAAAACTGAGTTTTCTTCAAATATCTCTGGTATCCTCATGCATCTGCTACCAGGGCAAAGAATAATTTAATATACCACATAGAAAAAAAAAAGACATTTGGAAATACACTGATTATACTGGATATTTGACGTCTATTAATAAGAAATCATTCCTATATTGAGAAAATAATTGACTGCTGATATCAATATAAAGGGTTTTTATAAAGGGTATACAAAGGTTTTTTTAAATATTGGTCCTTACTGTAGTTATATTTGCCTCTGACTCCCAACTGCTCAGATCCATTCAGCAAATCACTTTTTCACTCCCCTTGATTGAGAATTCTCAGCCCAACATCTGTTGTGGAGAATCTTTGCTACTGCTGTGTGCATTTCTGACATTTAAAGGAGCAAATCTGGACAATGGTGAAAAGATTTGTAAGCTTCTATCATCACTCATTTACCTCTGCATTGTGCAGAATAAGATGGAGTCTTTGGGGAAGATAATAGAACTAGCTGTGGAAATGCAGTAACACATGTTCCTCAATTTCCTTTAGATTACTGAGTGGAAAGTCTGTGCCTCAGTTTTTTTAATGAGGGTGAGCAGGAGCTTACCTGCAGGAGTCAGAAAAGACCATAGGCTCAAGTTCTATCCAGAAGTGAGCATTTACAGTTCTGCAAGCCCAAGGTGTCCTCAGAATACTAGGAAAACAAAGATAAAATCATAGAATTTGTAAGGATAGAAAATATCTCTAAGATTATCCAGTCCAATTCCGTGTCAGCAAAGTCTGTCAAAGGAAAGAAGCATGGATAAGAAGATAGCTTGAGACTAAAGAAAAAGAATCTTAGTTGCATTTTTGGAACAAGCTATCCTGCCAATTATTTTAATTCTTCAGTATCTGTAGAATTGCAAGCATGAAGAACATCTCTTGCAGCTCTGAATTCAAAGAGAAATTGAAATATTTGAAGAAAAACAGGTCCACAGCTAGTTGATAGGATAAAATTACAAAACCCCATGGACTGTTTCTTAACAATTTTGTTTGAAAGTATTTTTTTGGTTATAAAATTTCAGTTACTCTATGATCAACATTTTTCACATTAATGGTCTTTGTTTTGATTTTTTAAAAGAGGAATTTCAGAACATTAGTTTCCTGGATATAAAATTACTTGCTTGCACTACCACCACACAAGTCTTAATTTTATGTTCTTCATTGTGTAGGACAGCTCAAAAAGTAATCCAAAAATATGTTCAGTGTCACCTATTTCAGATAAGTACATCATGTTGCCTAGAATGAATTAATCAAAGTTGGAGGGAATTCTGCAGTTTCCTTTTCAGTACTTTCAAAATCAAGTGAAAGGGCAGTGAAGATAGCCATGGGATTCAAGGGAATTTGAAGAGTATTACTGGCTTTGGGCTAATCCATTCTGCATCTTCTAAATTTTTTGAGAAATAATGTCAAGACCTTTATGAAGTGTGTAGGTGACAGCAAAGAGGAATTATATGCACAGTGTTGCCAGTGGTACTTGAATACTTAATAAAAAAAGGATTTAGGGAAACTTTGGCAGAAAATGAAATAACTTTTGTGTGAAATAGAAAGAAATACGTTTAAGGTGTCAGTCACAAGGAATTCTCTCTAGCATCTGATGATTGTGACATGGTTACAAAAATAAAAAGATTAAGGACAACTGGAGCAGAACAGAGCATTAGAGAAGTGGGCTATGAAGTACATTTAAATCAGGATTAAGTATTACAGAATTTCTTCTGCTGCAAAAACAAGGTTAATTTTATTCACACAATTTAGAACCTAAAAAATAGATTGACAGAAATCTAAAGGCTGACTTGTCTCGTGCTCCTCTGTAGCCCTGCACTGCTGAGGGTGATGCAGGTTGTGGTGGTCTTCACCCACCCTGCACAGCCTTCACTCATGCTTCACTGTTCTTACAATTAGAGAGCTTATCCTAATGTTTAACCCAGATCTTCCTTGCTGCTGCTTAAGCCCATTCAGTCTTACCTACTCTTCATAGACATGGAAAATAATTCTTCCTATACTCTATACTCTTTCCAGCAATCTATTAGATATCTAGGATGTTCATTTTTCTCTCTTGCTTTTCCATTGTTTAATCTAAATAATCCTGATAATCAGCCTTTCCAGATAGGCCATGTTTTCCAAATTCTATTATTTTCATTGATCTTCTGTGGATTCCAGTTAGTTCAGATTCTTTCTGTTTTCAGACCCCAAGAGTGAATGCACTGGTCTGCATGCCCTGGAGGCTAAAATTATACCCTGTGTCCCAGACCAGTGTTTGGTTTTAAGTGACCTCTTTGATTTGGGTTGTTTGGGCCCAGTAGCCCCCTACATCCTTTTCAGTAAAGCTACTTTTAGATTCTTCCTCCCCATACTGTATTTGAAGAATTATTTCTAAGTAGAAATTATATATGTAATATATAATTAATATTATATATTATATAATAGAATATTCTGTTTATTGGTGCTTGGTGATATCATCGGCTTTTAAGCCATAACTTGAACTTGTCCAAATCATTTTAAAATCCAGTCCTATGTCTCAAGAAGCTTACAGTATTTCCCAGGAAGATATCATCTGCAAATTCAGAAAAAGAGGACCATCCTGTTGAAGGGCCCTCAGTAAGTCATTAAGCCCAGTCTTCTGCTCAGAACTTGGTGTCCCATCACTCCTCTCATTGACTAAAATGCTGCAAGGAACTGGAGCCAAGCCAGAACTGACTCTGCTGTGGTTGCTTCTATGACTGTGTAAGAATGGTCTTCCCCCAGTTTTTGACTGATTGGTTTACAGTCTTGCCTAAACCTCATTTTTCTGGCTTGCTTAGAAATTGTCATGGAAATAATGCCAAAAGCTTTACTGAAATTTAAATGTGAGATCTACTGCTCTTCAGTCCACAGAGCCTGTTACTCTGTCAGGGAGGGAGTTGGCTTGGCTTCTTCTTGACCAATTCATATTGACCACAGCTGGTTTATTTTTTTGTCTCTAAGGTTGCTTATAAACCACTGAGTTGTGCTAACACTCTTCTAGAGAATGAAATGAAGGTGATTATACTAATTTCCTGTCACTCCTTCTGTTTCTTTGAAATCTAGGTGTTTATTAGTTCATTCTTTCCCAGTTTTCCCTGCATCACCTGATTTCACACGTTCTGGAAGATAAGTCCTGGTGGTCCTGTGGCAGAATCAGCCTCACTTCTAGGGCTACCCAGTGACAGTCTTGATGCTCACATCAGTATAAAACCTATATGTCATAGGTGTTCTCTCTAACTTATTTAAGACTGAGGTGTACCTTTTCTCTCTGGTGCCAATTATATTAATTATCTGATAACAGTCAATGTTTTTAGGGATATTTTCCCTCTCTTTTAAGTAGCTGACCAGCTGGCACTTTGCTGTTCCTCTTAACTGCTGGTGTCCATCAAGAATGCCTTTTTTTGTTGTTGCTTTTAATGTCCTTTCCTGATCAAACTTAATTTTTTGTTTGGCATTTCTGATTTCACCATTACAGGCTTGTACTAAAGGTTGTGACTTTTTTGTGTACTACTTTTCCTCAAGGAAAGAAGTGCTCCAGAAGAGTAAACATTGTTAAAAGTTGTCCTCTGGCTATCACTTATCACTTCACTGCAGTAAAATTGACTTGCTTCTTCAAAACCTTATTTGAACTGAAAGAGGAGCACCAAAAAACTTCATGACAATCCAAACCCATCAAGTAATTTAAATATCAAAATACCTCCCAACCATTATTGAAAATTTCTAAAAAGGTAAAATTGATTTCAAGGTCTTCAAGATCAATAATATAAAATACACAAGACAGCAACTATGATGTTCAGATCATAAAGACAAACTATGAAGAAAATAGTACCTTGACATAGCATATGTTTTCATCAATTAAAGCTAGTCCTGAAGCAAAGAGTCCATACTGAATATCAGAAAATGAACTGTAATGCTAACTACCGAAAAATTATAAGGAAATCGTAAACATAATGTCTGTTTGGTCTAAAACATGAAGAGCCTAAGGGATTAAATCCCTTTTATACACCACACAAAAATACTTTCAAAGGACTAATTCACCTGTCATAAACACTAAATTAAAATTAGCTGTACTGCCTCACTTTCTTACACATTTTGCAGAATTTAGTATTTTTTACTGGTTTTCTGTGGCTATACATCTGGTAGTTATTTGCTCCAGTATTAGGAAGTGTAAATGGGTACCAGTTGACTCTTACAAGATTCTAAATCAAGTTAATGTTCATTTTACCAGTGAATAGATCTCTGCCACTTATTGAGAAGAAAGAGTCTATTTCCTATCGTGTTAATATATGGTTTGGGGCCTTCCCATGCAGAAGCATTACATGCACGTGAAGAAAAGACTGGTTCAAATCATGCACACAGAAAATAAAGAAAACCACTGTCATTATTTATGTTTTGATCCTTTTTTTTTTCCTTAGAATAGACTGGGATTTGTTTGGAACTGGAATGCATATGCAGAAGGACCCCAAAGTTGAATATCCAACCAACCAAAGTACAGCAAAATCCCCACTGCAGCTGTCACTATCAGCCCTCTGCAATGAGGCCCCCTCTGTCACGTTGCCAAGAAGGAGTTGTTGCAGAAAATAAGTAAATTCTCTAGAATTCAACCAAGCAGGAGAGGTTTCAGCTTTGGCAGATGAAGAAGTGTGAAAAAAAAAATGCTAATCAGACATTTAGAAAAGATTTTTTGTGCCTCAAAAATAATTTTTTTCTGCTTGATGCAAAAAGTTATTACAGAGTATGGGGTTCATACACACAAAACTTCTCATATCAAAAATCAATGGCATAGAGAAGTAGGTTTATTATTGCTTAAAGTTTAGGGTTTTATTAAAAAATTACTTTGTATTACACCATAACCTTTCCTTATATTTCAAAATTATTACTCTTTAGTTGTACGTCTACTTGCACTCTAAAACTTATGAATGTACTTTATACTCATCCTCCTACTAAGAGTTGCATGAATTCACCATATTCACTCTGGAGCAACAGGCAATGAAGCAGAGTTATGCAGCACAAGCAGATAAAGTGTCCCAAAGTACGTGGGTGAGGTAATCCTAACTGCTTCTTAATTAAACATACATCTGTGTGCCTTATGCATGTAAGCTGCATTGTAGCTACAGACTATGTCTGCCAAAGACTTTTTTCTGCTGAAAACATTGTCCTAGAAGGCAGGGGGACCTTGCCCTGCAGTCAGTGTGGGCAGCAGGCCTGAACTACTGATGTCTGGGAATGTTAGTACCAGTGTCTGCTAATATTTTTGAGCTCCAAGGCCAACTGGCAGAGCCAGCACTGGGATTTTCCTGGAATGGTGCTTCTTGGCACAGACCAGAACCTCAGCAGAAGCTGTTCATACAGTGTATTAGTAGGCATGACTGTGTTTAGTTGCTGAAAAAAGTCCTGGATGCTTCTTAATTTACAGTCACAGAAGAAACCGAGGTGTCTGTCAAGATGTACAGGGTTTATTTCCTGTATGTGAGTTGCTTAGGTCACGTGTGAAGGCACAAGCAGACAAGGAGTCTGAGATGTGCCACTTTTACAGGCATGCCTCGGTCACCAGGGAATGTGGGTATATCAGAATTGCTTCATGTGCACTAGAGACACACCTTTAGCCTGAAAATTTCAGGCAGTAATATGGTATCCCTAAAAGTGGGGCTGAGTCTGCACAAAGAATTGTTTTAACTTTTGATCTTTTTCTTCCTTCTGTCGTTTGCTACTATGTTTTGCTGAAAAGCTGTTAAGATTAACGAGGTTGCAGATTTTACTCATGATCTCTTCATTGTTGTGTTTCTCAGTTTTTTCCTCATTCAGCAGCTTAACAAGCTTATGTTCTCAAGGGGAAAATACAGATGTAACTCTCTTATACTATTTGGCTCAGCATGACATCTATCACCTCTACTCTATTTCAGTATAATCTGGTTCTTCTGACAGCCAGAATTTACTTCACAGAAGGCAGAAAGAAAAAGTCAGAGCTCTAACAGAGACAAGAATTCCTTTCTCCAGTATTTACAAGACACTTTGGAGTTTTCATTGTCTTTTGCAAAGTCTCAGTATTGTATTTTTCCTCAGGCAAGAACAGCCACAATATCAATGTTCTCAGCTTTTCATGATCTCTCTTCTGCCTCAGAAATGAGGCTTTCTTCAGCTCCTCTTCTAACCCTCTAATTGTATCTACTCTCCTTCTCATTTTACTGCTCTGACTTGTCCAGTGATGCTGTGTCTCCTGCATCTGCTGACTTTGCTCTCATTTTTTTAGTGCCTTGGAGTTTTACTTGTTCAACACTTGTTGGCTACCAACATTGAGAAAAGCCTTTGAGACCAAGTCCTCACTTCCCAGTGATGTTTGCCTACGAAGGATAGTGGAGACACAGTTGTATGTGTTTAAGATGGAGGGTGATTCTTTTATACATCCACAAGTCCAAAGATCTGCTTGGGAGAACCCCATGGGATACAGCTTTGGAGAAAATAAGGGTCCAGGAGAACTGGCTGATATTCAAGGATGACTGGTCTAAATTCAAGAATGGCCCATCCCTACAAAAATGTAATCAAGCAAAGCCAGCAGCAGGTGGCCTGCCTGAATGAATGAGGAACTCCTCTCTTTGGGAATAAGGGTGTTATCTTTTCCTTCTAATTTCATCTTTCTAACACAAGGACTCTCCTTTTCACTTATATTTATTTTGGACTTTTCACTCTGTTTTGGTCTGTGAATGTAACTCCTCAGGATATGTCAGTGTATAAAAACCACATACCAGCTGTTGCTGCAATTTTGTGCCTCAGAGGTGTCACGTGGAAAAATGTATAGAAAAATGAGGAGAAATTTCCTTCAAAAACTAAACTAAATCTTTATTATCAGAAATAAAATAGTATTATTCTCATAATTATTAGTTATTATTTATAAACAGTAACATTACTAGTTATTATTTATTATTGTCTTCTCCTTTTTTTCACTATTTAGCTTTTGAATATGCTTCTTCTCTTTGCTTCTCAATTAAAAATTAGTGGGAAAACACCCACAAAAACTGTTTGTGCAATCTCACAAGTCCCAGCATAATTCTTCTTAGTCTTGGTTTATGTGAGCTGTGCAAAACGATGGTCCCAACCAATTTCTGCTGAAGGAATATTCAGTGAAGCAAGAAAAAGGATGGTTCTATTGGTGACCATCCTGTTCAAACCATCTCTGGCTTTCTTCAAGACTCTGTTATATAAACCAGGACTTGGTCGGGTTAAGGTGATGGAGTTCCTGTCATGGGTATTAACTGATCTATCAATCTTGATGACCAGGTTTTCAATTACTGGTTCCCAAAACACCTGATGAAGACATTTGGTGTGCAAAATTCCAAGGTGTGTTTGGTATGCTGAAGACGTAACTATGGGCAGAGCCCAGATGAGATTTCCAGTAAAAATCATCCTTTTGAACACATTGTATACTATATTCAAGAGAAGTAAGCCTGAATAATACTTGTTAAAAAAAAGAGTGTTTTTATTTTATAGGATTTCAAGGATTTTCTTCCTCTTTTCAATCCCTTGTCATTTCTTTGACAGGTGATTGCATTCAAGTAGGTTATTGAAGTGGAGGAGAACATATAAAGCAACCTTTTGTTGGGCTAAACACCCATGTTTTTGTAGACTGTGCTAAGAAATGTAACTATGGCCTCTCAAGTCTGTTAAAGCAATTGGATTTAGGATTTTAGGATAAAAAAAACTTCTCAAAATCAAATGTTGGAGTTCTGACCTCATTAAGAAATATCCAAAAGGAGAAATACTCTATTAGATTTATGCATTCTTTTTCATTATTTTAATTCATATTTCATTATTTTAATGATCTATACGTAACTAATATAGCTAGTTTAATTAAAAATAAAAGTAGACAGATTATTCTGGGAAGAGAATGTTAATTCTTTCTCTTTTGTTTGAAACATTTGACTAAATGTACTTCCTCATTATTTAACTTAAAATGCAAATTGCACTCCAATATGTAATTAACCTTATCTTTATTTTAGTCTTCCTAAGAACCATACTGCACTTTCAAAAATGTAATTTGACTTTCAGAAAACAGTGGTTTCACCACTGTTTTTGTACATGCAATATGAACAAAAATTCATATTTTTCTCATGAAAAACTGAGCAACGACTTATTGAATTCACGCAGAAAATATCAGTTCAAGTTAAAATTCACAAAAATACAGGCTGAGTTAAAAATATCTTACTCTTACATGTATAATCATCAAATGTGATAGACAGAGTTAGAAAATTAGTGTATCTTTTTTTTTTTGGCAATCCCAGTTTGATTTAAAGTGGAATGTAAAGATGATATTGACTCTTTCTTTGGCTTTTGTGCATCTGACACTAAACCCCACCAATTCAGGTGTCCAAAACTAAGGAATAACTTTGAAACTTGGTAAGAATTTGCCATATAGCTGTAAAATTACTTGCAAAAGGTTGGAGATAAAAGACTTTGAAGGTTCGTAGTATCTAAATACTGAAGGTAGTTAAAGAAATGACTTGGGTTTTTAATAGATAACTATTTGTTGAAGGTGTAAAAATATATATTGGCTAGAAGCTAAACTGAGCAATTTAAAGTTGTGTTTTTAACAGTGACAGGAAACTGATAAACCTCTGTAAAGAGGTCCTGAAGTGTGGCAAATTCTCCATCATCCATTGTGTATTTATAAGTCAATTTTACTAGATCTTATCTATTCCAACCATTACAACTGAAAACAAGTGTCATGGTTGAAACAGTCTTAAATGGGGCATTCTTTATATAATGTCAATTAGCACCATTTTCTGATTTAGGTATTTGGTGGGTGGTGTCATAACTGAGAAAGTAACTCCTTCCTCTTTCCAAGGCTTAAGGCAAGCATCTCTACTTCTCTTATTACCTCCCTGGTGTTTGCTGTTGATTACCATCAGCCCCTCCTTATTCATTCCATGGGTGCACGGGCAGGTCCTGCACCTCATGGTTTCTCACTCCTGTTCCCCTGCTCCATGGCCACAACCCCTCAGGGGTGCTTCCAGGCTGGAGTCCCTTGAACTGTCCCCACTCTGTCGTGCAGAATGCCTCACCTCTCTGCCCCAAAATGTCTCTTTCCTTCGTGCATCTGGCCAAGATCCTCACCCCATGTGCCCCCTGACCTTTGTGGCTGCTGCCTTTTCCAAAGTGCATTGGAGCAGAAGCACCATATGCTCCTTCAACACTGAAGATTTGCAGGCTGTGAGTTGTTCACAACAGTTTCAGAGCTGGCTGGACCTACCTTTTTCCTGCCTGTTGTGCTCAACACAGCAGCTAAGCTTTTCTTTTTCACATGTCAGTGTATCTCAGGCTTTATAATCAAAACATTGTCCAGCTGGTGCCTAAAGCAAGGCAGAGCCAATGCCATTTTCAGGGTACCAAAACAGCTCATGTTATGTGAATTATTCTGCCTGATATATCCTATTACCACAGAATAAAGTCACGTTTGGGAGTACCATGTTCTTCTGATCTTACGAGAATTATTTTCAGTTACTTTGTCATCTTGTTCTGTAATGACAAGAAAGCATGTTCCATTATGCCAAAGAAAAAGGGATGTAAAAATGTGTATTTTCTCTGAAACTAAAGGCAACATTTCCATTTGCCTTCAATCATTTCCTATTTGGCCTGATTTCAGTAATTCAGGAACTCATTGTTCAGTCTATAAAACTTCACTGATAAAGTCACGCAGTTAAAAAAGGTTCCATTTCAACAAGGCAGTTATATCAGTATATAACTGTAAACACATGCAGTTAAGTCAGTCCTTTTTTTACCAGAAAAGCCCTTTTAAATGCCTAAAAAATAAAGTAGAAATTACATTCTCTAAGTGTCTGAAATAGGCTATTTTTGAAACTGAAATGCTGCTTTTGCAATCTTCTTGCTACTCTTTTGCAATCAACAGTCCCATTGAGTACCATTAGGTGTCAAGATTTCGCCTTGTAACATAATCTGTTATTGGATTTCAGCAAACAAAACCACGAGGGCAGTCTGAACACAGGAAAATGAAACCAGTGACATTTGTTACTGATGATGTGGGGCCCTGATAGATGATTCAATTTGAGAGTGCAAATTCAATTCCTGACCCACATGTCACTATACAGAAGGTTTATGTAATTATCATTAGTGTGTTGTTATTTATCCGTGTGTAGATCCTGCTGGCTTTTTATTACTTGCTGCTAATGTTGTCATTAAAAATGCATGCCAATTAACATAATTTTAAAAGGCAACATGAAAAATATCTAATTTAGCTTTAAATTTCAATTATTTCTTTTATTTATTTTACTTTCGCTTCAGCAATTTCAAAATAACAGTCTGGGTAGGGAATACATAGGTAAATAGTAGCCAAGTTTAGTAATTCTCTTACCTCTGTAAGTAAAGATGACAAGCTTGCCATTTTGTGCTAGGCAAATCACAAGCTATCATTGGTCCTTGGACAGTCATTTCTTTTTACTTAAAAAAATCCAAACCCTAGCTCAAATACCGTAGCTTGTTGCAGCGTTGCAGTTCCAGGCACTTCATGAATCATTTGAGTAGATAAAATTGTATTTGTCAATTTTATTATATTGGTTTTATTGAAACCAGGAAATTAGAAGGCTATAAGTATATACTAGTCTCTACCTGGCATTTTATTGAAGTACTTGGTTATGCAGAATGGCAAATTCAGATCTGTTTACTAAAAGCTTAAGAAATAATTTTCTTTCTTTCTTGTTTTACCTGGCTGAGGAGGCTTAATGATCACAATTTTATAAGACTGTTTCTCATAGCAGTAAAAGCCTTGACATTTCTTTTTAGATCAGCTTCTCAGAGCCTTATACAGAACACAGGTTCTTAAGCTTCAAGATGAAGATGGAAAGTGGGGAGTGATCTTTGCAGGGAGCTAAAATCAACAATTTCAGCACAAGAAAATGATTGCTCTGCTCAGGAGAAACCCATTCCCTGGAACTGCTGCCTCCTGTTCTGCCAGGAAGGCTAAGTCCCAAGGGCCTCTGAGATGTCAGAGAGGTTGAAATGAACCTGTGGCTGGTGACTGGGTCCCTCAGGAGAGGCAGTAGGTTGCCAAAGTCTAAGTTTCTTGCTGAAGAACTGTACCTACACACAGCTCTTCCAGTAATAATAAGTCACTTGCACTTAATATGTATAGCACCTTTAGTTTACGTTATGTTCTCTATTTTGCCTTTGTTTTTGAGCAGATGGGAAATCAGAGCAAGCAAGGTCACAGGATGATTTTTTTACAACATGCACTCTCTTGATTCATTAAAAAGAATACAAATTGAATTTGAGAATAATCATTTTTCATACTTGGAGAAAAATTATATGCTTTCCTTTGATTCTTTTGATTATTTGCACAGACTATGGTGAGTTGGTAGAGACCCACCAGGATCATGGAGTCTGACTGTATAGTTACAATGGGTTTGATATACATTTGTGATTTTCAATTTCAATAAAGCAAAACAGTGAACACTGATAATGCCAAAACATGCACCTTGTCAGTCAGATCCAGCATCCCACCAAAATTTAATCTTTTATCTGGCCTCCTGGATCTGGTAAAGTCCTGATATTTCGCCTGATATTGCCATCTGGTGAAATATTAGTCACGTTGCAGCTTTGATTGCTGCTCCATTTCTCTGGTAGATAAACTAAATAGTGTATTTTAAAGGAAGAGAGAGACTTGGAAGTTGGATCTTCTATCCATAAACTATCTAGTCTTTTATTTCTTTCAGGATCCATTCCAGCAGTTCCATCTGAAAAATCTTGCAGCATTTCCAGTTTCTTTCCTGGTTTCCACAGTGAATATCCTAGAACTGAAGCCATACTCATCTCTGCCCTGACAGGGAGTGAGATCCTAAAACATGAGCTCAGCCATATGGAACAAAAGTGAAACATGATATTGATGGAGGTCACTTGTGCAATGGAGGAAAGAAAGTGCTGACAAAGTGAATATTTTTTGTTTGTTTTTATCCATGCTAAGCTCTTGAATGGCTTGATAGAAAAGATTTGTGCTGTATTTCAGTGCAAAAAGACGCATGGTGTTGCAAATCTGCTTTTACAAATGTCACTGGAAAAGGAATATTCTGCTCATTGAGAGTATGCATAACAAGATTCTGCTCTAAGTGGAAGCTCTCATACTGTTCTGTTTTCCTGCTTTCCCCCCCTTTTCTTTCCCCGTTTTTATTTTTATTTTTTCATTAATATTTTTAATATGAGTTCTCCTGGCAGGACTTAGCAGATCAAGTAAGGTTTACTAGCACTAGACCAATAATGTTAGCTGAAACAAATGTATAATATCCTGTAGTACACTATCCAGTAGTGAAAGGTTTAGTTCCTTTCATAGCACCACACTGGGCCTTTGCATCATTATTCTCCTCAGTATGAGGAAGGCTAAAACAAAGACAGTGATGAGATGGAAAATGCTCTATTACAGCAGTAGCAGAATATCCAGAGGAAGAGATGAGTGGCTGGTGGGTTCACAGTGAGGTGTTCAGGGAAAAGGGCTTAAGAACAGGATGCTGAGACCCTGAGTTAGGAGAGAGAAACTGAAATAAGGTGAGGACTGTCAAAGTTCAATCATTTTTAACATTCCTTTTACATTATTTCTCATGATGGGGACTGAGTGACTTTAAAAAATCATATTGATTAGAATTTAATTTGGCATATTTATCTTGGAATAAGGAGCATTTTTCAGAAATAGGAAAATTATATATATATATATAGCAGTCAATCAAATGCTAGTTATAACTGTGTTAGCTTACTATTTCAGAGGTCAAATACTGGAAAAAACCTGTAACATGTATGAAATCCATTCATTGATAGAAAAGTCTGTGCATTTTCGCAGTTCATTCTATATTTTTTTTTAATTCACAATTTTAAATAAAGATCAGAAATACCGGCTTTGTAAAGGAGCACTATGGGAGTAGGTATATATGTTAATTTATGAAATTATCCATGAATAATTTAGAACAAATATTAGATTAGAGAAGTGGCACTCTATCTTCTACTAATAAAATTAAAGAAAAATTAAGAAACAGGTAAGTTTATTTCTTGAACCAGCAAAACAATATTTGCCTGATGGATTAGTCCTATTTAATCAGAACAGTGAGCAGCTGGATAAATTCTAGCTAGGAGAATATTAGGTCATTTGTTAGCCCTTCAGCCAATTACAACTGCAGCTGCTCTGTGCTATCTTTTTCTTCTCATCAGTGAACTGCTTTTTTTTTCCCTGGAAAACACTAGATTATGAGCCCTCAATAGATAAGAATGTAGGGCAGAGAGACCTTATAGCATCAGGATGCTGGTAGATAAAATATGGCCCCTCTCATCACCAACAGAGAGAGTCAGTGAAATTTGTGGAACTGGCTGACTTGACAAGAAGACAGCTGAAGTGCCTTCTTCTCTTCTGGCTAAGGAACTTTTTTTTTCTTATGTATTTTCATTTTTTTTTTCTTACTCAAACTACTTAGTTATTGGGGTTTTATTTTTTATTATCATTTTCATTTAGGCTGTCATTATTATGGTAATGTTTGTGCTGAGCAGATTGATTTTGGGTTTGGGGTTTTTTAAATGGGTTTTATTTTGTTAAAAAGCAAGCGAACATAGGTGATAAAATAGCTGAAAAGCCTTGTCAGTGCTCCTGAAAGCAAGGGTAAATGGGGTCTTCATCACATGGTACTGAAAGAACTGGCCAAAGTCATGTTATCACAGAACATCTCTCCATTATTTTTCAGCAGTCTTGGGAGTCTAGAGAAGTCTCATTTGTCTGGAAGCTGGCAAATGTTGCCCCAGTTTTCAAGAAGAGTAAGGAGAAAGGCCTTGGTAATTACAGGTTTGTCAATCTCACTTCAGTTATTAGTAAAATTATGGAAAAGGTTATTCTGGGAGTTACTGAAAAACACTTGAGAGACAACACAGTCCTTAGTCATGGCCAGCACAAGTTCATAAGAGTAAAGTCCTGCTTAACAAACATAATTCCCCTTTATGGCAAGGTCACCCATCTAGTTTACCAAGGGGAGATATGGTCTCTCACAGTGTCCTTCAGGATTATCTGTCCAGCATACACTGAGTAAACACATCATGCAATTGGTGAGCAACTCGAGGAATTATAGTACATGAAATCACATCAGACTGGTAACCAGTCAATAGTGGCATTTGCCCAGGCTCCATCTCAGGGCCGGTGCTCTTTAGTGCTTTTATAAATAATCTAGGTGCAAGGATCCAATGTACATTTAATAAGTTTGCTAACTCTACTAAATTAAGAGGAAGTGTGGTACAGAGGCCTTGCAAAGAGATGTGGAGACGCTCAAGAGCTGGGAAGTCACCAACTGCATAGAATTAAACAAGAGCAAGTGCTGATTGTCCAGATGGGACAAAGTAACCCTGGTCACACCTACAGATTGGGGGGCAAGAAGTTGAAGAGCAGCTCTGTGGAAAAGGACCTGAGGAAAGGGACCTGAGGAAAGGGACCTGTCTTTGTCACTGGCAATTTGAACATGAGCCAGCAGTGCCCTGGCAGCCAGGAGGGCCAACCCTGTCCTGGTGGGCACCAGGCACAGCATGGCCAGCCAGGCAAGGGAGGGGATTGTCCTGCTCTGCTCTGAGCTGGGGCAGCCTCACCTCCAGTGCTGGGAGCAGTGTCAGGAGCCACAATATAAAACAGACATAAAGTTGTTAGAACACATCCAGAGAAGGATGACCAAGATGGCAAAAAGTCTTGAGGATAAGAGAGAACCACAGAATCAACTAGGTTAGGAAAGACCTCTGAGATGTCTGTGAAAAAACCACCGTGTTAACTAGACCATGGCACAAAGTGCCACATCCAATCTTTTCTTAAACATCTCCAGGAATGGTAACTCCACTAAATCCCTGGGCAGCCCATTCCAATGCACAAGCACTCCTTCTATGAAGAACTTCTTCCTAAAGCTATAATACCAGTGGCTGAGGCTACTTGTTTTGTTCCACTTGGAGAAGAAAAGGCTGAAGGGTGGCCCCTCATAGTCCTCATCTTCTCCAATGAGAATAGCAGAGGCAGATGTGCCAGTTTGCACTCTGTGACCAGCAGCAGGACACAAGGAAATGGAAAATGCATGTGGAAAAGTTCAGGTTGGACTTTAGATAAGTTTCTTCATGGAGGCAGTGATCAGTGACTGGAAGAGGCCATCAAGGGAAGAGGTCATGGCAGATAGCCTGTCAAGAGCTCAAGGAGCATGCCAGTGATGCCCTGTTTTAGACACATGTTTTAGTTCTAGTTGGTCCAGCTTGGAGAAGGGAGTTAATGCTCCTTATGGCTCTCTTTCAACTTGAGATATTCTACGATTCTGTGAAATATTTGGACCTTGTCATGTGAGCCAAGTTATGGGTTTTAATCAGTTGTGCAAGGTGGAGTTGTCTTTCTTTAGTGCACTGTAGAGGAAAGAGAGAGGTATTTTGGTGCCCACCTTGGTCAGACATGTTTTGTACCCTCTCTGTCTCACTTGGGCCTTGCATGGAGCTACTGGTGGGAGCACAAGACTGGACTACAGCTTTGTAGAAGCCACCAACATTTGGAGTTCATGGGATATTCAGTGGCAAATTATACCCTGCATTTTATTGACTACTTCTGTCTCAGACACCAGCTTTGTGCTGCAGTGCATCCCCAGGTTACTCATGTGGTAATAACAGTATATGCTCTTTCTCATACATGTTAAATTTAAATTATATTAACACAATGCACAAATGTGAATCAATTGAAGCCTGGAATTCCTGTTTCAGGGTAGGAATAGCTAGTCAATATGAGCTGATATCATTGACTGGCCTATTTATGTGTCTATTATGCAAACCATACAGGTAATGAATATCAATATAGAAGAATCTGTTGAAATACTTTACAGTAAAAATCATGGAGGCTGAACATGGAAGGCAGTCTCCCATGTTGGAAAGCAGTTGCCCGTATTTTGGTACAATAGATTCATCTGTAATCTAAAGTATACATAAAAGAAGAAATGTGAAATACTCTATCTTAAAGGGAAAACATGAACATATGTTTCACAGTACACTTCTGACATGTGGTGTCTCACACTCCAGATATTTTTTTAACATCAGATGCAGAGCTGGTGTTACAGCTAGGGAATTTCCACACGGAAGCACAGTGGAGCCTCTTTTCTGCTATACTTGCTCTGCTACCTTCTCCAAATTTAACAGGCAGACCTTCTCCTGCCTGTCCTCTGTGGTCTGAGATCCTAAGCACTTGCTCTGATTCTTGCCTTTTAATCTTGATCTAATCAGGTACGTGTTTTCAAGGAGACAATTAGAATTGAATATCAATTAGGAAGGGCTAATATGCCATTATTGTAAATCAGGATTACTGAGCATTTTCATAATTGTAATGACAATATTTGTAGAATAAGAGACCAAACCAATGACTAGTAAGGGAAAATTAAGATTATTCATAAGCCAGTTGTTGGCTTTGTAACATGGCCCCTGCAGCAGTCATGGGGTCCATCTGGGCTGTCTTGGGAGCAGAACAGGTGTCACAGAACAGAGCTGTGGCTCTGGGAGTTGTGATATGCTCCCTGAGACGTGAAACAGAAGGATTAGTTGATGCTTCCTGGCTAACAGCAGATTGACTGTGCTGACTGATGTGCTGCGGATGAGTGTAGCACAGGCACCAAGTCTATTGTTTGTAATTTAAAAACCCCTCTGTTTCTCTTCTCTTATTTTGTTAACAGTCTGTAAATATGTCTATACATGCCCCGAGCAGATGTGAGCTTCCTTCACTGATGACAGCTACAGCCTTACTTGGAGCTACATAGCCATGTTAATGAGCCAACAACGTACAGCAACAACAAAAAAAATTAGTTTTCAGCAAAGCTTATTAGCTTGGGCCCAGATTTATGCAAGCATGGCTGTCTAGCTTTCATCCAGAGCTCTCTTGTTTCTAGCTAACTCCAAGTGTGGGCAGAATATGATAATGACAGTAAACAAAATGCCATGCAGGCATAACTCAGTTCCTCATGATTTTTAGAAATACAATATTCTTTTAACACTTCAATTTGAGAGTGGGTAATAAAGTTAAAAGGAAGCAAACAGATGAATCAACTCTCCCTGTTTAGAATGGCATTCCTCATAGAAAAGGTCTGTGGTTTATCTTTTAGGGTTCTTCATATGACATCAGTTATCCATATTCCGTCACTTCTTTGGAACCTGGGATGGCATTTTATGGTCATGAGATGAACTTCCCATTGCTTGCAAATAGAAAGGCTAATGTGGCTCCAGGCAGAGGGTACCAGGAGACCAATTTTAATGTCTTGGTGGTAATATGGCAAGAATAATAATAATGAAGTATTGTGTACACACTAAGCGATGAGTGGCTCTAGCACAGTTTACACTGGAAAATAAGAACTACCTCCCTGGGAATAAAAATATTTTGCTTCTATCCACAAGGGGATAGAACCTTGCCTCAGTGAAGCTTAGCTGGGGATGCTGACATAAGGGCTACCAATCCTTATTTTTGTCTCTCATAAATAAATAAGGTTAGAAATGGAGAATTGTGGTGTAAATATATAAATTCATAGACATGAGCATTAATATTTCTCTGCATTGCTTATGTTGTTTATTAATCCTTTCTGGAAGACTAAGGAACAGGCATTGTGGGTTTTAATCAATGGGCTTGAAGAACCTGAAGAATGTTGAAAAAAATTTTGAATTCTCCTTTGGCACTACTTCATCTAACTGAATCCAAATTATTTTTTATTTAAAATCTGAACTCCACTTTCTTTTCTACTTTCAATCTATCTCATCAATGCCATTCACTTTTATGCTGTGGCTTTCTGGAATGATCATATTGTAGAATTAATAAATCTACCTTTGTCTCATCAGGCTTATTAAAAATTGTTGAATGTTGAGTTCTTTATCTTTCCTGAGGAAAAAGGAATTGCTGATTTTCAATCTGGGTAAATTTGTTTGGTTTAGAGTGAGATAGTATTCAAATTAATGGAAGACCATTACAGTGATTAGTTATCCTATACCAAATACATTTCTTTGTTCATCACAACCAAACTCTTTATCTGAATGTAAAAACAAATAATCTGGAGTGATCCCATACAAAAGGTGTTGACTCTTGCAACAAAATAACTCCCTGTGGGCTTTATTTGGTTGGTCCATGTTACACCCAGGATCATCTCATTAGATAATTATTACAGCAGTCTGGGGTATTTTCTCTTTCCAAGAGGTCTCCCTATAAATATTTTAGATGACATTTCATTTTAAAAGAGCGCTACATTTTAAGCAGTGACCTTCTCAAAGCACTAAACCAATAAGGAACTTGCTAGTAAATTTTTTCTAACCTTCCACCTTATTTTCCTTCTCCTTCACCTTCTTGTTCGACTACACCGCCTCCTTGTTCTCCTTTTCCTTCTTTTCGTGACCTGAGTGTGCATGTGATGATTTGGAAGACTCTATGTGTTTCAAATCATTCAGCATTTGTGGTGCAGAGTGGTATCAACCAAGACTCTGAGACAGGAAAAAGGTGGCTGATGGCCTTTGGTAAAAATTTCAGTTGGTAAGCTAAATTCAGACTTGTATGCATCAATTCTGTCACTGGCCCAACAGAAAGGAATATTCTACACAGCAGTTACTCAGATGGCAGCCTATTTGGGAAAAGAATACTAGTAAGCTATTCAATCTCTAGTGTGCATAAGGCCACAGTCACAAGGCACATTTTATTTGCAATCATTTCGCTTAAAAAAGAGAAGATGTATGCCACTGCATACCAGTTAATGCTCCTACACTTTGCAGGAGATTCAGAGTTACATTTGTCTACAACCTGTATCTCCACCAGTCCCACCACTTGGATATTCAAGGAATATGTGCTGGCTTCTTCAAACTGGCAGTTCCCCAAGAATCAGCAATTGGAACTCTGAATAGAAGAAACAGACTTGGATTTTTCTTGGTATACTCCTATGTTTAGCACATCTCTGTCATGTTCACCTTGTGCAGATTGTGGGGAAGACAGTTACCACTCACGCATGTGCTGCTTTTTTTTCCCATGTATGCAATGTGTGCATAGGAAGAGTTTTGGAGAACAGGTGGGGATGACACAGCCATGTGTTGCAAGTGTATTCCTAGATTACAGAGCCAAGAAGGAGGGCTGCACCAGTCTAATCTGACTTCTTACATCACGTTCTTCTGTACATGTGTAAAATTGTTTGAGAGGAAACATCCCATTTTGATTGAAGCATTTATTTCATTAGCTATGTTATTCAGTAGTACTCAATACCAAGGACCTCATTTCTTCTGAGGTAATAAAACCCTTATGTGTTGAAGCAGGAGGAAGGTGTTGGGCTGTTGAATCATAAAAAAATGTGCACACCACCAGTGAATGGATTCCTCTCCAGGCCCATACATCTGTCCTTGAACTCTGTAATCTGCAACTGAAAGGCTTTCCTTCAAGTTTCTTGACATTTTGCTTTGATTTTTTTCAGCTCTCTTGCATTTTACTTGCATTTTACTTGCTGTCACGTTTTCTTTCACCCTGTGAGCTGACAATCCAGTCTTTGTTCCTCCAATGGTTTGGCTTCTGCTTCTAATTTTCAGCTGAAATTCTGTTTCCTCTCTGTCTGTTCTTTGTGTCCGGCCTCTATTTCACTCCCCCACCAGCTTTGGTCTTGTACATCAGAGGAAGAAAAAAAATTGTCTTCTATATTTGCGTTTCTTTAAATAATTCACAGCTTTGGCCATTTTCGTGTCTCTCTCTCTCTTTCAATGATGCAACTTAGTCACTGTTTTCCTGCCATAATATCTAATTATTTTTCTTTTAATGACTTTTCTTGCATTTCTAGATAAGTATTTTAGGATCCAGCCCTTCTGATGATCCTGCAAGTAATACAGGCCAACAATATCAAGCCCATTGGGAGTATTTGGTTGAAGCAGCCATTGCCTTTCAAGTGCAACTGCTTCAGATGAAATTGGTTTTTCAGGCAGATTGTGGAAGAGATAAAAATACCTTTGGTTAACTGCATCACTGTTGAATTCTTCCTCTACCAAGTCTGGGAGGGAGACTGTTCCATCTGACATCGTAATTTCTCTTTCTCTCCTGCTTCCTGTTTTCCTGAATCTGCTGACCTAAGTATTTCCCCAACAAATATATGCTTTTCAGCAGTACCTGTTTTTCCCCACTTGCTAAGATGGAAACCATCCTGCTTCTCAAAGTCCAATCAGCAGAACTTGTCCCTGAGTTCTCCTTCAGCTCCAGTTTTTCTGATTGTTCTGCAATCAGAATTTTGAATGAAATTACTTCACCTTTAATTTATTTTTTTCATTTTTTCTTTCTATGGTTTCATGCAGGAGAGACGAGCCTATCCAGCACCATGAATTGATAAATTTCCATTGTTTTTCTTGTTACAGGTTACGCAGAGCTTAAAACACATTCAAAATTTATCCTAGAAAACACTCAAACAGTAATGTGTGTCAAAAAGAAAAGTTTTCTTGATAAGCTTTTTCCTTACCTTCGAAGAAATGCAGAGCAGGACTCATGTCTGACAGTTGTTTCTCTCCTAGAAGGAATTCAGAAAATATCCTGCACTCCTGATATGTGTGTAGACGAGTATCCTAAAACCTTTCTGCAACAGGGAGCTGGGGCCAGCCACTAGAAGGCAACATGATCCCACAAACAGCCCAAGACAGTATTCCTTCAGAGCTGCTTAAGCTGAAACATGCACTGCTGCTCAATAAAATCAGTTTTTCCACTTGTGAGTCTCATGAGTTGGGATCTATTAAAAACACCGGACTTTTCTTGAGCACTGGTTGCAGCACTGCAGCATTGGAGGCACAGCAAGAGAAGGGGCAGTGGTCACTGGTGGAACATGGGTGCTCAGTCTTGTGCTTTAACAGCAGTTACTGTATTTATAATCAGCTGTGTTTGCAATGCAGGCTGATGACAATTTATTGGAAAAAACCATTTACATCCCAATAATAGTCTCTTGATGACCATTGACACCTGAAGCCCTGTAGGACTGTATGAAGGGGATTTGCTGTGCTAATTTGCTTTTGTGAGATATCAGTAGTAAATAACTTGGCTCTGTCAAGAATTTAATGCTCCCAAAGCATTATTAATATATCTCTGTGTCTGGGTGAGCATACAACTACAAAATAGATGCAGTGCTCCTACTTCACCTTTTCCTTTTCAACTGTCTTGTAGCTGAGAGACCCAACAGATGGTCCTTTATGTGTCTCTGTGTTAAAACTGCAGTGTAAGAAACGCTACTAAGTATTTTCTGCCTTTTAATGTTAAAGAAAACATGTAAATGGAGGAAATCTTGCTCCATGAATCAAAAGAAGAGAATCCAATTAGCACGGCACTCTGGTGCTGCCCCAAACAAGCCCCTTCAAGCTTCTAAAGGGATAATCTTGATCTTTGTCACCTTTTGGGGGGCTTTTGGTGACGTATTCCCTTGCTTTTTTCTATCATTTACCTGTAATTTCATTCTCTTTGCTGTAGGCTGGAAGAGATGCCATGGTGTCCCTCAGAGCACATCTTCAACAGCGTGAAGGGGAGGGAAGAAAAAACACCTGAGGGGAAATATCCTTGCAACAGGTAAGTAATTCCTTCTCCTTATGGGTTCCTCCTGATTTGGTAAGTTCGTGGATCCAGGCAAGTGTATTCACCGTAGAATCTAATCAGATGCCAAGATTTGGTTAAAGCAGACAAGAAAGTGATAAAATAATTCTGTATGGCTTTGAAAGAACCAGCTCATCTGTTACAAGTCAAGATATATAGTTCTCTTATCTTTGATGGCTATACCTAACAAAAATCAGACCTTTTGCACAGCCTCACTCCTTGGAGAATAAAAAGTCCTATCTTGTACCAAGCCTCCAGATCCTCAGAAATAACTCAGAATTGTTCTGTACTGTATCAAAGCACTCTATGAGGTACAGGCATTTGGCTGCTTTTTTTCATTATCATTGAGCCTGTATGTCTATGGGGCTGCATGTGTGTGTGACTGTGTGTGATGAGAATTATCCATAAACTAGAAATCTAATTAGGGAGACTTTTATGTCTCATGGCTCAGTAAAATACTCCCTAGACAAGGGCAGGGCAAACCTCTGTTGCTGAAGGACAAATCAATACTGATAGACTCTGACTAATCCCTGAGGCTGCTCTGCAGGGGGAAGGCTGGACTCCCTGTGTGCCCACTGGCTGGCTGGGAGACAGGTCAGGGTTTTGCTCAGGCAGGTGCAGAACCTGTTGTTTATTTAACAAGGTTGGTGTCAGCTGCTGCCACTGCTTCGTAGCAATTAAAGAATGTGTTGTTGGGTAGGAGGTTGCCAGGTGCTGGCAGTCCTATATGCTATGACAAGCAGGGCAAAATTTCATGTAAACACCTGCCAGCATCCCAGGCAGACCTGAACTAATGGGCTATTATGTACCTGCCATTAAGCAGTTTGTGGATTTAGCTGACAGCAGCATGTGCACACCAGCTATAGCAGCAAGGGCTTGGAGAGATAAGATATGCCCGTGTTTCCTTGCCTCCAACAGATGCCAGGCCAGGATGTTTGAGAAACACCAACAACTGCTTCAGGCTTTACCCTCCTCAATGCATGGGGCCCAGTCCTTGCATGGGGTGAACCAGAACTGTGCTGGTGATGGCAGGAGGAAGGCCTGATGCACGTTCTGGAGCTCTGGAAGGGATCAGACCTGCCAGCTACAGCCTGATGTTTCAGTATGAGGTCAGTTTTCCCCATAGAACCTGGATTTGGGTGGGCTTTCTTGCCTCCACAAACATGCCATGGCAGGTTATCCCCTTAGCTGATTCTCAAACATGGATGTGATCTCTGCTCCACTAATTGAGACTGGTGCAACTAGTGTCAGTAGTCACAAATTTCCCCCTGAAAAGAACAGATGCTACTACTGAAGAAAAGAATCATGTCTTTGAAATATTTAAAAACATATCTTACAAGGATTAATACACTTCTGAGAATGCATGTGATGCACTGTGCTTTTGTTACTTTAGAGGATGAGACACCCAGGTATTCTGCTGCAGTTGTCCTCTGAGAGCATAACTCAGGAAAGGAGGCCAAAACTTGTTACATGCTGCACCTCTGCAACCAGAGATCAGAAATAGTCTCTCAGAGCTCCTCTCCAGAGTTCTGCAGCTAATGGCCCTCAAGGGACCATGGACCAGGCAGAAATGGATGAATGACTGTAGGGATGTAGCCCCTGCCCTCTCATCCTGAGCGATGCTAGAGGAGCAGACAGGATGGCTGCCTCTGGCACAGAGGCTTTTCCATCTGGGAAAAGGGTCCTGCAGCTTACAGACTTACAAGTGATAGCAGTCATAACACGAGGAGGGGAAACCAGTACATTTTCAATTTATTGCCATAAATTAGATCATCAAAGTTTATTTTTCCTGTGTGCTTTAGCACAAAAATGGGTGCTCTGCTTTATGAAGTTTGAGAGTCAATGGATTGTTGTTGAGAATTGTGTTTTGTTTAAAAAGGAAAAGTGAAAAAGCTTACTCAGAAAGTAGTTGTGGTAACAGTTGCTAAAATCACTGACCTTGCTGAATTAATGAGTCCAGCAGCAGTGACAGAGACCTACCCCCTCTTCCTGCAAACCTCATCCAACCACTCCTGTTCCCAACTCCATTTGCACTCTGTGAGCTCTTCCATGTTCGGTGAAATGAACTGTGTCCACATGGACAGGTAACTGTGCCTTTTGAACTATTCACTGAACAATATAAATTCACAGATAAAAAGATAATGGTAGAAATTTCCTTTGTTTTGTAACAAGACAATCCTGATAATATTGGTAGATTAGTGATCCAGGAGTAACTTATCTGTGCTCTGTCCTGGGGAAGTGAATGTCTCCAACCCAGACTCTGTTTCTATAGACGGTGTATGTTTGCAACAGCAATTATTATACATGCATTTTTCTTCCTTATTAAAAGGAAAACCTGCAGTCTCTTGCCCTCTGCAGTTTTTAGTGAATACTGTACATAAATGATTTATTCTTTTCTTTTAGAGAGGGCTTTGCACTGCACGGCATCTGTGATCTGGGATTTCCCCCTCCCCCTCTTGCAGCAGTGTAGCTGGAAGCTGTTTGACTCTGTCTGAGAACAAGTCAAAGTTGGTTGTATTAAATCCATCAAGCTTCAACTACTCTTTAACATTCTCTTTCATCTGGTGAGGACCTTCGTTAATATGCACCATTTGTGACCAAGGTAGAACTTTCAAGACCATCACAGGATTATGTGTAGATTAGTACACATTTTCATGAAATTCAGATTTCTAGAGTTTAAAAAAGAATATTTAAAATCTTAAACAGTTTTTTTAATCACTTTTTTATTATTGATCAAGAGAAGTCATCCCTATAATTGCTCTCTAACACATGATCTCTTCCTTTGCTGTATATTGTAGATGGGCAGTGAGACAAGATTTCAGCTGAAGGATGTGTTTCCTAACACCTAAGATGGATCAAGAAAGCTAACCTATAAAAACTCTTGACTCAGTGGGATGCTGAGGTCCATTTCTGATAGCTCTCCTTCAGGGATGAAATAAGTGTGTTATATTTGGTCCCACATAGTAGTAAATGCTGTTAGCAAATGCTGTATATCATGACTTTTACTTTTTATCTTTAAACAAAGTTCAAAGTAGCATTCTGAAGTGGAGCTGTCGGGTGAACTCCTGTGTAAAGGCCAAGGAAATGCAGCTGCTGGCATGAGATAAAAGACAAAAATGGAATGGGTAACAGGACAGAAAACTTTGGAAGTAGATGATTGTATCAAAGCAAAGCATGACAGAGGTCGATGGGGAAGAAGATTAAAGCAGAATAGGAAAAGTAATCAAAGATGTCTTGAGTGAAAACTGTTGGAGAGTAAACTATGTGTTGCTGAGAGGGTAATGTTTGAATCAGTAAATAGTGTAGATATCCATTTTCTGTGTAGGAAACATAGTTTTCTGATGGTCAAAACTGCTCCCACTGAAGTTTGTTTAAAAATTTCAAAAGATGCAAGAAATGAGTCTGCAAAGAGCCTCAGCAATATCACCACTGGAAATGGCACATGTCACCTGCTGGAGCTTTCTGATCACAAAGAGCTGGAAAATCTTGACCAACATGGAGAACACTCAGCACAGCCATGCATGGCTTATTGGAGCCCCCTTTTTCAGGCAAGACTTTACCAGAGGACCTGGAGCCATTAACAGGGTGTTGGGACTTCAGTGGGGAGATGAGGGGTTACCTAGAATAGGTCATAACAAGCATGCAAAAAGCTTCATTACACAATTATCATAGAATCATGGAGTCATAGAATGGCTGGGCCTGAAAGGGACTCCAAAGATTATCCAGCTCCAATATCCCTGCTGTGGGCAAGGACACCTTTCAGTAGACCATGTTGCTTGGAGACCTATCCAACCTGACCTTGAACACTCCCAGGAACAGGGCATTTGAACCAAGAAACCAAGGAAGGAGGATATGAATATGAGGAGGAGTGCCCTTGAATACAGGAATTTTTATTTCTCTGCCCATTGTGCCTATAAAAGGATAACTCTGTCTTTAGAGAATGGCCCATCTGTTCTGCTGGAGGGTGGAAACAAGTGGTAGCTCAGGACTCCCAAGAAAGTTGAGACAGGATTTTCACCCTTTCGGAAGAGGTGTTACAACATGGTCGGTGAATGGAGTAGTTCCAAGTTACTGCCCTGGAGTAGAAAGGAGAACAGAACAAAAGGGACCAAGAGGATGAGATTATCTGTAAACCACAGAGAGAAGTGGGGTCAAACGGGACCCTACAGGGCCATGCTGAGCTACAGACTAAATGCCTTCTCCTGCATGTGGACAAGCACACGGGGCCTGACCTCTGTCACTGATGGGCTGTGGGTGAAGTGCTTTGTGCTGTGTGTATGCACACAGCATTGAGCTGGAGAGCATTTACAGGGGCCTTGGTGACTGTGGGCTAGGGAAAAGCAGGGAAAGTCAGACAGACAGGACATGAGGAGTAGGAAAAATAAGATGTTGAAAATTAGAGGAGAAGAAAAGGTGAGGTGGGAGCTTATAGCTGCAGCTGCACTTTTCAGACCATATGGGCCCCTTGGAACTGGGAATTACTTTCTTTCCCCTTAACCACAAACTCCTACATTTCTGCAATGTATAATTTATGGGGAAATTCCATAATTTTTCTAAAGATAGTACAATTTACATATCACATTTGCATTTTATGCCTTATTTGCATACCAATCCCACTTAGTTGCTCCTCCTGTATTTAAGAATTTCAAATATGTTACATCTATAAGCAAATATTAAACAAGTAGTAACAACTACTAAACCCACCATTTAATCACTGGAACACGTACTATTTGATCATGGCAGGAATGTTCAAAGGCTTGCAGAATATGCAGAAATAATAGTGGCATCAGGAAAAGTTTTCAGAGAGAAAACTAGGTACTGGTTTTATGGTCTTCAAAAAGATTGTGTTGGCAGTGGCTAATGGTTGCTGTGGAGGTTGTTGAGAGGAGACTTGCACTGACACCATGAAGCCCTCAGCTTCAGAAGATACTGGCTGGGGGCACTGAAGGGACAGAGAAGTAAGCAGGTTTAAGGAACTGTTTTCTGCAGGAAAAGAGTGTTCCAGTCTTGAAGGAGAACCATGTGGTAGAGGGTAATGTAGATTTATTTATTCTTCTAAGTATGATGACTAGCCCAAGGAGGGGATTTCTATGTGGAAGAATTTCCCACTGGCCTGAGGGGTGGAAGGGCCCCCAGAAAGCTCCTCCTAGAAAGTGGGACTCCATCAAGAAGTGTTGATTGTTGACAGCAATTTTGTATGGTGGTGGTAGAAGAACCGTGTATTTGAATTAAATTTTTAATTAAAACATTGCAGTACTGCTGAAACAAGTATCCACTCTTGGGGTTGCTGTCTGCCTCAGAAAAGAGAGCAGGCTGTTTAATGGAATAAACATGGTTGTCTCAGGTAGGACTAGGCAGCTCCTCCATGAATTGTGCTATTTCCTGCTTGTCATTGGGGCACGTGATAACAAAGGATGCTCTGATGAAAAGTGAGGAGAGATACCTTCACTCTTTTATTTCATCCACTCTCATCAACCTTCCCTTCCTTGTCTTCTCTGGCATTTACTCTCTAATCTGTTTCACCTCCTCTATTGTCCCTATCTCAGGTTTCACACACAAAGCCTGAGTTCTTCAGTATAGTGATAAGAGAGTGGAATAACAAGGGGTTTGAAGAAGAGAAATACAAGCCAGAGAAAAAAACCTTCAGTTGAAGAAGGAATGCCATATTGTTTGTCCTGTGTAGTGCTCTTGTTCAATGAAATTATCTCTACAGTCCATAATTAATTCCTTTTTTTTGCAATTACATCAATTAGCATATAACACAGATAAACTGAAGAGGCAGTATTTTGCCTCCAGCAGCCAGCAGTGCAATACGTTAAGCCATTGAATCATATATGGTGCTGCAGAACACTTCTCCCTTTGAAAAAAAATTGCCCTCCATTAAAGTACTAGCAAAGAAAAATGAGCCAGAAGTTTATGGCAAAGAGGCAGTGCTTCAAATGTACATTTTATGCTGCTAAAGAGAGCCACAGTACTGTGACCAAAATCCCATTAAATGGAACACTTTCTATTTAAATCTTCCCATGACATGATTCTGCTATTACTGCACCAGGGAGGCACATAACTGTCAGGCTTAAAGGCTGGTCTTCTTTCCTTCCTTGAAGGGCTCTGAAAACTCAGACTGTCACTTTCAGTTCAGGATCTCAAGCTAAGTGCCAAACTGCGCCCCTTGGCTTGTGTACCTTTCCTGGTGAGACATCAGCAACTTCGTGCTCACATGAGAAAGCTCAAGACCTCTCAAGGAAAACTGAGATGTTGTTACCCCTTCCCTGGGCCATCAGCTTTACCATGTCCCTCACAGGATGGACTCCATGTGCTATTATGTGGGTGCCTGTTATGGATAGATTGATACACTTCACTCATAAGAAGTAGTAATTCTTTTATTGATACAAACCAGCCATTTAACAAAGTTTTATAGCAAATGCAACAGTGGTTTAATAAGATTTGTTGGCAAGGTACACTTGGTTACTTACTGCATGGAGGGCACGGCCAGACAAAACTATCAGGGAGCGCTTCCCATTCAGTCACAAGGTTCAAAAAAGACGCTTTTTTCTTCTAAACTCCTTTTCAGAAGGGAGTTGAGGTGCAACTGGATCTAGACTATAGACCCAGACTTGACCAATGGTTTATAGCTAAATTAGTATTATTATTATATATATCCCTTATATCACTTAGCTAAGATTTAAAATTTGAGTAACCTATTAATCTGAAAATTACTACTGAAAATCCATTGTGGCAAGAAATCCCTCAGTCTTGAGGAGTAAACATGAGAAGTGTCCCTGCTCAAGGGGAGATCCTGGAGTGCAGCTCATGGCTGTGTAGGAGAGCTCAACAGGCCCCTGGCTGTCCACAGGCTATGGAGCAGGGCAATGACTTACAGTCCTATTTACATATCAGCTACAGAAGTTAGTTCCTGCCAAACCTGGCTTTGGTCAAACTTGGCTTTGGTCAAACCGCAACCAGGTCTATGGTGAGGGAGTGGGGTGGGTGCTCAGATTAGCCTTTGGCTATTGTGTTATTTTCCAGCTGTCCTGAATCCATTCAGATGCAGCCATCAGGACCAGATTTATCCCTTGACACCACTGCAGGTAGCTATCCCTTGAGCAGGTGTGCAGGAAATAAAGACCAGCTTTTGGGAGATGAGGGAGAACACCCTCACTGTGCCTTGCCTGCCTTTCTCCACTGGTGGATAGGTCTCTGACAGTGTTAACCTGGTCAGCACTGAATGGAGAGCAATGACTCAAACTAGGAGTTTTGGTTGCTGTTTTTGAATGACCCTTCAGGCATTCAAGGTATGTGGTTTCTGACCCACACAGAGAAGAGTTTCTCGTCATGAAGGGCAGCAAAGTGCGCTGTGAGTGTCTGGCATTATCTGAAATGTCACGCTTAGCTTTCTGTCAAGGGGCTGGTCCCAACCTCTTGGATACACTTAACGCTGGCTTACATTAAGCACTTGTTAAATGCTTGCAGTAATCCCAAGAGCAGTGTACATAGACTGGAGTACAGGAGCTGGTTCAGAGGAAAAACGTGCTTAAATGAATCTTCAAAGATTGTCATCCCAAGATCTCCAAACACTGGTGATGTTACATAATAAGCAAAAAAAGAAACATAAATGATAAGCTAAGGTCTCAGAAACTTACTTTGTCCACTGACAGGAAAAAATATGCCTTCTTTTTTATCATTCTGTATTGGAAGGTCAACCTTTTTTGTTTCCAGTTCAATAGCTTCAGTGTAACCATCATTTGTACGATATAGACAGCTATAGCTATATTTTCATATTTACCTAGTTCATAAAGTACATAGAAAACCCATCAGATCTGGGATTCCTCTTAGAAAAAACTAGAAATAGACAGTAGATCAAATGGATTATTGTTTTGTTTAGGATATTAGGTTTAGTTTTTCATGTCTTGTACCTAGATATTGAACTTTTCTTTTTATCATGGCTTGATCAGTTGCTCTGGCCTGGGTTTTCTTCCTTCATCCCAGAGTATTAGCAATACTGAAACAGCGAATTGCTTTCTGGTAACTCTTCAGTATCTGGCTGAACACCCTCCTTGTGGTTCATACTGGGCATGGTCTCAGAAGGGACACAAAGATCTGAACATCAGGTAAGTTCTGCCTCCAAGGTATTTCCCATATCAGTCCTTAGAAACACTGGGCAATACAGAATTCTAAATTAATGTTCATCTCTTCTTCGGGTCAACAGGACTCCACCATCCCTCCTAATGTTTACTATGTGAGAATCAAACTCTGCTCTCCACCTCCTCAACCCCACAATCCCAAATTAGCTAAGAGAGATAATCTATTCAAAAGGGAAGGCAGGTTAAAATATGGTGTCTGTCAAGCAACTGAGCCCGTATTTTGTTGTAAATTTTTAAATAATCTTCCTGGCCAATATTACTATTTATCAAAGCTGTCTTTTGTTTAAGTAAGGACTTACTGCCTCACAGCCTGTCTGCTTGGTCCTGCAGTGCAGCCATTTAGCTGGATGTATGACACAACAGAAATTACTGTGCCAAACCCAACCAGCTGATGTTTAAAAAAGAACCCTCCAAAAAATCTATGAAACCAAACCACTGGATTGTGCCTAACAATGCAGAATTAGACAGTGGAGGATGGGGAAATTTTATTTGAGTATTAATGTTCAGCAAAGTAGCAGGGACACTGGAAATGAATGGCAGAGTAAGCAGCACATTGAAGAAAAGTCTCCTCCAAGTTCATTCCATTGTAAGACTCCTTCTCAGTGTAGGGTGTTGCCGCAGTGTAAGGCACACAGAGAGCCAAACACTCGGAGTGAACAAAGGCCTGTCTCCTGCTGCTGCTTAATGCTTTAACTTTTATTAGCAGCAAGTGACAGAGGTTTAGCCTCCCTCCCTTTTTCTAGATGATTACATCCTTAAGCCGATTTACTGCGGTGACTAAAGGCAGCTGTTGATCCACACACTTTCCTCTTACACACACAATGGCACACAAAGAAAAGAAATGCCAGATTTTGTGTGTTCAGGATAGGCTTAAGGTTTTCATTGCCTGAACAGAGGTGAAAAATTGGTTGCTGCATCAGGAGCCTGGGATCCCCAAGGGTAAATTTTCCACACACTTAGCAAATGCAGGTGGGGATGCTCTGAGTCTAGGGACGCAGAACTGAGCATCCTCCTAAGTTCCCTTCCCTCTCACCCCAGACATGGGGGAAAGGGTGGGAAAGGGAACTACAGTAATAATATGTATTGTGTTGGATTTGGGCTACTAAGTCATCAACCTGGGAAAACCCCAACAGAAAAAGGGAGGATTAAGGAATCAAGTATAAATGCAGCCTACACAGTCTTTACAGAGTTAGATGTGTAAGTGGAGCTAGTTTCCTTCTTTCTTCTTTCTTTTTTTATTCTTCTTTTTTTTTTTCTCCCATGTTTGTTTATACCTAGATTTATTTCCATGCCTAAGTCCAGGCAGGTGCTTCAGGACATCCAAAGTGGCAGCTGCCTTTTCTGTTACGACTGAGGAGCACAATTCCAGCGCATGGAGATGTGGATGGTATTGAACAGGCAGTTCACTGAACTTATAAGCCATCCTTTGAGGTTTTAAATAGCACTACTATAGGGGATGGTATTGAGAAAGCATTCCTCAAAACCACAGAACAGATGATAAGCTGGCTCTTCAAGAAGTACTGCTTTTTAACTGACTTGTCTGTGTGAATTGGCACAAAATTTTACCCAGAAGGAAAGATGGCAGTGGAAGTGGAGTTGCAGCTATAATTAGCCAATTAAGCCTTTTTT
>VWYI01025396.1:18302-39496 GCA_013399455.1 Anthoscopus minutus | reverse complement strand
ATTAGCCAATTAAGCCTTTTTTTCAAGGAAAAACATGTCTTAGATATCACCTTATCTGCTGTAAATTGATGAAAAAAAGCCCAATCTCTTTCTGCAAAGCTTTAGGTGACAAATTTCCTGCTTCAGCCCCTGTTTGCCTAGATGCACAGTAAATACACCAGTTCCAGGTCTCAGGAGGGGTTATCTAACAAGAAGGCTCCTGCTGCTGTCTTATCTCAGGTGAGAGGTAATTTACTGTTTAAAGGAACATCCAAGAGCAAGGCCTCATTTGCAAAAAGAAAATACAAGGGAAGGAAATTGTAGGTATTTTTTTCTTGTGCACAAACTAGTGAGACCATGTGGCTGTAGCGAAAAGGAATCTAACCAAAAAATTCAGATCTGCACTTACCTCCCTGATAAAGCTGTGGAGTATCTGCTTAAGAGCCTTTTTAGCCAATGCAAAAACACACAAAAAATTCTTCCAGGTGAAATGCAACTGAATGTGTCCAAGATACAACTGCAGCTTTTAAATGGATAGTCACGTGAAAAAAAATTCTCTGATATCTCAAACTGAAGTTTGCAAAAATGGTTAAAGCAAAAGGTACTTTTTTCCACTGGGAACCTGTGCCATCTGTGAAACTGCTTTGGAAACTGCAATAGAGAAAAAAGTTCCTTTTATGTTCTAAGAACAAATAAGAGATATTGTATCCTTAATACCTTTTGCTCCTCACTCTCTCTCCATATACCTAAGCTCTCATTCATATTTCAGTGACATGAAATGATTTATGAAGTATTGGCCAGACATAGCCTGCAAACTGATGGAAAAGCTTCTTGATTCTGCTTTGTACAGTGTGAAAATGGATTTTGCACAGTAGAAGAACTTAACAGGGATGACTATTTGATAAGTGACATTGTTTCAGTAATTTATTTAGAGGAGAAAACTTAGACTGGATCTCAAAAGCTTGAGTAGAGTTAAGGTAATAGCTCACTGGTAAACCATATCCTGGGACATGAAAACACCGTGTGCTGTCAAATAGGGAAAGTCTGTTCAATAATGAAACAGGTCACACTAGGGAAGCAGGTAACAATAGAAGTATGAGCATGGGTCTGAGTTGGAAAGGTCACAGTCCACTGGAATTAGCACTGAGGAGTGGAAAGATCCTGCTTTTTGTGAAGATGCCAGGAAATTGCTTGGTTTAGAAACACCTTGGAAAATTCTGCACCCTTTGGTGAAATATGGTAGAATATGCTATTTTAATTTCAACCCACAAGTACCTGATATCTGTTTTCTGTGTGGATGAGACAGATGATGTAAGGTTAGAAGGCATGTAAATCACAAAACCCCCTGATGACAATAACCATATAAAAGGGTTGAAAGCATGGTTCTTCTGCTTCTCTTCACATCACCTTCAATCCACCTCTAGTGTCTTCAGAAAACTCCATCAACTGTTGCATTACCTCAAATGAAAGAAACTCAGGCTTAACTTCAGCAGCCCTTGTAGGATACAACTGTGGAAACTGCTTGTCTGCGATGAGCCTTCCAAAGCCTTGGGCTGCTTGGGCAGCAGCTCCACCTTTCAGGTAGGGGTGCTGTCATTTACACAATCCCTTCAAGCCAAAGCTAAAATGAAGTGGCTTGTCTGGACTCCAGGACAGAGGAGCCAAGGATGCCACACCACCCTGGGCCACACTGATCCAGGCTGCAGATGCCCCTTGCAGACACTCTCATGTCTGAATGCACGTCCTCCTTTTGCAAGCTGCAGTGGTTGTGCTGCCCATGTGAATGGACGTACATCAGTAATCACTTCAATGGGAAAAAAAATCCATTCTTGGCAGATGCATCTATTCCATCATTCAGAAGGAGCTGCATCTATTTATTTTGGTTATCTCTACCAGTAGGTGTCATGATACAGCAACCTGTGAAAATTCTTGGTGGAGTGGGAGATAAAGTGGTTAAATAAAAACTAATAACAACAGAATTTTACTTAAATTATTGGATGCCAGTAGTTAAAAGGATGGTTAATTTTGCTAGATGCTGCCACACAAACATTAATCTCCTTGTTTTGGATATGCTGCAAATGAAAACCTCTGTCATTGTCCCCAGAATTTCTTTTTGATGCCTGTGGAATACACGAGTTTCTCTCATTCCAAGAATGGTACCTGCCCTTCAGGTAATAATGGGGTGGGAAAGTGGCTGACGAGTGACATTCTCTAAAGAAATTAATGATAACCTCTGCTTTGAAGAAAGAGATTCAAAACGAATGCCACACACACTTGCTATGTCTGAGAGCAGTCCACTTAGATATTTTTGTCACACACATCAAAGCACAACTCTCTGCCATGTCCATTTTTGTGATGGCTTTGGTTTCATCCTTCTGGGGAAAAAAAGAAAAAGGCTATCTACTCTGGGAAATCAATTAAAAGGAACCGTGATATGCCAGATAGTCAATCAGGTGCCTGTGCTAACGAGGATCACATCCATTCAAACTGCTGCAAATTACAGCATGACATGGGTTACCTCTCACCTTGCCAATAGCAAGCCTGGTGCTAATGCCAGACAGGGTGTTTCGTTTTCAAGCTTTTGCCTGCACAGGCATGCTGCATTTTAAGAGTTAAGTAGCAGTGTTTGAAAGTTTAAACTTTAAAGATCTGATTGGTGGCCTGATGACATCTCCTGAACACTTCCCCTGCTCCCAATGAAGGCATCTGTTAAAGGTTTTGATGTGTTTTTTTTTGGTTTTGTTGGTTGGTTGATTCATTTTTTTATTATTTTGTTTTGGTTCTTTAAATTTATTTATCTGAGCTCTTTAATGGTTGCAAAAATCCCCCAAACCCACCCCCATCACATAACATGAAAGAGCCTGTTGCTATTCAGTGAGAGAACAAAAATGGAATTTTAAAGTCTTATTAGAAATGTCTAAACCTTCCATTATCTACCTGTACTTCATGCTCTCAGCAAAGTTTTTACTCTAAGCTTAAGTGATCATGTAAATCTGTTCTGGGTGTTTCTAATGTCTTTAAGACATTCATGTTTACAACTGAATTTCTAGATTCTTAAAGGGTTAATATGAAAAAATAAATGGAGGCTCATTAAGAGGATTCCTCAGCACAGATGGAAGAAAAAATATTTAAGAATATGCACTTCATTTTAGTGCATATTGCAACTCTACAAATTCAGTAAAGAGGGAGTGTAAGAATAAATACAGCATGGAGGTTAGGAAGGTAACATGGTACAGGGTTAACCACAAGGAGCTTGTGAGTGACTTCTAGTCAGGCAAGACTTGATGGAACGTTTTAGTCAGACTCACCAACACCCACAGAAAAACCCTTCTGGACCTCTGACCTGGAGGGGATGATCACCCAAGTCTCACTTGAGCGTTGGCTGATAAGCACTGCCATCTGCAGAACAGAACCAAAACTTCTTAATTGGTAATACAACCTCTTTGACAAGTGTGGGTTTTACACAGCACACCTCCAGCATGTCATGCTGTCACTCTTGAAGGAAATTAGACAAGATCACTACATTATTTTGGTATCTCAAAATACTTTGGGAAGAAGTCTGGTGTCTGTTGAATTCAACAACAGTGAAATATTCATGAAGCAAAGCTACCACAGTGAGCCTGCTTGTCACAACTAGCCCACTTCAGAGTGGTTTACCATTTCATAGCATTCAAGCTGAATCTACTACTTGGCAACTAAATTTTACAAGTGATCGTACCAAATTAGCTAGCAGGTTTCAGTGGATGAACACAGAGTCTGTTGCACCCAAACTAAATGCTTACACTTTGAATTGGAGGAGTCTCAATAAGTAACAAATGAGCTTTTTACCTTCATCCTAGAGCTGTTGGCCTTCTAGAAAGCAACTTATGGTCAGAGTACTTGGTGCAAGCCTCCCAGCTCAGCTGTGACTGCTGGAAGAGCTATTATAGTTTAAGATGTGTTATCAATTGTCCTGCTTTTGGCTGGGATAGAGTTAATTTTCTTCCCAGTAGCTGAAGTGCTGTGTTTGGATTTAGAATGAGAACAATGTTGATAACACACTGGTGTTCTAGTTTTTGCTCTGTAGTGGCCAGGGATACCTCAGCCTCTAATCCCACCCCACCAGGGAGCAGGCTGAGGGGCACAAGAAGCAGGACAGCTGATCCCAGCTGGCCAGAGGGGTAACACGCTCTGTATGGCTCCAGATTTAACTTGAGAGAGGGAAAAGAGGGACAGCTGGCCAGGACCACCGCTCAGGAACTGACTGGGTGGTAGGCAGTTGCACCCTCTTTGTGACATTTGCCAAATATTGAAGCTATGACTGAGGTGAATGCCTCTCATTTTTATAAGGATTTTCAAAGGTCTTAGCCTGAGATCTGCTCTCTGTTTAATGGGTTCCATTTCTTTCCCCAGTCAGGAGTGGCCCCAATTACTTTTATTCACAGCCTGGGACAAGATCTGTATAATTTGTAGGTAGCTGTTTCTGATACTTCATGAATATAAATTTACAAAAATTGTGCCCTCTCAAAATGTGTCAAGTTGAGTCTTGACTCAAGTAACTTCAGACAAACAGATCTGGGTCTGCAGAGTCCTTTCAGGGCCTGGTGCTCATCCAGAGACCCAACGCCTACTGATTTCTGTCATCATATTTTGCCATTCACACTGTATTACCATAACAATGACATCCTTTTATTGGTGGGGAGCAAGAGAAGCCTAATAAAGAGTCAGTATCCTTGTTAGTATTCTCATTTTCTTCTACAGAAGAAAATATAAAAGTGTCCTTTTATAGTGACAAGGATGGGCAGATGGCCCTTTTTAAGCAAAGAAGATCAATTTTCACTGCTTTACATCCTAAAAATGCAAAACCATCTTAGTATGATGTACAGAGAGACAGCTAGTAATCACATTTCTCTCTCAGTTTCTTGGCAGTGGAATTCTCTTTCAGATTCTAAAATATCAGTCTGAAGTCCCAGTGATGGTGACACTGGGACAAGCTTCCATTGGAAGAGTTTTTGAACTACCACTGAAACATGCCCAAGCTGCCCACAATACCTAAGCTATATCATCCCGCAGAGATTTTCCAAAATCTTCTCAGCTCAAAAATACAGGGAATGCAGCACCCAGCCAAAAGGCCCCTGGAAATGAAAGATTTTCTGGAGCATCACAGAGAACTCACAACAGCCTAGGCTAATAATGAGCCAAGAGATTGGATCCTCTGGGACGCCATCCGGAGGGAACTTAGCAGGGTTGTGGAGCAGACCAAAGTGAACCTCATCACACTCAACAAGGTCAAGTGCAATGTTCTGCACCTGGGTCAGGGAAACCCTCAGTATCAATACAGACTGGGGAATGGATGCATTGGGACTGAAGAAGGACTTGGGAATACTGGTGAATGAAAAACTGGACACAAGCCAGCAATATATGCTTGCAGGCCAGAAAGACACATCTTTGCCCGCCTAATGAAAATTTCCTGCCTAATGAAAACTCCTCTGGAGTTTCCCACACAAGGAACACATGGATCTCCTGGAGCAGGTCCAGAGGAGGGCCACAAAAATGGCCAGAGGGCTGGAATCCCCCCACCCCCTCTTATGTGGAAATGCTTAGAGAATTGGAGTTCAGCCTGGAGAAAAGAAGGCTCTGGAGCAGCCAAGTCACCTTTTGATACACAAGAAAGACAGAAAGTGATTTTCACTAAGATCTGCCGTGACAGGACAAGGGAAAATGAGAGCAATGATTTTAAACTGAAAGACAGTAAATTTATCTGGAATGTAAGGAAGATATTTTTTACAATGAAGATAGTGAGACACTGGAACAGTTTACCATGAGAAGCTGTGGATGCCCCATCTCTAGAAATGTTCAAGGCTAAGTTGGACTGGGCTTTGAAAGTTGTCCCGGCCCATGGAGAGAGGTTGGACTATATGAGCTTTGAAGGTCCCACAGCAACCCAAACCATTATTTGATTATATGACTCTACTGGAATGTAAATGATTTAGTGTTTGAACATTAAACTTGAGTCAATAACCAGGTGGTAGTTTTTTAATTGACTGTGATTTCAAGCCCTTTATCATTATTGTTTGCAAGGCAGCAGAATGATGAATGGCAGGGAGACTAAATGGGGTATGCTGTCTTCTTGACACTCAAGTGCAAACAAGAGAGTGGATTTACATCATGGAGAGTTCTCCCCAATAGCAGAAGAAATCTGGATTCCATATAATGCAAGTAAACAATACCAATAGTAATTTTTTGAAAGGAGAAATCTCATGATTTTATACAGTAGCACTGAAACAAATTTTCCAAATCTATGCTAGATATTAAGGATTTATATTAAATACTTAATTTTATTCCTGTTGTTATTTATAGTTTAAATCAATTAATATATAGTTTAATATAGTATAATTAGATTGGACAGAGACATTAAAAAAACAGGCTGTGCCTCTAATTATTAGAGAATAGCACTGATAGTTAGGCATGCCTTGTAGCTTGCAATTTTCAAATATCAGGTGCAGCAAATGAACACTGTTAAGGCTGCCTGCTGGCTAGGGCAGTAAGAGCTTTTCCCAGCTAGAAGCTATTTCTCCACAGAGAAAATCCTTCCCTTCCTACTAATAAATATGAGAGGAAATAAATAGGTCAAGCTCGTGGTGCTAAAGCACTGTGAGCTGGGAACCAAAAAATTAATTTAAAACAGTTAAACAGAGATGTGTTTGAAATATTAATAATACTTATCCCTCCTATTTTCACAGTTTTTCCTGCTGTTTTTCCTGCTATGAGTACTTCACCGCGCTGTGAGTGAGAGTGAAATGAAACAGCACCAAGAACTGATCAGCAACCCTACAATAACACCAGCATCTCAGGAAACAAAGAAAATTTATCTGATATAAGTTTCCAGGGAAGCATTAGGAAAAACTTTAATTTCTTTTCTAGAAAGCCTTGAAAATTCAGTAACACTGTTTCTTTTTAATTAGCTACTGTAATTTACCTCCTTCCTCAGTCAAGAAAAGGTAGACAAAGTTATCTATGTGCTGGATCCTTTTCCCAGCTCTCCTTACACCATAGCTGGCTAACTACTGTAAAGATGTACTTGTAAAAAAGTTTTATATATAGTCACAATAATTAGAACTCTTACATTGTGTTTCCAGACATCATTAAAAAAAGGAGCAAAAAATTTTGCGTAGAATATCTTTATCCAGACTTGGGGAAATTAACTGAATTATGTGGCACAACATGAAGTTTCAATTCATAAAGCAATTAGTAATTTTACAGCCTTTCCAGCTCCTTTGTGCTCCTTTGTTCAGTGGTGAAAAGGAGATTTAAGCAGGTAATTTGAGTAAAGACAAAAAACCATTTCTGCACCCTGTTGTACAACATTCGATTTTGTCCTGACAATGGAAAGGGGTCAACAGAACCAGGCATTCACAGGTTGCATGGCCTCAAGCAACTAATTTCTCTTTTTGCCTGGTATGTTTTGATGATGTATCATGCAACATGACATCATTCTTGGCCAAAAAGAAGTAGTGAGAATTGGGGTGGGATACACGTCCAAAGTAGCCACTGCCTGGGGATAGTCCGGGTGTGACATCTCCTGGTGGGAGGTGATGAGGGATTACCTCTGCATCCTTCTTTCATTCTTCACTTATCCATCTTGACCCAGTTTTTCCCTCACTTTTGCTCTTTGGATTTTTTCCCTGTGCCACTGTGGGGAGGGAGTGTGAGGGTGGGTAGGAACTTACCTGCCAGCCAGGGACAACCCACCACAGCCTCAAGCTGTTGTAGGCCATAGACGTGCATTTAGAATCCTTGCTGCAGGCTTGCTCCATTCTTCTGGCCTGCTGTATCTGGTACACCTTTATCTGTCTTACACAGTATTCAGAGACAGACTGCAAGGCTGTGATCAGCTGATCTTGTCTAGCACATACATTTTATATTCTTACACCTGTATGACATTGCTTGATTTCTCCCTTTATTTCACAATTCTTTTTCACATACTGGTGTTTTTCAATAGTGGGTAGAGACTGGACTATATCCTGACTTCAGGATCTATCAAGATCAGCTTTTCTTTATATAAGAAAACATGTCTTCCTTATGAATGCATCACAAGCCTTTCAAAGCCAGGTTCAGAGGAGCTTGAACAAATTCATGGCGAGTCTTTTAACACGGTTCTAGGCACTTTGACAAAATGAAATTGTTCCTCATCTTCAATGGAGTTTTACCAACAAAACCTACCTCCACTTACACGGTATTCAGCAGGGACTCAGGCCATTACAGCAAGAATATCCAGTCATTTTAGTGTAACTCTGTTTTCCAATTAGTTTTATAGTAACAGTCACATACATGCTCACCTGCTTTCCCTCATTCAGAAAATAACTTCTTTGTAGAAGATGGACAGCTTTAGAACTGTCCAATACTTGCTTATGTTTGTATATTCTTTCTGTAGCTTCTGATATTCACCATGGCTGGTATGGTGCTGTTGTCCTTCAATGACAGGAGCAAAGTGCCAGTCTGGATAAAAATGTTTGACTCCAGATTTCTTTTCACATGTTCTGAATCCAGCTTCCCAGCAGGCATTGAAAGCAGTAAAACAATCTGATTAGTTGATAAGCTAGCTAGATTGTTCACTCTCACAACTAGATGCAAAGTTGCCCACTCCAGATGCAAAGTTATATCTAGAGATATTACCCACAGCCGTCCATGAAAACTACCCTGGAAATCAGGGAGAGAAGAATGGATGACTGACGTGTGTGTAAGCCTAAAGTGACTCAACACACTCAGACCATGGTCAGGTTTGGTATTTGAACTTTATAGGGAAGTTTATGGACATTATGACATTTTCCCACCAACCCTCCCAGCCCAGCAATTCCCTGGAGACTAAAGGTCTGACAGGACCACTCACAAAGAAACTCCAGGATAGCTGGGAAGATTGTGAGGCTGTCTCAGGAAGGCTGTCAAGAAGGACCAGCACTTGCCAGTCTGCAATATTAAATTTCTGTAGTGAGACCTCCACCAAACTTCCACTAGTTTAACAAAGATATTGGATATAAAGGAAATGCTTTTCTGAAGGTAGCCTTAAGCAGTCATACTCAGCAGACACACCCATGATGGTAGAAACTGGCCTTATCCTCACAGCAATATTTAGGCTGAGGTAATCAGGTCTTTGTTACAGAAGATGTGGATGAGAGAAAGAAATAACCCTGAGGCTGTTGTTGGGTGCCTGACCAAGATGTGCTTTTACTGCCTTAGAAGTTTCAAAGCAGACACAAAGTAGTTGGCTCTGAGACCTGGATTCAAGAGAACAAATTCAGTTGCAATGTCTGGATCTAGATCTGCACACACAAAAAATGGACAGAGGTTTATGGTCTCTCCTTCACAGGATGGGTCTGAATTTCAGTACCTTCTTAGCAGACAAAGTTAAGACTATAATTAAATCTGTGATTGTTCCAAAGAAGAAATTAATAAACCCAGTACCTGAGGGTGGAAACAGCTCTAGAATGAAAACTCCCATCCGCCTGATGGAATTTGATATAGACAAACCACTTGAGGACACAGTTACTGTTAAGTAGCTGTATGAGACTTTAGAGGACATCAGTTGCTCCTGTGATTGAAGAAGACCCTAAATATTTCAGAGGAGGTGCCCAGAAGAAGAGGATGCATATGGAAGACATAGAGAACTGTCAAAGTAGGCTGGGAATGGAGCTGAAAAAAGGGGAAATTAGTCATGGGCCTGTATGGTGACCCAAACTTTCCTCCTTCTCCCTCAAGAATATGAGTAATTGAGGGAGAAGAAAGAGGAGTCAGAGGATAGAACAATGAATTAAATTTCTTACTTCCTTGTCCTCTAGCTTCTTGTTCTTAACTGGATTTAGCAAAAAAGCTTAAAAAGTGGTGAGGCTGCTCAGCTGAGAAGGATTCCTGGCTGGCAAAGAGGCCCTCCGACACACTGCTGCTTAGTTGGCTGTGTGAGGCACACTGCCCTGCTCAACAGGACCAAGGAAACTTGGAAACCTAGGCAGGTACCTGCCTCAGAGATCTGGTACCTGCTTCATCCCCTCCTGGCATGCAGGGGACAGGAGAGAGTGTAGATATTTGAAAGTGGAAGAGAAGAAAAAAGCTCTTGGGTCTGAAGGGGTTTTTAAATTCTTGATGAGACAAAAGCTGAGGCAACCTGACATCTAGGGCAGACATGAGCTCTAGGCTTTTCAGGGGCACAGGGAGATGATGTCAGAAACAAACACACCTCCCAAGTGATGAGCAACAACTGGTAATGATTTGCAACAATATTCTCGTATCTAAGAATAGAGGCCTCTAAAAAGACATACAATAGTTTTTTAAGAACAAATGTAGAATGGGAAAATGGTGTTCACTCCAGCCAACTTTAAATTACATACGCTAGTTACTCAATCCTACTGGATTTACTCAGCAGTATTGAAAAACAATGTTTGAGAGACTGCATGAATTAGACTGGAAGGCCCTTTTCCCTATTTAAAGACCATAATAGCTGAAGCTTTAAATGTTATAATGTTTCACAATCATGTATTTAAACACAGAAATCTGTTTATTTACCCAAACAAAACAGGAAATGATTCCAGCCCTCAGGTTTTGAATTCTCATTTAAATATGTGAACATGAGTCCACAACTTAGAGATGTTTGTGTATCTATGTACCTCCAAAATACTCATATTTCATAGGCTTTTTCACATTAATATTCACCAACAGTATCACAAAAGTTCTTTTTCTTTTACATAACTGTAAGCAACAGTAATTCTAGAAACACTAGAGAAAAGAAAAAGCATAGCAATGTCCACAGTTACAAGAAAAAGTGCACATTACTTGGTCACAATCACAGTCATTACTTGGAAAACTATATGTAACAAGTAGATATAAAATATCACTGATGCCTTAAACTCATTGTCAAAAACGGAATTACATAAAATTTTGTACATGAAATAAGGCAAATTTAGGAATGCACAAGAAACTTGTTATTCAACAAAAGCTAAACAACAGAACAGATAGTACAATAAGCATAAACTAAAGTACCTTTTTCTATATACTTAAAAAGAAGCCTGCCATAGTGCACAAAGAAAACACCATTAATGTGTAATCAATATTATAAAATAAGAAATAGAGGGGTTGGGAAGAGTGGGGAAGGGGAGAGAAGAGTTTTATTATAGTTGCAGCTGCATCCACTTACAGTTTTGTACAGGTTTTAGCTAGGCCTGGGAATTATACAAATTATACCAGAAGTGTCAATGACCTTCCTTGGTAAGAATTTTGTTTAAATTAAGGAAAAAAAATAAATACACACAAGAGTGCAAATTTTCAGATTGTCACTTGCAACCTCTTAACATTCATCATCTACATCCAATCACAACTAGAGGGACTTGTATAAGACAGCAGCAGTGATCATGGAGTCAGATGAGCTCACCGTAAGAAATCAAATCATCTTTTTTTTTCTCAGTGATATGTCTTTTTTAAAAAACACTCAACTCTTCATTAATTGCTAATAAAGCTGCAATATATTACAGAATGGAGTTGAGAATGGCATGAATGCAGGAAATGCATACTTCCTTTGGAAGGTATTCCATAGATGACAATTTACAGTACACAGGGGAGGAAATTATCCAGCATCAAGAGTTACTCATTGTAGAAAGAATATGAAGTTGGGGAGAAGGGCACAGCCAGGGATTCAAGAGAGGAAGGGGGGACTTAAAATAGCTCCTCAAAACATTTTCAGGACCAGTGAAAAAGTTTACCAAAGTAAAAATGAAAAATCTTGAATGAAAACAAAAATCTTTTGTTTTGTTTTTTTATAAAAATTACATTTTTTTAAAATACAAGATCCTTTTAATTGCAATTGTGCCCTGTAGCAACAGGACATTTGGCAATGTTTTGCCATATACTGCAGCTTTAAGTCCAATGAGTCAGTATCACATTCCACTAATATTGCACTTGGATCTTGAACCACTTGTTTTAAAAAAACATCACAGCATCTTCTGTTTCCTCCACTTGTTAGAATGAGTTAATTTCTAGCCACTTTTTCGATATTTATGCTGACACACTAAAACAAAAGCAATAGGCTGGACACAGTAAAGTACCTCAGAAATAGCAGAGGTCGAAGTTCACTTGAAGCACCTTAACACATCACTTTATGGATCAAGAACAGTGTGGCATTATGGTAATTAACTCTCCTAAAAGACTGTGCAGTAACTGAAGTGTGTGCTCTGGGAAATCAAAATGTCATTAGTGGAAATTCTGAGATAAGACCAGGCCGGTGTGAAGGTCACATGACTCAGTTCTGCTGCAAAATAAGGTTTTCCAGTTCATCTGCAGAGCGCAATAAAAACGCGGCCGATTCTCGGTACCCTGCCACAAGCTGCCTCACTGCATTGATTTCAGTCGGACTCAGCTGGGGTCTGGAGCTGGAACTACTGGAGGATCCAGAGCTGGTTGCTAACTGCCTCTTCATACTGAGATCTGTTGGACCTGCAGACAGCAAAGGGGAAGAAAAGAAGCTTCAGATCTGCTGCCAGAGATGTTTCACACGTTTGGAGATGCAAGTGCAGGCTAGTAGGACCTGCTCTCAGCTGCAAGTAGCAGGAATAAGCAATGGTATCTGTTGTCAAGACAGGAACCACAGCAATTTATACTTATGTATCACAGACCCCACTTACAGAACATGAGGGGCAAGTCCACTGCTAGCAGAAAATTACCCTCCAGGGGCACGTTCCAACAGTGTGAGCCACTTGTACCCCAAGCCCTGCCATGGCATCTGACGACGGTGATCAGGCAGAAGGTTCGTCTCCTGTGCCTCCCCCCAGCTCCAGCTGCCATCATAGACTTCATGGCAATATGCACACTTGCAATTTTTATCACAGAAAATCCAACCTATGTTCTCTAGACAGCTATTTTCACATTTTATGCTTCAATCAGCATGTGGCCAGATTGAATCCCTGGCAGACGTAGATAAATGATCATACACATGACTTGCCTGATGCTGTCTGATCACTTACATAAATAGCTGCTCATGAATGAGATTAGGCTGGTGACAATCTGGCTGCCACAGTGAGGAGCACACTATCATCTGTGAGGGCTGCATACAGCTGGAAACACATTGAAGGGATCTTGTAAGGCCAGAACACTGACGAGAGATTCTGCAGCTATCACCATGCTGTTGTACTGGCAGCTCACAGCAATATGCTTAGCACTTTTCTTCAAAAAATATTCTCAAGACCATGAATACTTCATACAGAAGACAGCATTCCTGAGGGCAGTCTGCAGGTTACTTGTGACTAGCAAAACATCTGCCATCACGAAATTTGGCTTTGAGAGGAATTTCCCTGCCTGTTTGATCAGTTATTAACCAGCTAAAATGCACGGTGCTTAAATGAAGTGTTTGCAATTTCCACTTAACACATTTTTTTTCTTCCTGGAATGTAAATTTGGAGAGGTAGATTTGGACTGAGGACTTTTTAACATATATAGAAGGATATAGATGGCAACTGTACCTATTAAACAGTATATTTTGTGCAAATCTGGGAAATACTGCTCTCTTATTTTGGCAGTGTAGTGAATTAGTACTTCTGGCAGGCAGAAGTACTAGCCTGACCTTAATCTTAATACTCTCCTGGAAATTCGGATCAAGCTATCCAAAGCAATGTATCTTTCTTTCCTATGAGAAAAAAAGGCACTCTTCAATTTGATAAGGACAGTATGTGTCAATGCCAAGGTTTTCCAGCAAAAACTGGAATAATTTTAATATTTAGCATATTCAGCTGTAGAACACAGAACACACTAATTCATGCTCTGGAGGTTCTCCTAAATAATCCCACAAAATTTATAAGATTCAAAACCACAGACTTGCAATCATAAGAACGAATGGAAAGAGATATCTGATTTCCAGAAGCTGAAGATTTAGTCATAAACCTTATTTAATTTTCTTTCTTATATGTATGCGCAGAGGTACAGGTGAGACTACAAAAAAATTTGGAGATTGCCATGTCCCAAAAACTAAAGTTAATGAAAAATCTGCCCTTGAGTGAATGAGCTGGGATTATGAAAAGAAACTACTCAAACAGAAAGGGTCCTATTAGATCTGATTTCCTGCTACACAACTAGCACAAGCAGCACTTAGCCTTACAGTTTGTATTATCTGTTTTTACACTGGTATAAATTAACTGACTTTTAAATTACTTTCCGTGTACAAAGGATAAATTAAGCACAATTAGCTCAGTGAATTTGTTTTGTTGTCACCAAATGCTGCAGGAAAATGATGACTGTGAGAAGCTCAGAGGATTTTGTACACATAATCTTAACCCAGCACAGGGAAGAATGGTATACCAATCGTAGTGCCAGTTGGCCTGAATGGCTGTAAGAAGCCATTAAAGACTTCTATATTTATTGAGGCAGTAGTGAAAAAGCTGCCACTGACATATTGAGGACATTGTGCTCCATATGAACCTGCTTTAACTTTTATGTTCTTTTCTTGACTTTCATTCATGTCACTGCCAAAAACACTCACACACACTCACACTGAATATCACACAAAACCACAAACACACAGACACACACAATATCTGGCAGAACAGAGCTTCTGCAGCAGAGCACATAATTTTATGAAATGTAACTGCAGGGCTTTTCTCATTAGTAATCCAGATTTTAAGTGACAGAACAGGATATCTATTTATGTCACTCATAAGTAAAATATACATGGAAATGTGCTCGGTCATAACTCTCAGGTTTTCCTTACACAAACTGATGGTACACTGCTCTGAAAGGAAAACTAGAAGCCCAGATGTTCAACATGCACAAATCTGTGTAAGTCCCTACAAGTCTATAGTGTCACAGTTATTTACATCGTCTGAAGGTCTGGCTGGCTCTATATTCCTAGATGTCTGGATTAACTTTCACAAAGAAAGTTCTTTAATTCTTCAGAATATTTTTGCATCCTGCAGGTATTGGAAAAAGCCGGATGGCAGTCTACACACACAAAGGACAACTACAACCCAAAAATACTTTTGGTCTGGAAGATTTCTGTTGTATCTTGTATGCAAAGAAAATAAGATATCTCAAATTTTAACATACTCAGCTTCTTCAAACTACTTGGTGGGTTCATTTTTTAAAATTTTTATTTACTAGGAAAATAGTATTTTACTTCAATCCCCAGCTCATGCCTTGTACTTAACACAATGCTGTCCTCCTTCCCCCTCAAAGAAAACCTCCCTGAGGAAAAAAACAAAGGAAAATACACAGCAAAAATTTCATAGATATGATTTTGGGACAGTGAGAACACCTAAACCCTTTCAGGAAGGGAAGAAAACTGAAAAGAAAAAAAAACATGCTCCATGTGGAGATAAGGATTTTAGCTCTTTTAATTATGTTATGTGACCCCTACATCTCACCTCTAAAGCTTACCTATGACAGCCCAAGTTTTATATCTGGGAGAACGCCTCACTCAGAGATTAGTCCCAGGATGTGTTATATTAGTCTCAGCTTTTAATAGCTATGAGAGACACTCACTGGCAGCAATAAAGATTCTAAAGGTTTGGCCAGGCTGCTAAATACCAAAATACTATAACTTATTTGTAGCTACATCAGCGATACCTTGTCATTTAAAAACTAAGGAATAAGTGTAACCTTTAAGTGCATTCTTTACGGTAGATTTTTCCCATGTAATTTTACGCAAATCAACTGTTGAAACGTGGAAACCTAAACCTTACTCATACCTACCATATCTCTTTAATCAGAAAAACAAATCACAGCTATTCTGAAGGTTTAAATCAGCTGTTTAAGAACACTTCATATACATCTATCTCCAGAAGTGATCGCTACAGGTTACTAAATCTAGAAAAAGCTGAAGAGCCTCACCATCATGTCTTTTAATAACTACTATTTCTTTAATGTTTAACTTTATTTACTAAGCTGCCAGTCCTCACAGGAACAAGAAAGTGTATACTTGTAAAGAAGAAAATCTGAATATTTTTGCAATGAATTTTGCAGTGTCAGGTTCCTCTGAGATGTTACTGCACGTTTTAGCATACTGCTTCCTATTCTGGAGTACTTCAGGACTATTTAAAATCTTGACTACAAACATTATCAGGTTCTACAATGTCTGCTGAGCAAGAAAAGAAAAAGGATATATCACAGAGATTAAGACTTATTTCCTTCTGTTCTTTCTCTGAGTGCTTACTGCCATAATACAAAATTGTCACCTTCCATGTCTTTATAACAGCACACCATTCTCACAGGCAGTGGATTAAACAAATTGCTGAGACTGACCCTTTCTTTTATACTCTTTCAGAAGTCTAAAGTGTTGTTCTTCTGCCTCTTGTTTTAGGTCACCTGATTGACACTTTAACATGGGAATATTTCTGATTTACTATTTCTGCTAAGTTACATTGGTCTAATTTCCCCTGTGAGGTGCAATTGTTCTTGCTGGAACCACATTAGGTTGAATATAAAAATTCTAAAAATCCACTCTGCATGTGCTAGACAAACATTTAACAATTTAGCTGCTAGAAATGTCTTCCACTAAATACATAAATGGCTTTTTTTATAAATGACAAGACTTTAATTGAACTAGTTATTGCTTCATGCACTACTACTCATTACCAATGTAATTTATATCAAATTCCAAAATATGGGTCAGATGTAGATGTGCTGATACTGATTGCTTAGACACTATCAACTGTCTGTTGTCACTGGGTAGCTACCATTCTTCTAATTAACAACTACTGAAAGAATAATGAATGTGTCAGTGAGTCTCAGAATGGTTATCACTATTGTAGATAACGTAGAATAAAAAATAATTTTTAAAAGCTTTATGTGGTTAAGCATCTACATATTCATTAATAGTTAGGCAACCTTTCTCACCAGTGACACTTATTTAGAGAAAAATACATTTGCTTATGCTTTGAAATCTCTTGTGTATATCTTTTCTATTGCACCCATCTTCCATGAGTAGCTTTAGAGAAGTTGCACTATACTTTTATATACTCCAATAAAACTGAATAGAAAAAAACCTATCAATGTCTGATACCTTTTTTTTCCAAATCAGATGTATTTATTGTAATAAGAATACTTTAATGTGATATTATGTATCTGTCAATGCTTCTTTGCCTCTTGCCTTCAAACATAGAGCATATGTGCCTAAAAGTAGTAAGTACCAGAAGAAATCAAGAAAACAGGGACTGATGAATTTGACCTTTTAAGCTTCTTTCTCCCTTCTACACATCTCCCCCTGGAAGACACATCTTCTGCTACTTTAGACGCAGGAAAAAAATGCTGTCTTGCCTGAGGAAAGTGATATGAAAAACACAGAAATGCCTACAGCCATCATTCATTTTCAGTGATCAGGAAACACAGTGGTCTGTGATTAAATGTTTATGTGAGATCCTTTCTATCCACTACAGGAGATTAATTATGTTGCCTCAGCTTTGCACAGAGGTAGGAAAGCCAGATACTGCCCAGTACATCCACAGACATTCCATTTCCATCCTCGCGGTGGGAATGGAATAGTACTTGCCTGTGCCACGTATCTGACAATTTGAAGATGAGGAAGGAGGAAGATGAATGATGGGAAGATCTTAACAGAAAATTCAGCCACCATTTTCCAGCAAGAAATTCCCCTTTGCCAAAATACAGGTCAAACCATTTAACTTCTCCCAACTCCATCCTTTGGGTTTTTAAATGGGATTAAACATACTGTCCCTGGTTCCTAAATCCTGATCTGCTTCCTCATGCTCTAGGCTCTATCTTAGAGACAAACTGTGTTCTCTTTCCCCTCTCTTCACTTTGATTTTATCAGGGTAACACTGTGAACACAAAAGACTGAGCAAGAGTAGAGGTATAAAGAAGACCCAGAGAGAGGAGCCACCAGAGAGAAAAAGCCAATTCAACCCCTACATCCTGGCTAGCACACCTGTGAGTAACCCACTCAGCAACTTTAAAAATGAGCCACATATTGGATAATCTCATCTGTTGGGTTTTTTTCCTCTAGTTTGTTACCAAAAATGTCACCAAGTTTATCACCGCTATCTATCATGCATGTGCCAAGATTTTATAGAAGGTTACAACTTGACCGTATTTTTGGATGTGGAAAGGAGGCACCTTCCCTGCTGTCTCATGAAGAAGTGGACAAGAGTGCTCAGTACTCCTCTCTCTGCTGCAGATCAGCATGGTCATGCTGATCCTTGGAGGTCAGCAGCACCTGCTCTGGGACACTCCCCCAGCTACTCTGTTGTCCTCAGCAGGGCTGCACCATCTGGAGGACCAGGATGCAGAAGGACCAGGAAAGGCTGGTCTGGCACATGGGTAAGAGGCCTGGCTATAGCAGGGAACAGCTGGGAGGGCATAGCCTCTGGAAGGGAGCAGCAGGGAGGGATGAGCAGTGTGGGGGAAGTCCCTTAGCCACCAGCTGGGCCATTAGGCCATCATGGTCTGCAGGTCTGCCCATGGGACATGAGGCTAAAACAAAAGCCTTCCAGGGCCAGGATTTGCTGTGGTGTGAACATAATGTGACTCAGCCAAAGAACTCACCTGAGCTAGAAGGGGACTGGACGTTTGTGGTGCCTGGGATGCAGTGCTGGGTTGTGGCTGTGGTGGAGGTAGGCTGCAGATCTGTGGAGAGAAATGGAGACACAACACTTTGTCTTACTGTGACATGAGGGCATATCCTGCATGGCCAGCCCAACACTGAGTCTGAAACACCCTCTTTTTACACATATAAAAGAAATGGACTGGCATTTCTGGCTAGAAAAGTAGACAATGATACAGAAGAAACAGTCCCAAATCACCTCCAGGCAACCCAGCTGTGGCAGCAGAAACACATTCCACAGCACTTAGAGAAAATGTACTTCAGGAAATGAAGCGGCTGTGAAGTCCATGACTCCAAGGAGCCCAACATGACTTCAGAGAGTGCTGACAGTCATCAGGAAAGGGCAGACAGCAACCCACTGTACTGAAATACATGGGGAGGCAAGCCAGTCTCACTCCCTCAGGAGACACTCAGACTACATGCAGGGACTTCAACAACTCCTGGTTGTATCAAGAGATATTGCTCCCAACATCATCCCTTATCCTCACCCTCCTGCCCTAAAGCTGGACATTTTTCCAAGCTCAGTTCAGGAATGATTGTGGTTGGCTAAGAGGTGGCAGGCAAATTTGCTTACATTCACTGAGTTATTGCACCTTGAAGGTTCTCCATTCAGTTTGGTAACAGGTACTGCATTAGCCTTAAAAAAAGAGAGCTGTGGAAATACACCCTTCTCAAAGAGCAGCTCTCCTTTACCACCTAAATGTATCAAACACAACATGACCAAAAGCTTCTCCCCAGCCCATGTACAGGCTGACAGAGACTCTGTTAACCCACATATTGCTTGGTGAAAGTTTCCAGACAAGCTGGATTGGCCTAAAAAGCTTAAAAGGAGGGGGAAAAGACAACTTGGTGCTGTAAGACCAAGCCTTTTCCTTCTGTGCTTTTTTGCCAGCCCATAACAAAGGAGGGGTCATTGCACAAGCTGCTACATTCTGTTTGCTCATATTGAGCAGTTTCATGAAGGCTTGCCCCATGCAGTTGTGTGAGGAACTAATTATGGCTCTGTAATTAGCCATGTGGGAGGACAAACCTCCCCATGTGGAGGGAAGCACTGCAACAGCAGGCAGAGAGAGGTCCCTGAGCCAGAGCCATCAAACAGTTGGGCGAACAGATCGCTAGGTCTGTAAGGTCAGAGTAGGGATGACTTTATATGGAGGAAATAGCCAAATTAAATGAGTCACAGAATAAAAAATACATACATCAGCTGGACTACTAGACAGAGAGTTAATTGGACATTAATTATTATATTACTGTGGGGGAAGGACCAGAAACAGGTAATCAGGCAGTGAATTTTAGACAGCTATTGCAGCTATTGCAACTTTTTTTTTTCTGTTTTAGCAAATACAAAAAAACAGACTGTGTTTGTTTATACACAAGTTCTGACTGAGGTGTGTATTTGTTTTTACACTAGGAGAACATCTGTAAATGTGACAAGAACATTTGATAAGTTACTATATTGAAAAGGAATTGCATTCTTAAATTAGTTTTCAGTACCTCAAAACAATTCTCAAGTAAATATCCTGTTCTCCAAAAAGAAACTCATTAAACATTTTAACAGCCTTGCATATGTTTGGAACAACAGCTCTTGAAACAGTGTAATGACTGCAAACAAGGGTCCTATGAGTTCTGTCAGGAGGGCAATGGCTACCCCTGTCAACTGCAACTCCAACCACTCTTGTCTACCAACTGGCACATCAGAGAGGGCTGACAGATCTCACTGGCCTCCAAGTCCTCTCATCTCTCCTGTGGGGAAACCAGCTAGCAGAGCCAGAGTAATTTACCCTTAATATTCGAGAAATAACTAGGTTGGCTCCTGGCTGGTTTTGTGTCAATGAGACTAAGGAATGGATGGAGCTGCCTTTCCACGCCTTTCCTAATGATCTTCCTGAAATGGCAAGTGGATCACAAATGAGCAACCTAACTCAGCATCAACAAGTGGTTTCCAAGTTCTGGCATGTGGACTTTTGGTTCCCAGAGCTTATATACTTTGGCTCTTGGAGGATCCCTCTGGAGAAGACAGACACCTTTGCACAACCTTCCAACTGTGTACAACCATATGGGAGAAGTGCAATGGCTTACCGGTCTTTTAAAGTAAAAGGACAAATAGACAAAATTGTCCAGTGCAAGCAGGGAAAGGCAAGGAAGAAGGAATGTCTGTATACAAACCTGTCTTGAGTTTTAATTGTGAAAAAAAAACCCAAAACTAATGTATGTATACAAACCTGTCTTGAGTTTTAATTGTGAAAAAAACCCAAAATCACTGGAGTCCTCTAAAAGGCACAAAGATGTGGTTTCCAATCAGAAGGCAAGACGAATTGATGGCATTTAATTTGTAGATTTTTTTAAATTGCATGCTGAAGTGACATAGAATACTTTTGCCTAAACTCCACAATTCACTGCAAAATGGGAGTTATGAAAATGTATCCTATTACAAGAAGTTTGAAGGGAAAAACAAGTACACAAAACAGTTGTGATTCCTCACAGTTTAAGATTATATAAACCAGGACAATACTGATGGCTTTTCCTGACAAATAACACATGGGGAGCTTAATCCTACGCTTAGTTGGGTAAAAGGACAAATGCCCACTGTTTTCAGTGGGAACTGGTTCAAATCCTCTCTGGACATAATGCAAAAGACAATTTTAAAGAT
>VWYI01025396.1:1322-18270 GCA_013399455.1 Anthoscopus minutus | reverse complement strand
TTTTTTGTATTTTCCCAAAACACCCCCCCCCCCCCAGATTTCCATTGTTTATCTTACTCTTATGAAAATATTTGATCAGAGACCATATTCACTCCTTCACATGTGCTCTTCGTGCGTATAGAAACAGTTGTAATCATCATACACTCTGAGTCAAATATTTTGACAACTAAAGTATTATCTATTTAAAGACTTTCAAAAACTTAGCACATATCCACAGACCTTTGAGAATTTTGGAGGCAGGGGATGAGGAAGAAGATGTGACTGAAGGTCCCCAGCACACCACATTCCAATAACTCCTTGCAGGCTGCAGCCCTGATAGCATTTTGAAAATTGCCGAATGTGCTGAATGTAGAGGCTGTAGCTGAGCAATTATCATCTAGCCTAAATCAGCCCCTTTCCCTGAACTGACACTCTCATCAGCCAGAGAGGGATCAGCCAGGGCAAAACCCCAGGGATTTCTCCATCCTCTGAGACATTTCTTTAAATACTGTCCTGGGAGTTGATAAAACCTCAGGCTTCCAGAGTAATTGCACTTCTCTGACAGAGAGACAGTTCACTTTTTATCAGAAGAGTATTGCTCTGCATTTGTACAAAATCAATATGAGGGATAATTTCAAACAAATACTCCAATCTGCTTACATTTTTTTTGTGTCAAAACTATGCCAATGTAAGAAGAAAGGAATATTGTCTAAGTAAATGGCACTCCTTATTTCTTTCAGAGGGACATGTGACCTCATGGTGACATATACCTTACCATTTTTAGTGTAGGGTATAAATGAATATACTGATTTCTCATTTAACACTTGGTATGCCAGATCCTTATCTGAAGTAAATTAAAGTAGCTGGTGAGTCATGTGGCAAATCTCTGTCAATTCATGTATGTTACACAATATGGAATTGAGTGTTTTGAAACTCAAGCCAAAAATATACCAACGGCCTCATTTTGTGTTCGGTGCAGGAGAGGACAGTAATAAGGTCCTATAAAGTTATGCAAACCAACAGAAGATCTAACCTGGCATTTTTGTACTCAGCTTTGTTAGAGGCTTATAGTTCAGTCTTGCCCTATTGTGTATTAGTCCCTTGAAACTGGAAAGACTAACATGCAGGGAGCAAGTATTTTGCTCAGCAGTAGCTGTTTGCAGGATTGTGCTCCTGCTCATTATGTGATAATAGCCTACAGATATGGAACCCCATGGACTAGCTTTCTGTATGGCAGGGGAAAATACACATCAGCACGTATACACACAGGCACAATTTGTAAGGAAACTCACCACTGCTAGAAGCATCATTGAGATTTAGAAGCCCACCTCCCAGCCCTCTGTAACTATGGTAACTGTAGGTCCCATTGCCGTTGATGTACAACACCTCCTGTGTGCTGGAAACAGCTGATGTTGAGTAAGTGACCTGGGCTGGCTCCTGTTTGCACTGCTTGTCAGCTGGAGCAGCCTCATCCTGCAAAGACAAGAAAAGGTTTGTAATTATGGTTGCATTTCAGCTCGTATGTGAAGGTCTTTCCCACTAAGATTCTAAATCTATTGCTTACACAAAAGTATAATGCTTTTTAAACAAGAACAGATATGCTTCTCATTGACCAAATGTCAGCATAAAAGAAACAATGGAAATATGCAAGAATGCAGGTTTCCTGAAAATCTGAGAATATGTATTTATTTGTGCTCCACACAACCAACCACACTGTTTCTCAAAGGAGAACATGTACCCTCTCACCCTGAAGAGCTCACAGTTTTCTTCAAAACCCAAATCTGTCCAGATGTAGTGGGAACGGATAGCAAATAGCCATTTCCTGAAAGTGACTCTTAAAAGTCAGAGAATCACATATTTCTTGATAAGAATAACCAATACAGAATGCACCATCTACTTATATTGATGTCTCAGTCTCAGAAGTGACAGAAGGAATAGAGGAATGGAGTAAAACTGCATTCTTATGTTTTGAGAAGTCTGAGTGGTGTCCTTCCACACAAAGGCCAAAAAGTAGGGATGCCTCCACAAAAGTGACTTGAATACTGTTGTTACCTGTGTAAGAGCAGTACCTGTTTGTACACCACATTTTCCTCAATGCTTGCTGTTTGCCTCTTTGATGATTGCATATTTAACAGAATTGAGCACAACAACCCTTCAATTTTCCCTGAATGGAGATGTTTCGGGTGAAAGTGTGTTATTCCCCATCTCTACTTCCTGTATCTACTGCTTAGAGTACCTCACCTCCACTCATGATCACAGAATGCCACGGTAGCAACTTCATTAATCACACAGATGAAATAAAGTATTAAAAAATATTTAATGCATTTTAATAGCTGGAAACAAGGAAAAATATCAGTGTGTGACTTCTAATCTTGCCATAGGGACCTCAGTGACACAAAATCTGATTTAGTCTGTATGTATTTGTACATTTCTTCTGTTTCTTGACTTTTTTATGGGTTTGATTTTACACTCCCATTTGATGAAAACATATTTCAGTGTTTTCAAAGTTTTGGAAGTTTTGCATTTAAAGGATCTTTTCAGAATATTTAACTGAAAAAAAAATCTGCTAAAATTGCCTCCCCTTTGTGTAAGACTTTTGTCTATTGTATGCATCTCTCCTCTGCACGAGTCTTTTATGGTTCAGAAATATACCGAACTTATTAAGAATTCTATAATATATCTGAAACCTTTTTTACAGTTTTTACTTAGAGAGATCAAGTCATTCAAGCAGTGTCCAGTTTCTGTGTTGCAGTAAAAAGGGTTGTGAATCCTGTATGCATCAAGAGCAGTTGTTGGTTCCACTTCTCAAACAGACATTATCAACATTTCTCAGGTGAAGATATTCCTGTCTTCAGGTATTTATTGGTGAAAGAAACTTTCACCTGAAGCACAACTGAGATAACTCAGGAGAAGGGATAAATATCATTAACAGAAATTTTAATATTTAATATGGAACACTGAACCATCAGACAATTAATTCCATAAACAATAAGAATGGGTCCTCTTGGGCAGTAATATGAGCTAAGGCAAAACTCTACATTTTTAAGAGAGATGTCCAAAGTGTTCTCCTAAGCATTTTCTTAAGTAATAATAGTCTTAAACAAATGGCCAGAATTGTAATGTATTTTGGCCAGGAATTCAACTTTCATATCATTTACCTTTTATCTCCAAAGGTCACTATGTATCTTATGAGAGAAATTATATTATTTTCTCAGAGAATATTCATAAGCTACACAGTAAAGTTCTATCTTGGCAACATAGCTTAACTCAATATCCAAAATTTTAACACTCTCAAGACTCAGATGTTCTGCCTCCTTATGTCTAAAACTAAATGATACTTCCTGCCATAGACTCACTCAGAGCCTCATTTTTTTCACAGAGCTCAACAGCAGAACTTCTGCCAAACTATCAAGGACTAAACTGTCTTTAAGGGGCACAGTGAAAACAGGACTAACTCCTATAGATGAGCAGGGTTTCTCAGGATTGGTCTCCTTATCCTAGCTGTCTGGAACCCACAGACCTGTTGTCCCTGAATTCATACGTCCTCCAGGGCCCTACTAGTCAGGGCACTGAAACCCTCACTGGAAGTCTCTTGCACTGAGCTCCTGGCAAAGCCCAGGAAGCAGAGCCTGGCTGGAGGATGCAGCAAGGGCTCTTGGTGCACCTTGGTGCACACCAGCCCACGTGTTCTGGAGCACACGGCCAAGAAGTGGGAGGCCGGAGCTCTGGCTACTTGTCGCAGTACATGTTGAAGAGGTGGAAAAATTGGGATGCAGGGTCTCTGCTGGCTGTGTGAGGAGAGGACCTGAACTCAGCTGCCATCTCCTAGCAACCAGGCTCCAAGCTAAACTGCAGTGGGAGTCATTGCTGAAGCTGTGCCACTGTGCAGGAAGGGATGCACAATTCACAGGGCTACAGAGATAGCACACAAAAAGGGAGCATGACTCAGTTCCTTCTCAGAAGTGCTGCTCTGGGAGGCTCCCTTCCAGCTGCTCCCTAACACAAAATGCACAGGTGGCTTTGAGGTCAGAAAGCCAAGGCTGGAGCTGAGCTACTGAAGGGGAATCTTTGTTCAGAACTAATCATAGCCCTAGAAAACACTGTGACACACCATGGGATAGGGCATGGGGTGGAGTATGGGCACTCCAGTGGGGAAGGCATTCTCAGGGAGGCTAAAGGAGTTGAGGATGATGCTGAGACTGGGACTTCTGGTTCTGCATATGAGCTCTAATCTCTTGGCCACTATGCAAAAGGAGGCTTCCTCTAAATACTACACATCTCTTCAAAGAGCACACCGATCGCTCGTCCTTAAATGATGAATAAGTTATCATACATTTCAGACATTAAATCTAAACCTTAAGTGTTTACCTCTTCATGACAACTACATCAGAAAGAGGGCAGGATTTTTGTTAAGATTTTTCTGAGCAGGCTCAGACCTACTGGAAGGATTATGAACCATCAGCCTGGTCCCAGGGGTGAAGTGCTGCCTCTCATACATTCCTCTGGGACTGAAGGATTTTTTTGGAAATGTTTTGTGCTCCAAAAGGCAAAGTTGTTCCATTTTTCCTTGCAGCCGTACCAAGGATAAAGAAGCCAATCTCTCTTTTTCTTGGGGACCGAGAATATGAATATCGTATTTAATTTTTATACATGAAATTAATTTTTCATAGATTCATTCTCTTTGTTCTTTTCACCTGAAATGCCTTTGATTTTAAAGTAATGCAGAAATTAACTGTATTGTTGTTCCACTGAGAACTGATGTATTTGAAATATTCTGTTAATTATTCAGCACCTCCTGTTTCTCCCTATATAATGTTTACACTGAAAAAGCTTGTTTATTTAAAATTTTATTTTAAAATAATTTCAAGACAATCATTAGCAATTAACTAACCATTTTAGTGACATTTTTGACCTTACTACCTAGAACATACACTGTTGTCATCATAACAATATACTAAACTTTTTAAGTATTAACTAACCATTTTTAAACTATTTATAATTTACCTTTAATAAGAAGTATAACCAAGGTGCAGATAAAACTTTTGTTCATCTAGAATTTGACTCATACTATCTTAATTTAGTATATGCCAAAGGAAATAAATCATCCCTTTAACAGTATTTCTCTTCTGAATTTATTTTGGAGGAGAAGCAATTTAAGTCTTGAGCACATTACCTGCAAAATGATTTAAATCAGAATATGGAAAAATACTTCTTAGGTACAAAAGCATGGAAAAATAAAAACTTATCTGTTGGCTTGGGAAGAGGAAGCATAAGGTCCTTGCTGTGATACTCAATTTGATATATAGCAGATATATTTATGTCTCAGTTTTATGTCAAGGTCGGTACTTGGAGAACAGATTTTGTTTCCACAAAAGAGCAGATAGAAAAAATTAATTTGATTTTATTTTTAATCAGGGGAGCAATTTTGTAACCCTCTAAGGACAGTACATCCTATGAAAATTTTCCATGAGCTGTTGCATAACCTGTATATAGAAGAAATCCTTCTCGGCCCTAACTGATGATCTGAGCAGCAAATTAATAATTTACAGAGGAATCACCATCCACAGCAACATGATGTTGGTGCAGATTGTCAGGACTGTGATACAAAGAGCAAGGCTCACTGGCAGTTCCCAGTCTCTTGTTCCCCTGCCAGCAGAGGCACAGCACACACAACTCTCTTCAGTCTTCACAGAAGCATCTTTAGCAGTGTCATTGATCCCTGCTGTTCCCCATCTCTTTCACTACCTCCAAAATAGCACAAAAAACCAATAGTTTTTTGAAATAGAAAACCCAGGCAAATCTGTGCTACGCTGAGTTTTGATCCCTTATAAACACAAGTGTCAGAAATTCAGTGTACTCCAATTAAGAGAGAGCAGTAATATTGCCTTGCCTTCCCTGTTAGCAACAGGCATTGCTAAGCTGTAAATGTAAATCCCAACAGGGAGTGTGTGTGCAGATCAACTCACATGGCCAGTGCTAGCTCACCACAGAGCTAAAAAAACTTCTGCAAAAAGGATATAAATTATAAGGTTCCAAAAATGTAAAGGTGGTGACATGCATAGAGCTGCTGCTTTTAATAATGCCATACCTCCCAGACTGACAAATCAATGACTCTGAGAATAACAGCTTTTAACTGCCCCTATGTCAGCGTGACTTTTTTCCCATGAATTAGAAAAGAGACAGAAAGACAAACACATTTTTGCCTCATATTTCTTGATACTACCTTTTTTAATAAGTTAAACTGAAAAATGTGGATTGCTTGTTGTTCATGTCAATAAACACTTCTTTTAGAATACCACTTTCAGGTTAGGAAAACTCAAATGCAGATAAGGCTTCAAAGAGACAAGCCTATTTGCATATGGTCTTCCATTTTTTGAGCACCGGAAAAAAATCCATTCTCTTGAAAAAACAAAGTAGGCTTTAAATTTTTTTTTTAGGTTTCGGTAGCTTCTAATATGGCCTTACAAGAAAGGAGATAATGTTTTATCTATTTTTCTCATTTGAATCCCACTAATTTAATTCTACAAATTTTGAATCAAAAGTAAAATAAATAGAAACATATGATAAAACCACAGAACACTTTTCAAAGTATCCCAAATTAATCCTTACAATACTTCTGACAGATAGGACTTTTATCAGTGCTTTTCAGATGGTGAGATTCTGGCAACAAAGGCAACCTTAAACTAGAGGTACCTAATATGTAAAGGACTTGAGTTCTGCATCCATAAAAACATAATGAGCTTCTTCTTGTGTAAATTGATTTTTAAAATCTCTGAAGTTTTAAACTGGGAACAAACTCAGAAGTTCTATCATGAGATACCCTGCTATATCCACAGAGGATTGTGGGGCTGGGAGTTCTCTGCCCATTGCAGCTTTTGCAAAGAGAAGTGGCTGCCAGGGTAAGCAGCCATCATCATCTGCATGGAGCAAGGTATTAAGCCCATGAAACCGGGCTCCCACTGAAGGGCCCACAATCTGGCCCCTTCTTAGACAATGATCTGCTGTTGCCAGGATCATATTGTGCACACCTTGTGCTCTGTCTTTGCAAAATCCCTGAGATTTCACCCCATCCTTATTGCTTCTCTAGTCTCATCTTCTACCCTTCATCTCAGTTTCAATCTTCTTGCCTAGCAAATCCCAATTTCTCCTTTCCAAACAAGTCTCTTGACGCCAGATACCTGAGCAGCTTCAACAATCAAGGCCTTTTGTTTCCTTGCTTGTATTTAACCAGTGTTACATCCACTGATGTTTCTATTTGAGATTTTCCCTCTATGCTCAGATTCCTATCAGTATCTTAATCCCAAAAATCTTGTCCCACAGGGAGCAAAACCAGGTTCCATAGGTAGCCAAAGCAGCTTCTGGTTTCAAGTCATATTATTTCTCAGTAGTAGTATCAGATCCTCTTTCACCACTAGTAAAAGTGGTGAAATCTGCCTGGCCAGTTTCCACCACATTGCCAGCCTCAGCTCACTCAACTTCCTCATCTAACCCCATCTCATAATGTCACTTTTCCTTTGCCCGTTGTTTTCACTGCTCCTATCAACCCTCACCATGCTCCAGCCCCAACACTTTTCCCCTCCTTTCTGTGCTGAGATCAGAATTTAGCAACTAAAATACTTTGATTGTATAAGCATGTGCATCCAGTGTCACATCCTTGGTATAGAACTGGCAGCGCTATATTGTCAAAAGCAAACACAGAACCCTTTTTATTTTAAGGTATGGTAAATATACTTGAGGATCAAACTATCCTTACAGGATAAAATTTTCCTCATTCTTGAAAATGGCTGTAATTATCTCTGAAAGGGTTCAACAGATGGAAGACATAGAGAACAGTAAATGCAATCCCTGTGGGCTGAAGGTCATGAAGTTATCATCGAACTGCACACCTGGTATTGTAATGGGAAATGTCAGGTAATCTTAGTAAGTGATGGTCCTGCCAACTGCTTGGATAACACACATTGTTCTGACAGTACACTGGCTCTTTCATTAGCTTTAATTACATTAAAGTAACTGTCTAGTTTTAACCCAGCTTTTAATTTTATGGCCAATATCCTGGAAACCTGGACAGCTAAACGTTACTTGGCATGTCACAGTACACTAAATTTTCCCTTAATTCTGCAGTAAGGCTGTTGACTCAGTGTGCTTAGCAATAGTAGAAATGGTATTTCTGCAAATGATGGATGTGAGTTTTTACTTCAGTTTTGGTTTCCATTGCACATTCTTTCTCCCCTCTCCAGTTCTTAAGGTTTGTGTTGGGATTACTACTGAATAAATGACACTAAATAAAACCTGTTCAAGAGAGTGAGGCTTGAAAAAAAAGGAAAATATACCTACATAATTCATAGTTTCATAGACCTACATAATTTCCTAAGATTGAAATCCAAATGAAGCTATACAGTAGTCCTTTGCATTGGCTGACCTTCATATCTAAAGCACTGAATATTTATAGTCCTGTAAAGGGGACTTTCTTTAATATTGTAGGATGTGCTCTTAGAGCTGTAAGCTCAGCATGAGGGCAATGTAAGGCAAGACTAGGAGAACTTCTGTGCCTAAAAACTGATCTAAGAAAAGATAATACTTTCCCCAGAAAGCCTTATTTCTCTTACAATGGAAAGAACAAAAGCCAAATTTTCAGTTAAGTCAGCATTCATAAGTTTCAGTATTCACAATAAGAAAAGCAAAGCATTTGCTACAGCCTCTGGATTTTCACATAGAAGTGTTAACCCATGTGACCTGTTTGCCATGTAACATCATGCCTTCTTACCTCAAAACTATTTTGAATAGAGTTCTACAAAATTTCCAGTCCTTATGTTGAGGGATTATTAATAAAAAACTAACCTCTACTTGAAATATCAACTTGCTGTACTGGATCCATTGCTGAAACCTGAAAAATGAATGCTAGAATCTTATGGTCTCTTTCAGAAAATACTTAAAATATAACACAGGGATATTTTATTTAAGGGGAAGAGTTCTCTGATAACCTTTCAAGACATATATTTATATTTATATTTGTCATATAATATTTCTCCATGGGTATTTCTCCACTTCTCAGGCTACTCACTGTATTCCTTAAAATGATGCATCTATTGACAGTCCCATAACCTGGTGTCCAAAACCATCAGTACAGATAAGTATAAAAAAATAATTGCACCTTTAGACAGATTCCTTCCCCTGTAAGTTTAGTTGTCCTCCAAAATAGCATTGAAGGAAAAGGCACTAGATTTATGGATGAGATCTACTTACAGCCAGCAGAAAGACCCTGGAGATTTTATCCAGAAGTACTTAACACAAATTTGAGCAAGCTGGCTAAAATAAAACATGAAGTTCAAATAATATCACAAAATTCATGCCAGATATTCCTTAGACTGGAAAATGTTTTGATAATTCAGGAATGGACTTAGCAGTGAAATCAAGAGGGACATAACTGCTGTTCTCGGGTTTGCATATTATTTCTCTTCTTGTAAGGAGCAGCTAGGGGATTGCCATATTGTTTTCCACTCTCTGTTATCAGATCTAGACTGTATTTTTCTCTGCCACTTTCTCTGCATTATTTTCTTCACTTGTACTTACTTAAATCAAGTATGTATAAAAAATGAGAAAGCCCATTCTTGTGTGACATATTACCCAATTTGTAGCTCAGTTGGAGCTGGGTATTGCAGCCAAGCTGAACACTCATACTTTAGCTGTGAGGTCTATCATCTCATCATTACATGGAGAACACATCAGTCTCAGAGTAGAATTTCCTGGCCCGAAAACATGAGATAACATGAAAAAGTGCTCCTAGCCTGCAGAGGCAACTGTAATGAACATGTCACTGCCAGAAGTCTGGGTATTAATGATGTTTTTGCTTTGAAGTCCAGTATAAATTTTTTTTCATACTTCTGATAAGAAAAAGTATAAATAGAATTTTTTAGATGGTGGTGAAATATTGATAGAATCTAATTGAGTTAAATTAAGTAAATACCAAGTCCAGTTAGGCATCTAAACTACCTGGAATACTAATAGTGATGTGGAAACTTGAAGAGTGCATATCAAAATGTTAAGTTAGCTGCCAGCACTTCAAGGATCTCCAAATTGTCCTCCTGACATAGAGTATAGAGCTAAGAAAAGAAAGCCATACTTCAGATTAGAATGGCAGTAGGTTCCTTTAGCTTTCAGATTATTAACACTGAAATGAACTGTCACCATCAGCGCTGTCACCAGGCATCAAAAATGACATCAGCCAGTGTTCAACAAGAAATGAAAGCATGAGACTGACATGGAAAAAGAAAGTCCAAATAAAAAGGTGCTATTGTGTAGAAGAGAGATAAATGAATCCCAGACTTCTGCATTTCTTACAGAATGACACATGATCTATAAACTGGAATGGGTATGTCGACCTTAACTAAAAGATTGGTGTTTTCACATTGCAGCATTTGAGTCTTGTTTTTTCGTGACTGTCACATCACCTGTAGTACAGAAAACATCCTCTGGGAAGAGGAATTGTATAGCTGTTGCAAGGAGCTGCTGGAGAACCACTTCTGCTGGAGCAGTACCTAAGCAGAGGGCTCACTGCTCATTGTCTGTTAGCTTTTCAGTTATTATCCACTGTGGTAGCAGAAGTGCAACATGAGCTTTCAGAGGTCACCAGTGCTGCTGGTTGAGCATGGACACATGGATGAGATACTCCTACAGTTTAGTTAACTGTGATCCATGGTCCTTGGGGAAAGAGAAACTGTGTTCTACTAAAGGACTGTGTTTCTCTGCCCAAATGGAAAGGGATAGCATTTATCTTTTCCTGTGGCTCTTAAGACAAACTTACTGAACCTAGTGAGGTTCTAGATAGTTGATTTTTGAATGTGCTCTCCCTGGTGTGGTTTTTTTTTCTCCCCATCAGGAATAAAGGAGTATTAAAAAGCAAAACTCAATGGAGCAATCCCATTTGAGGTGGACTAATGGTAGAGAGCATCCTTGCAAGTTAATTTGCTCTGTGGCTCCTGATGTTCTTGTCTTAGGTTGCTGTTATCGCCATTCATAAGTGATAGTGGCCATGCTCTTTATTTTTCTAGAAAATTTTATGATATGAAATAATTTAGTTAACTAGATATTCCACCACTACTAATTGAAAGTTGTCTCAATATACACAACAGATGCACAGTGCAAGACTGCAGAGTGCACCAAAGTGTGTGCACAGCAGTGACTTCCTCCATGCAAATTTCAATTGTCCAACAATGGCTGCCAGCAGGTTACAAGCAGCTACAGACATGTAAGAGGCAGGATTGGGCCTGGTTAAATACAAGAATCATGCCAATGCCTTTGAGTTTTGGCAAAACTCTTGTGGGTGACAGTGTATTTCACAAAACATACATGACATTTCCTATGGAGAAAGCAGGTCAAATCCAGACCAAGGTGTCATGAGAAGAACAGAAGAGTCTTCAGCCACCATTTTCTGCCTTGCAGAGGAAGACAACAGGAGAGAGGGAAGGTGGAACTTTTTGCCTCCCTGTTGTACCAGCAGGAGGAAGAGACTTGTTAGGGCCCAGGCCTCATACAGAATTTCTTCTTCTCAGGATAAGCAGAAAACAAAGACAGACTTTTACTCTGACATAAAGAACAGCACAGCTGTTCCTTGGACCTTATGATAAGTTATTGACTGAGGTTTTATTTTTTAGTAATCAACCTTGAGAATCCCCAGCTCCTCTATTTACACCTCTCCACCCACTCCCAGACCCCATTTTCCTTTAAAGTTTCCCTTGGAAGACTAAACCAACTTCTTCCGCCTGTGACACCAAGGATGTGAAAGGATCCTTACTGTTCCTCTGTCACCTCCACAGAGCTCTCAGCCTAAGATCACCCAGGACACAGGACCATGGGCACAGGTTTGCTATACCTGCTCTTTCCTAAGAGACTTCATTTGGTACATGCCTGATCCCAAAAGTGAAGCCCTGCATAATGAACTCCAGGGCCTAGGATGCCCCTGCTGGAATTGAAGCAGCTAAAAAAAATCTGAAGAAAAGAAAAGTAAAAATTCAGGGGAAATGAAGTAGAGGTTATCTACTCTCATCTTTCTAAATAAACTTTCTTAAAGCAAATTTATTTGCAAAGGCCAGCACCTTGCAGAAGATCATAGCTACTGATCATTTGCGCTACTTCTTTATTGACAGGCAGTAGTAATGGAGGAGTTTGAACATCTGACTTTTCTTCCAAAAGAGAAACACAAACTTCAAGGAAACAATGTCCTCTTTTGCCATCCCAAGAGTGGTTTTGCCTGCAGGTAATGATGCTGAATGAATCAATGTATTACTGAAACTGATGTGTGATGACAAAGGCGCAGCAGTACTTACTGATGAACCAGAAATAAGCAAAGCAAGAGAAATGCCTCCTTTGCAGCGTATTTCTCTCATTCAAACAATGAACAAGTCTCACTATGCCTCAGGCAGCTCCACTTTTATGATAACAATCAAGCATTTTTTTCAATACTTTTCATGCCTATGTGTACTTACCGTCCTAAAGAAATTATCTCAGTGAGGTACTCCCGCAGGAGTTTCTTCCCCCCCCTTGCCAAAATGTCATTTTCCAGTGGCTGTGATGTGCAACACTTTCAGCATTACTCCATTCTGTGGCACCAGAGCACCAACAGACAAAATCTTTAAACTTATGATTCAAATGTTTAGGAAGTGCACAAAGAAAAGTGTGTGGGAGTGCTGGAGCAATGCTTGTACCAGCTTTGCAGATTTATTACTATAATATCATCATGGTCATCATAATTAAACCTCCCACTATAGGTCTCTTCATCTACTGCACTACAACTGGTATCTCTTCCACCACTGCCAGCCTATTTTTTTGACACAAAACAGTTTTCCATACTCTTGCCAGATCTAGGATATGGATATGCAACCACTGAAAAAGGCTTTATGGAAAACTATGGGGTACAATTTGGATTTTGACTGATTCTTCCTATTTCTCTTCTGCTCCAGACTTTCTTTTAATATTATAGGTATTAGAGTGTGTGGCAGGGCAAATGAACCAAAGCACTTTATGTTAGTTTCCAAATTAAATTCTTCTTCATTTAGAAACAGATGACAGCCTAGACATGAAGCATTTGAGGTCAATGCTGAATTAACTTCCTCAGTTTTAACTAATTAAAAATGTCTATGTGTTCCACTTTGAAAAGGTAAAAAAGCAATCCCACTGAAGATTCCATCCTTTCGATTCCACAGGCAAATTATAGTGGAAGTTATAGATCTTCTATAAAAACCAAAAACAACAAACCTCAGTTTTCTTGTCTGTTAGAAAGTGAGAAATTACTTTTTTGCATTCACTTAATGACTGGTTCTTCATTTCTAAAGCAAGTTCAGATATTTTAAAGATATTTTACCCTGTGTTTGATACATTTGAATGTTAATTATTTTGCTTCAAATCTGCATTAAAATTTGAACAGCATGTTCATGGAAAACAAAACTCTTTCAATGAATTCAATGCAGGGTGTCTGTTTATGAACATTGTCTCAGTTAAAACTTAACTTTTACAGTTTAAGACAAATCTTTTAAAAATAGATGGTATTAAAAAACCCAGGCAAACCTGACCTCCACACCCTGTCTCCATCTATTTAGTAGAAAGAGAATATTTTGCTACTGAAGAAGACTTGCTCTAATTTTTGTAGAACTTGGCACACATCCTTTAACTTCAGAAATGTGAGGGTTCTGCATTTTAAAAGACTAAGTAAATAAGAAGTGATGCTTGGGGCATGGCCTTTTGACTCCATAATCATCAAACCAAAGTAGCATATGCCATTGGAAGAAACAAAGAAATGAACTTTGACTGGCCTTTGGAGTATGAACTTTCTGATTTACTTTATTAATGGAGACAGTAAAACTGAAGCTTAATATGAAATACCATGAGTAATAAGCATGAAATATGTGTGCTGCAGTGCAAATCTGTTCCCCAAATATTCTCATTTCAGGGGAGAATTCTTTTGGCACAATGCCTGGGCTGCAGCCTGCTTGGCTGCCTTGTCCTGTGCCTAGCTTCTTTAGCAGCTGGTGCTGCTCTCAGGCACTGCACTCAGCTCCTGCTCCCACAGCTTATTATAGGTATAATTTTTTTCTTGGAAAAATATGTTTCTAAATTTATTTTAGGATATAAAGCCAGTTGTTGAATCACAAACCTGTTCTTGCTACCAAATATAAGCACTCTGTGCATCCTGTGGGCATAACTGCACTTTCTAATTGAAGAATACTTCTGAATGCATTGTGCAACTAATGTTTGGAATTTAGGAGTAATTTATGTCTCTCTAAAATTATCTAAATCTTACTAATTCAATAACCAAAACCAGAATTTGTTTCTCTTGAAAAAAAAGGTTATGCTCATGCCCACTGGCTTTGTGTTAACTTCATTAAACTGGCCCAAACTCTGCACAATAATAGGGATTTACTCCTCAGAAATATTATTCCCCAACTGTGCTGCAGGCAGGAGGGTGTGTGCAATGAAGTCATTAGCTAAACACAGGAAAAGAAAGATATACTTCATCTATGACAGAAACATCTGACAGGCAAGAAAATGCTTTACATTTAATATCTTCTTGCCATATGAAAGGAAAGGATAAGTAAACAGCTCTCTATCGCTGGCTTTTAAGGCTGGAGCAGGAAGAACAGGAGCCCTGACTCTAAAAGCTCTATCTTCAGACCTGAATAGAGACCTCTTATATCCACATTTCCACTGGCCTTTCCTTTTCTGCCTCCTTGACATAAAATGGATGTTAAAGACACCTGAAAGAAAGCTGTTCCCAACCGTGTTCATATTCATTCCATTGGTTGAAAGGGGGACAAGATTGCTTTAAAGTTCCTGTCCAAGAAACAACACAATATTCCATTTTTGAGCCTTCAATTTTATCAACCTCCAGAACAGAAAAGTTACCTTGATGTAAATTTTACCTCACATTCAAGATCTTATCGCAGCTGAGGGTGCCTTAAAGTATCCTCTGAAATCAGCAGCTTGAAATTTGGCTATACATGTTTAGCACAAAGAACCTGGAAAAATACAGCATTTTCTAATTTAATGATCTCTGGGTTGAGGTGAAAAATTAGCTGTTCACCTTGGGGCCTGACTGAAAATCCAAGGCATGAAATTATTTGGAATTGCATGCCTTGCACATTATTCCTTTCCATTGCATGTAGCAAATTTAATGTAGGTTGGTCTAGAGTGTGGAGGGAGGGGGGCTACCCTGTGATACTCGGCATCCTCTCCAGCTGCATCTGCTAATGACAGAACCCTATCCAGCGCTGCTGAAACCAGGAATTTTGCCACTGACTTGAAAGGCAGCAGGATTTAAAATTACAATGCATACCACTTATTTTCCTCCCCTTGACAATATGGCCAGTGCATTCTGGGTAGGAAGCTAAGCTTCCCCATACTTGTACATAATTTGATCTCCTGACAATAATCCACATGCAGCTAAATGGTGCCTGCATAAAATTTTTTTGCCTCTGTGGTTAAGGCATATCATTTGGAACCACAGAAACAAACCAAAGACTAAACTAGAAGTAAAATAATCACTAGGTGGGGAAATGATGGAAGTGAACAAGGCCTGAAATACAAACTAGAGTGTGGGTGTCCAAGGACATTATAGTCATCTTAGTGATCATTTTGAACACAGATAAAAAAGGATAAAGTACTGAAGTACAGAAGTCATTTTGATCCCTATTAAATACCAAATCACAAAGAGATGTCTGAACACAAAAAGCTATTATTAATAAAGCTTCTGTAGTGTCAGAGCCATTGAACTCTTTGCAAGTTAAGTGACATTTGCCTCTTTCGGAATTCTGATTTCAATTTGTTTGCTTTATGTTAAGTGAACCATCTGCTTCCTTTTGGTCTTTTCTAAAACTCCACAAGCCTCCCATTCTGAAGCAAAAACTGCTTAGAGCTGGAATTTTTCAGGTCTTAACGTAAATATACAGCAGAGGTAGGACATGGCCCTATCCCTCTGCATGGCTGCCTCTTACATGAAGTACCTTTTTCTTCCATCCACTAGAGCAAATTAGGCTCCAGGAAACTCAAAAGGAAGAGAGCTCCTGATGCTTTCTCCTCCACCTTTTAGAAGGATGTACAATTGATGTGCTCTTCCTGCATACTGAATAGCTGTGACAAGGACTCCATCACCCGGACACAAAACCACTCCTTTGTGCTCCCTCTGTATTTGCAGCTTTCTGCCACAGCATCACTGCCTCAGCAGGGCATCCTCCAGCGTCAGCTGGGTGATATTTTTGCATAACACCCTTTTCTGTAACAATGTTGTGCAAATCAGCCCTGTACAATATATATATTGCCCTATATTGCCACTATACACTATAAGTAACAGAATATAGACAACATTTTAAAACCATACAATATTTTCCTTCCTCCTGGGAGCTGTATTGATCAGGAAAGAGAACAACATACAATTAGAGACACAAATGTATATCTTTCTTCCTTCTTTCCTGCTCTATGAAGGGTAATACATGAAAAAACTCAGTGTCAAGATTTAGAATCTGGACATTAATTGCAAAATTCTCGCTGTCCTCCAAATATGAGGGTTAAATAGTCTCTTACTCGTCACTGCTGAAAGCCAGATACAATGATCTTGTAATAGAGGTCCATGCCCTTGCTGCAATTTAGATTTTTAATTTGTTTCTTCCAAAGCAGCTTCACAATTACCTGTTATTTGTCCTCCAGTAATTTCCTTCCATCTTAATCGAAACATAAACTGCTGCTGGTCTGCAATAGCCAGACATAATTTTTTTTTAATGGAACAGTGCTTGAAGAGTCTTCATATATGTCAACCCCCCTACAACCTGTAGCAAAACAGCACCGAAATTGTATGGATGCAGATCAGTAACATCTCCTCACAAACATAAATTTCTTAAAAAATTTAGGAATTAGATATAAACAATAGGAAACACCATAGCAGTGATTTCCAAGTGGCAGTACATGTGCACTTTTATTCATATTC
>VWYI01025395.1:0-23305 GCA_013399455.1 Anthoscopus minutus | reverse complement strand
CTATTTTCCTGGCTTTTAATGCTTCTCAATTCTTTCTGACCCCTGCAATTTTACCATTATATATCGGGGACCTTCTGCCCAAAAATCTCAGGTGGCTAGTGACTGCAATTATTTTTCTTCCCTAATAAGTTTAATAATTTCTGCTGGGTTTGATAAAAAATTACAGTGTATCCTACTGAGTAGGAGAGGTTTAATCAATTATCTCTACAATGTTCTCACAGAGTTTTTCTTTTGAAAAATTTCTTTCTCCAATTATTGTATGTGTACAAATAGAACAGTATTCTGTGGCTGGCCTGTGCTATTAAAGCATTCTGCAGGGTTTTTGGTTTGTTGTTTTTTGGGTTTTTTAAGCAGAGTGGGCAACGTCAGCCATGTAATGAATGATTAAAATGTGTCAGGTTTGTGTGCAATAATATAAGCTAAGCACAGGCTCTGGGTCTAAGTGAGCTAATTTTCATACTCTGTATATTGCTGTTCCTTTAGTTTTAAGAGCATTGCTGACATTGATCATGTGGAAATTCTGAGGTGAAAGCATCTGCTCCATTATTAAAAGAAATCCAAATGAATATACTCTAATTTATAAGAAAACATATATAAAGTAATTAACCTCGGTAGAATTGCAGATAGTCTGTTTGAGAAACTGTAATATATCCCTTGCATAAAGAGCTTGTATTGTAAGGCAGGGAGAGATGCAGGAGAACAGTACAGTTTTGCCTGGCAATTAAAAAGAACATATACAAAACCAAAAAATAAAAAAGTACACGAAATTATTAAGTATGATCAGTTTTCACAGGCAAGGACTGATAAGCAATCAGCAGTACTGAAAACTGATAGAATGAAAAGCAATGAATATAGAACTTTCCATCATATACAGAGGGAATATTAGTTGGCAAATGAACATCGCTATGCCATGATGCCTTTTGGATTAAAACAATGACTATTTGTATAAACATGCAGAAGAGGTAGGATTAAAAAATAAAATGTTTAAATATTCATACTTTAATGAATCAAGATCATAAGCATCTGATGATGATAAGGAGAACTATTTCTGGTGTTCAGGATGAGGAGCTGAATGCACTTTGACAAGAAAAATTTGGAAGAGAAAGGTAGTACTTTTTTTTCTATGTCAGATTCTAGTCCATGAAGTATCTGAGAATTTTACACATTTGAAACCTTCACCATATCTCATGGGCACAGATTGTCTTTATACACATTTATTGTACAAAAGGTCTGTGCACACAAACAACCTAAAGCCTTACAATTATGTTGGATTACTATGCCTGTGTATTCTGCATTAGCAATAAATGAGCACCAGATGAAGGTATCCAGGTGCTGATTTTTGGAGGTTGCAGGGAGGCCCCTGTGAGGAACACAGATGGTTCCAGCCATCTCCCAAGGCTGGAACCAGATCTCTGCAAGGCGCAGCTGAGCCACACAGCCAAGATGGTGATACCTTGGGGAAAACATGTTCTAGAAGGGCAGAGCATAATGGGGGATGAGAAAAAACATGAGATGAGTAATCTGCAGGCACCAAAATGAAAGAAGGTGGGAGAGGTGCTCCAGGTGCTGGAGAAAAGATTCCCCTACAGCCTATGTTGAAGACCATGGTGAGACAGACTCCCCATCCTCCAGCCCCTGTTTTTGTGGGGCAGTTTACAGGACACTTGGCCTGTTGGTAACAGATAGGGTAAACCTTCTTGAAGAGAGAAAAGGATTTTCACACAGGAGTTAGCAGGGTTAATTGAAAGATCTTGAAGCCACAGTGCAGTACAAAAACTATAATAAAGCAGCCATCAATGAAACATGGTGGGACAACTTGCACAACAGGAGTACTATAATGGATGGCTAAAAACTCTTCAGAATGGATAGGCAAGGAAGGAGAAGTGATGGGGCAGCCCTGTATGTTATGGAGTATTTTGACTGTCTAGGGCTTAATGATGGTGACCATGGCATTGAGTGTTTATGGGTAAGAATCAGGGAGAAAGCCAACAAGACAAATATCATGGTGGAATTCTGTTATAGACCACACAACCAGGTAAAAGAGGCAGAAGGAATATTTTGTAGAACCTATCCTGACTACTGTGGTAAGATACAATAAAAAAATAAAAATAAATATAAATATATATAGCAAAAGAATAGCAAACAAAGGGCTGAGGAAAATCTCCATATTTTGTTGGGTGCATGGTGAAACATCCTGTCAAAGGATAAGGGAAAGGCTGAGGTATTTAATGATTTCTTGGCCTCAGTCTTTAATACTGAGTGTTAAATACTGAGTTTAAAATGAATAAAATCCATATTTTATCTGGATACCCAGATCCCTGAGCTATAAGATAGAGATGAGGAGCAGAATGAAGTTCCCTAATACAGGAAAGAATGTTGAGAGACCTGCTGCATGCACAAGTCTATGGAGCTGGATGGCTCAAAAGCTCTGTAGTGAGATGTGGACAGGATGAATTGATGCACTGATCCCAATTTTATGAGGCCCTTGGTCACAACAACACTATGCAGTGATACAGGCTTGGGGCACAGTGGCTAGAAAGAGTCTAGCCTAGTCTAAAAAGATGTGGAGCTTCTGGTTAAGAGCTGGCTGAACATGAGCCAGTGTGCGCCCAAGTAGCAAAGAGGGTCAATGGCATCCTGGCCTCTATCAGCAGCAGTGTGACCAGCAGGAGCAGGGCAGTGATTGTCCCCCTGTACTCAGCACTGGTGAGGCTGCACCTCAAGTCCTGTGTTCAGTTCTAGGCACTTCCCTACAGAATGTTATTGAGGCCCTGGATTATGTCCAGAGAAGGATATCAAGGTTTATGAAGGGCCTTATGAAAAGCAGCGGAGGAAGCTGGGGTTGTTTAGCCAGGAAAAGAAGAAGCTCAAGGGAGACCTTAATGGTCCCTAACACTAGGTGAAAGCAATAAAAGCAGAGGAAATGATCTTCATTTGCACCATGGAAGGTTTAGACTGGGCATTAGAAAAAAATTTCTTCTCTGAAAGGGTTGTCAGCATGGGCTGCCCAGGTAAGTGGGTAAGTACCCAGGTAAGTACCTTCACTCCTGAAGGTATTTAAAGGATGTGTGGGTGTCGTGTTTGAGGACATGGTTTAGTGATGAACTTCACAGTGTTTGGTTTATGGTTGAACTCAATGATCTTAAAAGTCTTTTCCAGCCTATGCTATTCTGTTCTGTTCTGTTCTATTTGTAGCAGTTCATTTCAGGGAAGTAATGTAGGCAAGTCCTGCTATTTCAGGGAGTGTTGTAGGACAAAAAAAAATACAACCATTCAGTTTACAGTGCACATATGAGATACAGAACAAATTTTTAAGTTAAAGTTGCTTTTTGATTAGTGCTTAAGCACATAAATATTAGGCTAGATTTTTTTTTCCTATGAGCTAGGTACCCACAAATGAAATCAATGAATTCTGAACATCTTTAGAATAGGTCTGCTTTTATTTACATTTCTACACTTGAATTTATCAAGTTAATAACTACATTGAAACAATCCACAAAATTGAGAAACTCAGAACTGTTTTACTTCTATAGAACAATCACAAACAACTTTAAAGTGTTGTAGACTTGGACATCATTTTATTCCTGTACCATAAACTAAAAAATTGTATCCAGCTCACTAATATTCTCTCAGAGAGAAATCAGTGATGTAATGTATGCTTATCTCCCTCCTTACCCCACAGCAGAGCATATGCGACTCCACAAGCAGCCTTGTGAATGGTGCAGCTCATGAGAGCATGAGCAGGAAAGCAAGTATTTTAAGCACATATGGAGAAAATAGCTTTTCATAGAGGTGATACAGTGTTCAGTCAAAAACTGAGACTGCCCAATGTCACTCCTGTGTGTAGCAGTAGGCCTGTGCCACTCAAATCGTCCTTGAGAACAGGTGTCTGTGCTTCCTGAAAAGGATGTACCCCAGTGCCCCTCACACCCTCCACCCCACTGTGGGTTGTGCCATCCACTTCTCTGTTCATTCTGTGTCATCCTTACATTTACAGGCAGCTAGTTAGGTGTTGGTACTTACACACCTGCAAAGGTTAACACTTGAAGATGTGAGCACTGACCTACATTAAACCACTGTAAGTTGAGTTTTTTTGTACTTCACTAGTCTATTTTCTAGCTAGCTCTTTTCTTTTTTCTGTGTCTTAATCTGGATCTCTGAAGCTTGTAGTTTTAAGCTGAGACCTGTCATGTAAAACTTGATCAAAGTCTTGCTACAAATCCAAATAAAATATATTATATGCACAGTCATTATCAACCTTGCCTGTAAAGTGAAGATACAGGTAGAAAAATCTTAGACTGTAGCAATGTATTTGCAAGCATTACAATGTGATCTGCTACAGAGGGTATCTATTCTTTTGATGTTTCATTTGTGGTATGTATTGTTTCATGAATAAAGTAATCCTCAATAATTTTTACTCTTCAAAGTACAAAGAGAATGCCAGAGTAAGTAAAGTCTAACATAAGGACATGCAGTTTTTCTTTAAAAACAGTAGTTTTTTTTTGTTGTGTTTTTTATTTTTATTGTTTAGGGGGTTTTGTTTATTTGCTTGATTCTGTGTATTTAAAATAAATGTTTTTTTATTATTTGTTGACAAATATGGCAATTAGAACTCTTGTGTACACTTGTGTGTGTTTTACATTGTCTTGTCATTGAGGATAGTAAAAATTTTGGTTAGAGGACAATACCATTGTTCTGTGTATAAGGAAGCTCATGCTCTTACTGGTGAGAGATTTCTTTGGTACCTGAGTCAGTTGTTGTCTTTCGCATGGCTTTGAAATTATCTGTGTATTTTTAAAATACATGCCTCACGTCAAAGAGACATGAAAAGAGTTAAAGAACAGCACAAGAAGAAACTCAGTTCCTCACTGTTGTTTTTAAGCTGCTTATTGCTGCTCATCTCCTAGGTCCATTGTTCAGCAAACTGGCTCAAGGCAGAGCTTTTTGTCAAGGACTGAAAAGTGGCATTTTGGCTTTCGCTGTTCAGCACGGCAGGGACAAGTGTACTATTAGAGGTGGTACAAGAAAGGAAATTACTATTAGCACTTTCCAGTTCTCCTACAGGTACAACTTTATAGGTCCTTTAAAGTGCCTTCTCCTTTAGGAAATGCCTTTTCACTTTATTCCTGTCAGGATAGCACTACACCATTCCAGAAGTGGCAGGCTGGATCTCTCTATTGAACCAATATTTCCTAATGGTGCTAAAACCACTGGCATAACAGATCTTGACATCTATGAACTCTTTCATATTGATGTTAGTGGTTGATTGTGAATGGCAAAAACTCTACCCTGCAAAAGAAAATCCTGTTTACTCTTTCACCAAAGATTCATGGAAAATAGAAGAAAGGAAAAAGGAAAAAGCCCAGCATTTAACATCTATGAATACTAATTTTTTTTCCTCCATAATTTCTAAACTTTTCCTATATCAATTAACCCCACAACTATCCAAAGAAGATTGCTGGTTTTGTGCTCTCTATGTCTCTGTCCCAGCATGTACTACAACTTACTGGCCTTCTTATTCAGTTAGCTACTGCAGGTGTCTGGAGATTTGGTTCGTGACTAGGAAGACAACTTTGGTTAATTTGTGAGACTTTTCCCCATCAAAAATTGCACATATTGCACATTATTGCCTCATAATAACCCTGGTTTTCTTCTCTTGTTAGTATTCTATATGATAGCACCGTAACACATCATAATTATATTCTATTCCGTTTTTTTTTCTAACAGTCAAATTTGATTAGTTCAGTATATACAGGCAGATAGGAAGAAGTTCTTGTTTTTATCAAGACTATTGCAAAAAAATTCCTGAGCTTTTATACAGTGTGAGCTGATATACCTTGTGGGAAGAAACTAGAAACTTTCTTGCCTACAAACAAAAGAGCATGTGACATTTTTGTCACAGCAGTGACATTTTTGAGTGTTAGGAGGATATTCTGAAGAACTGAAAGGCATTTATGGGCACAAAGTAGAGCATGCCTCGATCCTGGAAATTGTTGTTGGCTCTTCACCAGGATCCCAAATTAATATACAGATATTTCCCTAACTCAGGAAATATTAATGAAGAAGTAAAATTATTAAGATACCAAAAGATCTTAGATCAGCATCAATATTGCTAAACCTATAAACCTATAGAAACCTATTGTTTCTATAAAGTAAAAAAAAAATTAAACCTAATTTGGTTCACATATTTGTTATTGTTTTTTTGTAATCATATATTCATCAGTAAATTTTAATACTTCGTGAATGTATGTCCAGGAACTTATACCCGCAATAATGCTAATAGCTGACAATAATAATCATAGTCAGTTTAGAAATAATGTAGTAAATTCATATGTAAATATGAGTCTCCTTTATACAGACAAGTTCCAGTTTATGAACAAGAAGACGAAGAAAGAGTAATGAAGTGACCTTAACATTCAGTGTATGACAACCAGCCTGTGATGTAGGCTTTCTCTTCTGACTCAAAACTCAGTACTTTGTGCAGTGTATCATACTCCATGATATACTTAGAATTCTTGATGCATTATTGTTAAAAATAGTTATTTACATCCCTCAGTTGTTAGCAGACTGAGTGTACCAAAAAAGATGATGAATACAAGTTAATTCATCTGTAAATTTAGAACTCCTGGTTCTCCTGGTTTCTAGACTGTGTCTTGAAAAAATATCACAGACAAAATGTCCTATAGCTTTCTAAAGATAGTTATCTTTCCAGAGGTAGAGTGCAGGGCAAATATAGGATACAGTAAATAGACATTTCTAAATAGTATTGAATTGAATGTAATCTATATTTATATTCAATAACAGAAATCATTAAGTTTATATGTATCTAAGTAGTAGATTTTGTAATTTATAGAACTCCAGAATTTGAAGTTCAATGGATTTGAGAGATCAAACTCAAGAGCCTCTAGATTTGAAGTTCCCAGATTATGAGCCTATCTAAGGCAATGTAGAATTGTTATTATATAGTTTCTTCTGTAAAGAAAAACTGCCTAATAAACTGTCATCTTTTCTATGCTGTGTAAGAACTTGCAATAGAGCTTGCAAGACTGAGCAGTGATCACCCAGGTGAAGCCAGAAATGGATTGGTTTCAGATATGTTATTAATAAAAGGTCATTTCTTATTATTCAACCATTTTCATTTTTCAAAAATTTATTCAAAAAAATTTAATCTGATAATATGGTATAATATCACCAGTCTCATACATGTTCTCAAATGCACTTTCCTTAAGTTAGTTCCTTTATATCTAATTTTCAAATAGTGTGGCATATTAAGAAAATATATGTTTAATCTTAGTGGTAGCTTAACCTAAATGAGTTTAGAATTCCTTTGGGAGTATAGAACAGTTCACCAGGTCTATCTTTTTTCAGGGAAGAACATTTCTGATTTATTTATAATATTCAAAACCAATTAAAATTTCCTCTAATTATTAGGAATTCTCTGTATTCCCTAAGGGAATTAAAAAAGAAAAAAAGGAAATAATTAAATAACCACAGAGAAATTGAGTACAAAGAATAACATACTAAATGTAAGACATTATTAGGAAAAAAAACTTCTGGGAAACTTGCCCACAATTTTGATGTCTTTAGGTTGCTAAAATTATCTGTATTTTCTATTTGGAAATACATAGGAAAGGAATGGAAAAAAAATGCTTATGAATTTTTCCAAAATAATACAGACTAGAGAATTTGGGAGAGAAAAAACACATACTTTCCAGTTTATATTTATCTGAACTTTGTAAGAAGTACCACCTACACTGTAGCTACTGTACAGCATAGTTTAAAACTGTTATGTAAGAGTCAAGTTTTTCAAATGAAAAATGAGTGGTTAAAAACTGTTTTTGTAATCACTGCAATGTAATTACCCTCCCTGGATTATTGAAGTCTGGCAATATTTTCACCTATTCCTTTGGAATCAATTTATTAATTAAAAAATTAGGCCAGCTCCACTGACCTAATTATCTCTAATAAAACCAACTAGGTCACAATTAAGATTCTCCTTTCACACAGGTATTTTCTGTCTCTTTAGTGCCATTTGTAATTTAAGTCTGGAGGGGTAGTATGATTAATTCTTTCATACTCTTTGTCTATTACTGTGTCACCTGAGCTGCTTATGTAAAATAATGTGAGTCCCACAGCTAACAAAAACCAGGGGCAAAATACTTGAAAAGCCAAATCTAGCATCTGTATTATTCATGGCATTTGTGGTCTCTGTGGGAGAATAAAATCTGTGCTAAATAATGTGAAGAATCTTATAATCCTCATTGTACTGTCACTGCATCTTCCAGGGAAACAGAAAGGTTACTGATTAACAAGAACTGAGCTTCCAGAATTTGTTGGCTGTCAAGTTGGGAAATGTGGATTACACCTGTGTTACTTGGGTGGATTTTCTGCACTGAACAGTCATGTTTAAAAGAAAAAACACAACCCTGTCTGCACAACAGAAAACAAATAGCATGCTACTTCCTGATGAAATTAAAGCAGTATCTCTATCCAAGCATAAAAAGTTCCATACCAAGACAAGGTTAATCTTTTGGTTTAGGTTTATACTTACAAAAATCTTGTTGCACCAGGATGCTGAGGTGTGCAAATAGCACTTGACAGAAAACTCCAGGGTGTTTACAGTAAGATGTATTTTTTGTGGGTTTCGCTGCAGTTTGTTGATGGGGGAAGATAGGCCATGTAAGTGATCTGTTACCCAACTTAAGGCATCTACTTTAAAAGGGGATAAGTCTCTTTATTTATATGTTTATTTCCCTTTGCTTTCTGAGAGACCTAAAGTAGCCTAGATGAGAAGTCTAATCTTCTAGATAGTTGTTGTAAGTTAAGAAGGCTATAGGAAGTTAATCATGACAGTAAATTAATCATGCTTGTTAAAGTCTGACCGTTCTGTGTTCAGAAGATATATAGGATAAATAAAATAACACAGTAACCTTGAAATAACTCTTGAAGAGAGTGACCTAAAAGCAAACAGTCAGTTCAGAAAGACTTAGATAGAAAGCCTTAGTTGTAGAAAGAAATTTGGAGAGAGAGAAAGAATCCTCTAGCTTCCAGAGGTGATGTCAAAAACCTTTCCGTCAAGTAGTTAGATGGCTCAGTTAATTCCAAATAGCAAAATAATGATCATTTGGAGATTATATCTGGTATGACAGCAAAAATATCAGCTGAAATATGATCTCATAGAACATTTTGCATAGGCCCTAAATGTTGCTGCTTTTTAGAAGTTTTACTAGAAGAAAATGAAAAGGCATAGGAGTTGATTACGCTGAAAAGCCACTGCTGGTAACAATGTCACAAAATTCCTCCAAATATGGAGGCCAAATATGAATGCAGCACTGTGTCAGTTGTTATCACCACAATTATATGATGTATTTGTAAACTATTTTCTTCTTCTAGCATTCACAAAGAAGATTGTGGTGTAAACAATGTTGTTTTTTCTAAGGAAGCTTCATATAATTAAAACCTCCGGTGTATGAATTTAAACTGGTTTGGGCAGACTCTGTTTCCAGTTGTTCCTTATTCTTCTTATTTATTTACATTTTTACTTATTTGAGAAACAGGTGTTATAATCAAGTTCAAGAATCTGCGTGACTTTAAGAGCACTAATTCCCCACATAGTCAATAATTATGAACACAATTGGGGAAAAAATGGAAAAGGAGCCTTCCTTTTTATAAATCTAAGAAAGTATCACAAATCAATAATTTTTGATGAATTTCACTTCTCTGAAGAGTACCTTACATGATTTTCTTATCTTTTTCTGCCTAATAAAGGATAGGTAGAGAATGATCACTATTACTTAGATGGACATTTCCATTTCATATACGCATATATCCTTTGACTCCTTCTATTTGCCTTCAGTACCTTACTACATTACAATTCAGATACAGCAAGTCACAAGTGATTGCACATAAATCATAATAAATTATGTCACTTAATATCTAGGCTTTAGTGTAATATCTGAGTTGTCTGGTGAGACACTCTGGACATTTGAATTGTATGTAGTTTTTCCATTATGTAAGAAACCACCATGTTCTCCAGACAGCTGTTGGGATACACGTACAAAATTAAATATCATTACAGAAGAAAGTTTTCTCTTTATAAAATTGTAAAATTCCTTATTTCTTCATGAGAAATGGTTGAAGAGTATTTTCTGAACATAATCTTTTTAAAGGGTAGAAAAATAGGACAAATAGTATAATCATCTTATGTTGTAACAACACATGTTTTATCAGCTACACATATCTATATGTCTGTTTCTAAAAATATTATTATAGTTACTATGGAACTTAAATGACTCTTATTTTAATGCTTCTGTATGTGATCTTCACTGTGTGAAATGAGGACTTGTTATGGTGGAGCAAGTCTAATATAAATTTACTAAATGTACCTAACAGCAGAAAAAGTAAAGCAATACATCAAGAGATGTTCTAAAACTTAGTAAAATTTTAGACAATAATCTGAACTTTTGTATTTTTTTCTTTACTATCTTTGGTATATTTTTATTGGTTTTCTATATCACAGAAGATACTGCTTTTTTCTTATGCTTTATAATAAAGATGAAATTTGTATTTCACTTGGAGAAAAAGCAAAACTTTTTCACAAAACCAGCCAGTACAGATAGAGTGACACTGGATTTTATGGTTTTATTTAAGCAAACTATTAGGAATCAGGTCAGCAGTCCTCCACAATCCATTTAAGAACTTGAAAAATATTGGAAAACCTAGGCTACTCAAAGCTTCTTCTGTGGACAGAGAATGTAATAACTAGTTGCTCACTTCAGGGGGAAAAGAAACCAGCATGCCTTGGAAATTTGATCAGTCTATAAATACTCCAGAAATTTTGCTTTTAATATGATGGCTACACTTGCAAGCCTTTATATGCTAAAAACTTCAAAGATTCTGGGCGGTTAACTCTTTTAGAGAAAAACGGCAGAGATGAGTAATTGCATACCCAGATGACTAAGAAGTACCTTAATTAAGCCATAAGGAGCCAAAATTTGTCATTTATGTTGATAAAAAGTGACTTTGAAACATGTTCATTGTTCACTGAATGGGAATGCTAACTGTACCACAGAAATCATGACAAGTGTGGCAACATTTTGTCAGTGTTATGCAGATTTAAAATGTAAGCATTGTCTCTGTTGAAGAGGGGCTGTCTACCCATTACAAGGAAAGGTCCATAAACTTATCCCTCACTGCGAGATGTGTGTATGGCTGCTTACTGTGACAGTTCATGGCAAGTTGACCATGAGCCAGCAGTGCCCTGGCAGCCAGGAGGGCCAGCCCTGTCCTGGGGAGCATCAGGCACAGCATGGCCAGCCAGGCAAGGGAGGGGATTGTTCCACTCTGCTCTGCTCTGCTCTGGAACAGCCTCACCAAGCCAGGTTCGAGATCTGTTTGGACAATAGTCTCAATCACATGGTGTGATTTTTGGGGTTATGTGCAGAGCCAGGAGCTGGACTTGATGATCCCTGTAGATCCCTTCCAACTCAATTTATTCTATTATTGTATGATCTCCAAGGAAAAAGTTCATTTAAAAGCTTAAAAAGTGTCAAGCCTTTAGAATTATCCTGTTGTATCAGATCAATAGTGCCATTAACTATTGAACAGAAAATTCTGCTGTTCCTGGTGCTTCTTCTGATGTACAGAGTTTAAAAACAGTAACCTGTTTTTTCTCAGAGTGATGAATGTAATAGCTGAATATTGCAATTAAGTGACTTACTGTAGTATATCTAAGGAATTATATCTCACCCGAATCTTATACCTGACGTTTTCTGAATCCATAAACTTACCTTTAATAGATACTACTCTGAGTTAGTGATCTGAGTAAGAACACTTGGGATTGCTGATTTAACTGGAGATTTTTCTTTTTTGCTTTTTTTTTTTAACCTTCTGCTGATTTCACGCTTACTGAGACTACATAATGTAGCATTCTGCTTCTAGAGTAGGTGCCATTAATTTCAGCTCTCCCCATGTTAAAAGAAACACTTCTTCATTTTGCATTAAAGACTTACTTTTCTTCAGGAGGGCTACATGTGGACGGCCACAGTGAGAACTATAACGACAGTGTATGCTCCTTTTACAATCAGTGAAGACGCTGAAGAGCATGGGTATGGCATCCTGACATACACAACCGGCAGAGATCAGATTGACTTTTTATTAGAAAGTCTTCATTGGCTATAAAGTGTCATTTTGCAATATTTTGAAATAACTAAAATTGCTGAGGAGGTTCAAGGGAGAAAGAAGAGCAATACAAATGTGCTGCAGTAGACAAGTGATTTACTCTTCTCTTACGAAGTGTATATTCTAATGGTTTGGGATTTTTTTTTTCCTTGAAAGTCATGTCTGGTTCCTAAGAAACTACAAACCAGAAATAATATGTTTCTATGAAGGCAGTGGTTCTCAAAGGTTTGAAAATTAAATCCACCTTTGCAGTAGCCTCTGCGTGCTACTTTCTGCATACAAATTCAAACTAATCACTTTTTCCTTCAAGACCTTACTTTTTATTAAAGAATCACTTAAATTTAAAATGAGTAATTTTATTTCTGGGAAAGATCTTGCATTCACTTTTCCACTTATATGAAAGACTCAGTAACTGCCACCATGAGTGGTAAATTCTTAGAGGAGATGACAGCAGATAGGTTCCTGCAGATGAATGAAGAAGAACCACATTGCATAAGAACGTAAAATAAGAACCATTCAATGATTAAGAGGCATAAGAAGTAAGTTAAGGACCGTGCAGTTTAATACTTCCTTGATAGCAGATAATAGATGCTATCAGGAGGAGCATTGGAACACAAAGCTGTAGTGTGGGAAGCGCAAAATATCACTTTCTTTAACAAATCTTGCAATTCATGCCTGTTTTTCTTTTTTGAAACTATCTGATGGCTTTTGTAGTTCCTATAAGATTTTGCCATCTGCTACTTTCTATAAAAATCAGTCCCACAGTTTAACAATGCATGGAGTGATGAGAATGTCCCTCCTCTTTGTTGTGTTGACGACTTGTCTGCAATATGTTGAAGGGATGGCTTAAGTTGCTCACAAAGGCACGTATGCCTGGGAAGGGGAGAGAACACCGCTCCCCTTTTTGGAGCTGTTGGAAGAAAAAAAAAGTAGTAGCTCTATAAAACATTCCTGTTATAATTTTAGGAGTTTCTCCATAAATGGAAAATATTGCAATAGACTTTGGAAAGTAGATATATTTGCATAAAATTTCCTTGAAAACAAGTGGCTTTTCTTTTCTTTTTCTTTTTTTTTTTTTTTAAGACCAGATATTTTTTAAAAAATAAAACTTAAAATTTACAAAAATCTTAATAAGGTTTTCTCTTGTATCGATATAGAAAATGTTATGGGTAGTTGATGAAATAAAATGTAGAATGAAAGAGTGATGGAACAAAATGCAGAAAATGCAGAAAGTACCATATTTTCCTATGAGGAATACATTTAGAAATCACAACCACGGTGATCTGAAATCACCAGTGTAAATGTGTAGAAGTAAATAATGCTATTCAATTTTCAAGAAGGAATTTTTAATGCATGCATTGTTTTACCATTCCATGACTAGTATATTTTTTTGACAAAAAATATTCATTTCAGGAATAATGTAAAAATATCTGTAATTTAATAGTTGTGATATTCAGTGCCATAAAAGGAGAAAACACAGGTTGTTATTTAAAAATGTGTATGTATGGTGTGTTGTCACTTTGGCTGAAGCATTAGCAAAAAAGCTTTGCTCTAGCACTTGCTTTTAATAAATTACTGGCATTATTATAGTGAAATGAAAACAATGTTCATGCTTTTACCCCTGTTCACCCACCTTACAATATAGAAGTTGTAATTTTTTTCCTCTTGTGTTGGGGCAGTTTTCCAGGTAGAAGAACTCTAAATCTTTGCTGTCCCATAAATATGTGAACATAAACAGTGATTTATTGCAATTTAGTTCCTGTTTTGGTGGAGGAGGTTTATGGTGCTGAGAAAACTCATTAATCTAATTCACAGCTCATAGTATAAACATAACCTTTACAATATATAACAGCAGGAATTATGTGTGGTTGAGATTTACTGTTTGTGTTTTTGAAGGAGAAAGAAGTGCAAACTTGCTTTGCCACTTCCAGTTTTAACACTCATTGATTAAGTTGAAGAATGAATATGAAACTGCTATAAATAACAATTTATGTGCATTTAGTTTTTGCTGGTTTCAATTTTAATATAAATACTAAAATTTAGAGGCTATGAGAACAGCTTACTCGGAGTCAAACAAGCAACTTTAAAAAGCATGTCACAGACAGAATTGCTATTAACCTGTTCATTTTTTATAGCACTAAATCTACTTAAAATACAGATTTCTGAAGTTCTTTCCTAAGCATTTACAAAACACAAGAAAAAGTAAGAAATTAAGTAACTGTATTGTAATAGCGTTAAATTGCTCTTTAGGTCTTTCATAGTTAGCTATGCGTATTTTATTTGGATTCATACACTCAGTGAAATGGAAAACCTCAATTTTGAACCTTGAGAGGCTGTAATATAATAATTGTAATATATTCATATCATGTAATGCTATTATGAGTTTACCTATGCTTCCACTGAATTTTAAGAGAAACCTGTGATGCTTGAAAAATCAGCATATTTTTGTTAAGTCATCAAAAGAACTATCAAGTTTTGGTGCTTCTATTTTCACTCACTATACAGAAAATCTTGAATAGAGATCACACCTATAATTATTAAATCACAACTTTTTTTTTATTGGTTCCAGGATGTTGTTAATATGTTTCTTGTACTTATGATATTGTAGAGAATCTTTCACAAAATGTGTATATGATGTCATTGGAATGTGGCATCGTTATGCATATTTAGTTGAAGTCTTTTGAATGTTACAATTCAGATAAAGTTAAAACTATGTTATCAAAAACTCATAACCAATCAAAGCATAGTTTTTTTAAGGAGCCATCTTCTCTGTATAAGACTTAAAGAATTCATGAAAATGAAGCATATATATATGCTTTAATTAATAATCCTGATATACTGATATATTATTGCTACTAATAATCTTAAAATAATGTATTTTACTGTTCAGAAATTATGAGAAAGCTAGGAATCATTACAGTGATAAAAGATCATGCAAAATGTGATTTTCATATTGTAAATGAAGCTTCAATTTAAATTCACTAAAATTACAATACAAATTCCTTGTTGGAAAGATTCTATTATTGAAATATTATATGAATAAAAGGTAATTCACAAAACCTATAGTTCCATCAAACTATAATCCAATATTGCTGACTAAGATCTATTTTATAAAGAATATTGATCACTTTAAGTTCATCTTTCAGCTGAGATCATTGGTGATCTTTTTGTTACCAGAATTTATTTCTGAGTCACATCTTTGCATTTATAAGATGTATGGAGGGAAATTATATTTCTTTACATACTGCTGCACAGTTTTTCCAAATTCCTTTTTTTTTATGGTGACAGCTTCTGTAAAATACAAGAAAAAGTGTCTTATAATGCATCATATAGTACATACATATATCTTTATATAGTACAATATAAAGTGTCTGCTACTGTAGTACATGTTGAAGCAATGTAGCTGTAATATATTATTTTATTTAAAATATGAACATTAATTTCTAAGTTAGCTTTTATCGATTACTCAAGTTTCTTTCCAAGCTCTGAAAGGAAGAAACAAATGAGAGCTATCTCTTCAACAGGTGTTAGGAAGGAAATACAGTGGTGTCTTTCATCACATCAGAAAGAACAGTGATATTCTTCAAGAAAGCATTACTAAAAAAGGAGAAAAAATTAAGGACAAGGACACACTTTTATAAATTATTTTGTAACTTATACATTTAAAATACTATTTTTATATGCCTACATATTCATGTCTTTTTGAGTATTGAGTAAAAATATTATTCCAAAGTTAAGCAGACAATGTTTGGATGACTCTGAGTAAAATTTCTACACAATATAAAGACACTGATGACACATAATTCTTAAAAAATTAGAGTAACAAGTTGATTTAACCTGAAATTCACTATAAGTTTTCAGATACTTTCTCTGGAACCTATTTTAATTTTCTGTATTAAAGCTGCATATTGGAATACATAAACACTTTTACTTGTATTAGTTAATTGTTTACAATATATTTAAGTATCATGAAGTGATGATTAAAGGAGGCCTTTAAGAATATTTTTACAGATATTATACAATCTGTCTCTGGGGCTAAACATTTTTTTTATTTCTTCAAGCAATGGCAGAAGAGTCCATTATAAATTCTGGATAAAAATATATTGAATTTTGACAGACTCAGAGAGCGGTTGACCATATTGCAGAAATGTGAATCCTAATAGTGAAATACTTAGCAATGTAATTTTAAAATTTAAAACATAAGGGTCTTGTACTGACCCTAAATTGTATAATCAATAATCATGTATGAACAATGATGTAGTAATGCTGAGAGTTCTGCTAAGAAATTACAAGACCTTAAGTGAAGCAGTCTAGCTAATAAAGTGTTTTCTTGAATGCTAAATCTTCTGAGTGAACAATCAAAACTGAACACTGGCACATTTCAAAGAAATGTTTTATATAAAGAAAGCCAGTCTGAATCTAACAACTCAGTGAAGTATTCAAATATTTAATAGCCATCAATCCATAAATCTGTTAGTATAGTGTTGTGCAAATCTGTGTGTAGGTTTCCCCAATACATGAAAATCAAAAGAACACAGTTCATTTCCAGCTTTGGTAAATTAGGCCCAGGCCTAATCATTCAAACCTGAACATAAATTATTATGTTCAATGGAAGACATTTGTATGACAGGCAAGTACCATTTAATGTAATCCTACCCACATCTATTCCCATCATTCACTTATTTCTTATTGAAAATACTTAAGCTTAAGAAAATTTAAAGCATATATGCCAATAATATGTTTCAATGTTATGTGCATCAATGTCTCTCACATAAATTGTCTCTCATAGTGTCCATCTGGGCAAAATGTCCAGCATCCAGTTGGGCAAATCCATCATACATTGGGTGAACGTTTGACAGACAGGTTGGGCTCAAAGCATTGTAGTAAATGGGGTTATGCCAGGCTGGCAACCCATCATTAGTGGGGTCTCCCAGGGGCCAATTTTAGGATCAATGCTCTTTAATTTTTTCATAAATGATCCAGTGAAGAAATCATAAGTATATGGAGTCAGTTTTCTAATGTCAGTGAACTAGGAGGAGTTCAAGGATGGAGAGGTCTTACAGAGAGCTCTGGATAGACTAGAGAATTGGGCAATCACCAAATGTATGAACTTCAACAAGAGCAATGCTGGATTCTCCATCATACCTACAAAGTGTGAGACCAGAGGCTGGAGAGCAGCCTTGCAGAAAGAGACCTGGGCAGATTGGGCTGTTGGGAAGTTGAATACATCAACAGCTGTCTGAGCAGAGGAAGGGCCCAGCTGTGTCCTGGTGTGCATTGAGGACAGTATAGCTGGCTGGTCAAGAATACAACTGTTTTTCTCTCCTCTGCTCTCTTGCATTGCCACCTTCACTACTTTGTGGAGATGATTTTGACTACCTCAAGCCCTCTGAGAAGCTGTTGAGGGAGCTGGGGTTGCTTAGCCTGGAGAAGAGGAGGCTCAGGAGTGACTTTATTACTCCTTACAACTACCTGAAAGGAGGTTGTAACCAGGTGGGGATTGGCGTCTTCTGCCAGGTAATATGTGACAGGATGAGAGGAAATGGCTACAAGTTGCAGCAGGGAACATTTGCAATGAAATATTATAAAATATTTTTTCACTGAGAGGGTTATCAGCCATTGGAATAGACTCTCCAAAGAAGTGGTTTAAAAGATATTTATATATTAGACACTTAGGAACATGGTTTAGTCGTGGACTACCTACAGTTAGGTTTACGGTTGGAATTGATCTTAGAGGTCTTTTCCAGCTGAAAAGATTGATTAATATATGACAAGCTTCACTAAAGTAGATGGAACAGTTTGCAAAGATAGGGGTTTTTTAGGGTTAAAGAATACCTGAAATCAGACTATTAGTTAATTTTTAATACAATTATTTCTGATGGTATAAGAATTGGAGACAGTAAAATGAAGAACAAACTTCTAAGAAATAAAAATACAACTATATTAATCTTTATAAAGGGGAGACATTTTGAGAACTTTCCTTTATGAAAAAAATCCCATTTACTTTCCATAGATGATAATTTACTCTTTTGTTCTCTTTTTATTGAATCCTTATATCTCTTTCCAAAGAACTGCTGGAAAAGGCTTTTTTCCCTAGGTTATTTTCCTATGAGCAAACAAGAGCACAATGAACACTCATTCTGTCTAAAGTATGCTGATTTTCTTTGCTCTTTAACATTACACTGATTTTTACATATAAATATTTCCTATTTAAAGAAACATGGGCGTGTGACACTTATGCTACATCCACCTCTTACAAAAATTAAAATACTTGACAACAATTTTTGATGGACTCAGAATTTCCATCAAAGAAACATATCACCAGCATTCTTTTTTGGATCATGATATTCATATATCCTAAGAAAGGAATACTGTGGGTTTAATTGAACAGCATTTAAGAGTAATTCTAAGGGATCACCAACTGTGTCTTCACAACTCTAGTTCTAGGTGGGAACATGATGTAGGAGTATAGATTTGTCTTTTAAAGGTGCCTAAGTTGTTTCACTAAATAAAGAGCCCAGATCTCTAGCTCTGAATATTCCCTAGAAACTGATACACTTGCAGTGTTACATCACTCCTTTTTTGCCAACATTGACTGGCAACAGGATATTCAGATTATTTAATTCAGAAACTCTTTGAAATATTGAGGTAGTAATCAGTGCTGGGTTTGTTTGGTCCCATTTCTGTCCTTTCTGTATGTGAAGGTCACTTTTTATGCACTTTTCTTCTCTTAGAGTTTACCTCTTATATCATCTTTCAACAATTTGCTCGGACAGAGATTAAGTTCATGTACTCTTAGACGCGTGAGCATTGGTTTAAGCTAGTTGCATAAATATTTCCAAGAAGAGGCATAAAAGGACCATTCCTTCTAACTGAATGTAGATGAATAAGCAGATGACTAGTTTTATTTCTGCATCTCCGGAGCACAATCCTGACCTTGAATTTTACACTTAATGCTGTTCCAGTGAGAAGCTTCTATATACTTCAAATTAAATATTTCAAATCTTCTGACCTCCCACATTACTTTCTCATGCTCTTTTAGACCTTTTCTAAGCCAGTTTTATCTTCCTAGATATTTTCAAGAAAAATTGGAAGAAAGGAGCAGAAAACACCTTCTTAATTGTTTCTTGGATTTTTTTGTGGTTGGTGTTGGGTTTTTTGTTGGGTTTTTTGGTTTCTTGTTTGTCTGTTTGTTTGTTTTTTAATTAAAATAAGCTGTCTGTTTCTTCTTTTGTTAATTAGACATTCACCAGTATTTCAGGCTGAGCTGGATTTTTCCTTCTCCCTCATGCTGATAATTGCAATAGAAGATTCTTCAAAACACACATTCTGCTTGAGGTAGGCTCCTGTTCCCATGCCATGTGTCCGTGCTGAGAAGGCATAAATCCACCTGACTGCATTGTACCTTGGAGAGAGACTATGGAAGGGACACTTTTGTCCCACTAATAATAGCCTAGAAGTTCATAAGGCTCAGTTGCTCCTCCACAAGATAGATAGGACTTTCCTTGAACAGGTCAGAGTTATTTTAGAGTAAAATACAGGAAAATAAATGTAGTCTATACTGTAGTAGACTGTAGTCTACACTGTTTCTACACTTTGTCTGTAAGAGCTCACAATATATATATTTCTACACAATATAAACACGGTAGCTTTCAACTCTGGGGAGGGATAATTCCATGTCAAAGCACTCCTCCTAGAAATAAGAATTTTCTTTATCTTCCCATCCTGAATCTTAAAGCAGATGCAGCCTTGATCTGGATAAGGGCATGTACAGTAGTAGGAACGGCAATTGCATCTCTGTGTGTGTAATTTGGTAGGGATAGTAATAACACAACTTGGGTTGTGTCTGTTCCTTTAAATTCTTGGGTGCAAAGTACTCCTTTTCATAGAGGAGAAGTGCTGTTTGCTTGTAAAGAATCTACTACCAGCTGGAAAAGTTTCCAGGCTGCTCAGCCCTATCTCTAAGGATAGGTTGACTCCTGCTGCTGTTTCTTGATTAATGTTACAGTGTATCACTAGTTTTTTTGTTGGAGACCAAGAAGCTATAATGGACCATCATCTGCCTATCTCCAAGGTCTCTGCTGTTGTCCTTGAAGAGAAAGTTTGGCTTAAAAAATAAATTCCTAGTACTCGCAGAATAATTTTCTGTTTCAGAGGAAATGTTGACAGCATTACTGGGACACATGTAACTAGTTGTTTACTCTTGACATTGTAGTCCTATGTATTGCTAATGGTATAAAGCTGTGTATTGTAGGTCAGGTAATTTCTTCACCTGTCTACTTTGTTTTCTTTCTCATCCATTATCTTTGTTTCTCCTCTTTTCACCCTTGGATAGCTGATCTCCACAAAGAGAGAAGCCCATATAGCTCATTATTTCACATTTTCCTCCTCACAGATGGTAACCCCACCTGCAGATCTGCCCTTTTTATGCCATTACTAACTTCATGCTCTGTTTAAACTCTGTTATGTTTGCAACCAGGTCACCTGCTGAGGGAATGGCTACTTCTGACAAGACCCAATCTCCTATTGAGCAAATGAGCTACAGACACAGAGGCCCAATTATTATTAAGTGTTAGCATAATTGTAATTATAAGTTGAGTGTTTCATTATAATACAGCTGTTGAGGCTTTAATGCATCCCTGTAATGTGCGTTATTAATAAGCTGTATAGAAATGCTGACTTTACAATTTTCTGGATCACATTTATGATAACAAAAGAGGGTATGAAAATGAATTCACTACAGGAGACCTACTGTGTTAGTTACTATGATTCACAAGTTTATTATGGTAATAAAGCAACATGAGACAATAACGTTTGGAACTGAAATACACTAATGATGGTTCATATTGTTCCAAAAACATTATGCAAAAGTGGTAAAAAGTGTTATGATTTGCAGATAGTCAAATGCAGCAGATGTCACACTGCTGAATAAAAGTGAGAAACACTGTAATGTTAGCCCCTGAATCATTTGCTGCTTCCTTCCAAGTCTTCAAAAGTTAAGAGAATATTTAAGTTGGTTGGCTGATTGATTGGTTGGTTGGCAGAAAAAGGGAAATTTTATTAACTTTTACCAGTTTCTAAATCAATATTTGAGTGTCAGACTATGTGATCTTGTCTTCTGTAGAGGTTTTTGTATTACCTGTGTTAATTTTAGTGCTATAGACCTGTATAAAGTGAACAGAGGAGTAGTAGTAAATAAGTTTTGCAGCATAGCTGTACTATGACTTGTAAAATATGTCATATTAGTGAAGACTGGAGAGGACAATATGCATTAAGTGTGCTGAAGTGTGATAAGCATGATGAGAATCATGGAAAATCCTAAAGTAACATTAAAAAAACTTATTAGAAGACACTCTCAAAACACAGGAACACTAAGGATATTTAATGATAAAAAAGGTACCTTACACAAAAATGATGAAAACAATACTTTATCATAAACTGTATTGAACAGTAGGAAATTTACATTGTCAAGAAAATAAAAGAAATTTAAATGGAGTATTTACCTGCAAATAGTGGTAGACAGAATCTGGTGTACCTGCATGCCACTTATGATATGAGGAGAAACAAAGTTCAAGTGTCTTGCAGAAATGTTTAAAACAGTAATTTCTTTCATTCATTGGACAACTACTTGAGTACCTAGCTTTCAATATTCTGAAAATGTCTTATGTACTTAATTTTGTTTGCCAACACGTTTAAGATTTGGGATTTTTTTTGACATGGGAAATTTTTCTCTGATTGTAAAATTTAATATCAAACTACAGTTAGATGGCTCTTAAAAAAGGAAAGGAGTTCTGCATGCAAATTTGGAACTACCAGTCCTGAATAATTAGGACTCAATTGTACGTACTATTTATCAGGCTCTCTCCTCTGGTTGTTCTAGTGGTGTATACACACTGGACTTAACAGTGGCCTGATGTTAACTAGAAAGTAGAACAAAATTCCATGCAATTGTGGTTACAACCCACTTTTGACTTTATGGAAGTTATTAAGTCTCGTCACAAGAACCTCTGTGAGTGAATGCATAATGTAGTAGATTATTAGGCAAAAAGTGCTTTTCTCCACTGTTGCACTGAAAAGGATTATATAGACTGTGTTCCAAGAAGCTTGAGATGGAAATTTCCAGTAATTTTCCTGTAGTACAAAGAGCTAGATAGTTGATCTAATTAACTGAGTTTCTTTTTGAAAAAATATTATTTGAAGATTTCTTACACTTTGTAATGGTTTAACCTCAGTTGACAGCTCAACCACACACACTCGCTTACTAGCAGGATTGGGGAGAGAATCAGAAGACTAAAAGTGAGAAAAATCTTGGGTTCAGATAAAGACAGCTTAATAGCCATGTGCTCAAGCAAAGCAAAACAAGAAATTAATCCACTGCTTCCCAAGGCCAGGCAGGTGTTCAGCCATCTCCAGAAAAGCGGGGCTCTGAACATTCTCTTCTTCTTTCCGCATCTTTATCTGCTGAGCATGATGCCATATGGTCTGGAATATCCCTTTGGTCAGTTGAGATCTATTTCTTCTCCACACTTCATGTGTACCTCCAGCTTCTTCACTGGTGGGGTGGTACAAGAAGCAGAAAAGGCTTTGGCTCTGTAAAGCCCTGCTCAGCAATAACAAAAATGTCTATTATCAACACTGTTTTCAGCACAAATCCAAAACACAGCCCCATAACCACTACTCTGAAGAAAATTAACTCTTACCCAACCACAATCAGCATATATATTAAATGAGAAAAGGTGGCCACCTTATCTGGATGGACTATATGGCTGTCTGCTTGTCTTCAAAGGGGTTCTTCCTTAGACTCAACAAAGAACTTTATGTTAGATAATCTGAATTACCTCCATGGGGCCAATTACCTTGGTGAGGTCGTTGTTTAATAACATGCCTAAACTAGGATGCAATTGAAGAATATTTAGTTTTATAGTAGTTGGGTTGGAAGGAACCTTTAAAAGGTTCCTGCAATAAACAGGGACATATTCAACTAGAACATGTTTTTTTCAAAGCCCCATCCAACATGACCTTAAATGTTTCCAGAAATGAGACAACTCTAATGTCTATGGATAACCTGTTTTGGTGTTTTGACAACTACCATTGTAAAATAGTCTTCCTTTCATACTGTCTAAAT
>VWYI01025391.1:74518-83505 GCA_013399455.1 Anthoscopus minutus | reverse complement strand
GGAAGTTTCGCACGCCATTAGCCCAATTTTTAAATAAATCACGTCTGTTTCTGGGTGAAGAAAATTACCCGGGATGATTAAATGATTGCGTTGAACGATCGCTGGCGCTTAAAAGAAAGAAAACGAGAATACCAACCCACCCCACTGCGCTTTATTTTAATGGATGATAAGATTGTGATGGGCGAGACGAGAGCGGGGGGAGAAAAGGAGTGGGGGGGGGGAAAGAAAACTTTGTTGCTAATGAGAAAAATGAGGCCGCGAAAACAAAACCGTAAAGAAAAAAAAATCTATTCTTGAATAAGGATTAATTCAGTGTCTGTGAATAGGAAACGCTGCGCTGGGTAATTGCGGCGAGGTAGCGCGGCTCCCAGCTGCGAGGCGACGCGGGCACCTTTGTGCGCTTGCCAGGACAGCTCCGGGGAGAGGTAACTTCCCCCGGTCCCCACGGTCTGGTGTCGAGTAACGGGAAATTTAAAATTCCGCGTTTCCAGAGCAAGTTATTCCCCCACCCCCCCGCTTCCCCTCGCAGACCAGCCGGGCTCTCCTCCTGACGGGGCGCGGAGCCCCGAGCGCCTCTGGCCCCGCACCCTGCGGGCACAGGGACCATGCTCCCAGCCTCTGCAGCGAGCCAGCTCCAGCCCCGGTCGGGGCTGCCAGGAGAAAGGGAACGGAAGGTTCCTGCAGCGCGGGGACAGCAGCCCAGCACCTTCAGGGCAGCGAGCGGCACAGCCCAGACACCCATCCCTCAGCACAGGCATCCATGGCATCCATCCCTCAGCCCAGGCATCGATCCCTCAGCCTGGGCACCCATCCCTCAGCCTGGGCATCCATCCCTCAGCCCAGCCATCCATCCCTCAGCCCGGCACAGCCTGGGCATCCACAGGCATCCATCCCTCAGCCCGGCACAGCCTGGGCATCCATCCCTCAGCCCAGGCATCCATCCCTCAGCCCAGGCATCCATCCCTCAGCCCAGGCATCCATCCCTCAGCCTGGGCACCTATCCCTCAGCCTGGGCACCCGTCCCTAAGCCTGGGCACCCATCCCTCAGCCTGGGCACCCATCCCTCAGCCCGGCAGAGCCTGGGCACCCATCCCTCAGCCAGGGCATCCATCCCTCAGTCCGGCACAGCCCGGGCACTCTCCCTCAGTCCAGCACAGCCCGGGCACTCTCCCTCAGTCCAGCACAGCCCGGGCACTCTCCCTCAGCCCGGCACAGAGGGATGGATGCCCGGGGCGCAGGCCACGCCTGCCGGCAGCACCCACCTCCGCCGCCGGTAGAGCGGAGCGCAGCAGCAGCCCCGGCTCACCGGGAGCCCCCGCCCCACCGGGCTCAGGGGCCGGGAGGGGGTCTCGGGGAGCCTCGGCCGCCGCAGCTGCCGGCAAGGCAGGGAAACGCTTCGGAAGGGCTGGGGGACAAAGGCTCTGTCCCCCGGCGGGATGCGGCTGAGCTGGGGGAGCGCAGCCCCTCGGGCAGTGACCCCTCCTTAGTGCCGCCTCAGCCGAGCCCGGGGTGCGCTGCGCGCTCAGGGTCCGCTCAGGGAGCGGGCCGGGGAGGAGGCCCCGAGCTATGGAAAAGAAAATCGCTCCTTCTTCTTTTTTTTCCGTCGCCGTTTTTGTTTTTTTCTTTTAGCTCCGAATGGTGCCAAGCGCGTACGTTACCCAGCGGCAGCAGCGTCCGGGTGCCCGGGGAAGGTTCGCGGGTGCGGGGCCCTCCTGCTCTGGGCGCGCCTTCCCTCGGAACCTAAAGACTCCACTTCCCCGTGGGAAGAGGCTCCGAGGGCTGTAGTTAAAGGCAGTAACGAAACTCAAGTCGCGAGAGGAAACCCTCCTGGAGATAACCCTTGCCTGGCAACTTTTCCGTTGCACAAATCTCGACTCAATTTAAAAGGAGAATTAGTTAGTATTTCGTTGATAAAATCATCAAAATCCTTTTAATTTACCTTTTTCTGAGACCGAAAGGTGACTTAAAATTCTTAAATATTCACATTGACAAGCCAGCTGGCTCTAGCGTACAACTTACATGTTAACAAAAATGCATATCATGTACCAGGTGAATCATCACATTCCAACAGGAAAAGTCCTAAAGACATGAAGTCCAAGAAGTATCCAGACTACAGCGTTAATACGCAGGATTCATAATCATAGGAAGGGGAAAACTCCTCAAGAAAAGTATTTCTTACCCCAGCTCTTCAGTTGTAAATCCTCTCTAATGCCCAATTTGCAGCTCAGGGATGGGAAGAGCTAAGTGATAACTTCTTATTTAAAAAGGTGGGCAACTCCCCCCACAGTGATGCTGAAAAATAATACTGTAACACAAAAGTTAATTTTGGAATTGTCAAAAAAACTGGCTATGCCTGTTGGTGGTTTTGAAGGCATAATTTGAAGGCAGGCAATCTGATTTATTTTTCAAAAATAGTAATGTAAGGAGATGAAAATATTGGACTGAACTATGTTTGACAAACTCCCATTGAGGTTAATGATCATGGCAGGTGTTTAAGGGAAGCCAAATCATGTGCAAGGCCAAAGCATTTAGGTTTTGTTTGGTATGCTTTTTTTACAATCAAGTTATAAACCCCACATAGTATATGGAGGCTTGCAAGTGGACATCTTAACACAGGTATAGCAGCGTAAGCATGCCACAAACATACAATCTCATTAAATAAAATTAATATCAAATATAAAGCATTTGAACCAAATCAAGCCTTAAACATAATAAATTATTTCCTTCAAAGGAAACTTACCTAGGCTCAATAAGGTCTTTGCTAGCAGCATTTTTTTTTAATAAACAAATTAAAAATGCCAAAATATCTACAATTTTATGAGAAGGAGTTGTTGGATAGTTAAGGAGAAATTTCTCACTATTAGGGGGTATGAAAAATATACTAGCAATTAATATGCAATACATATATGTATACCCATACTTACAGTTATAAACACACACATACAACCTGGACAGTTCATGTTAACCAAGGGAAAGGCTAAATAATACAAAGTGATTACTAAATACAGGTACACTTTAAAAACACAGAGACAGCAAATTTTTTTATCTGTTGCAAAAATGTATTTGATTACTCGAGTAAAATTACAGTATCTCTTCTGTTAGTAAGTATTAAATGTTAAAGAAACTGGACCTCTTTTCCTTTCAACTTTCCGAGAAAGTGCATGTAACAGTCCAAGGTTCCCCCTGTCCCCCCCAATGCCTAATACAAAATAAACAAACACTATACTTGTTCCCTTGGTCAAGGAGTAGGGCTTGGTCTTGTAAGGAAGGTATGTACATTTTAATGAAAGTGATGTCTTATTGTATGTACAGGAGCATCTACAGTTGTCCATGGAAGTTGTTCAAGATGCCATACTTAGCAGCATTGTGAAAGTCCAGCACATTTTCTATAATGAATATACCTACAAGGCAAAATGTTACGTCTCAGTTTCAACTACCAAAACAACACTTCAGTATCTTCTCTAATAATCCGCGTGCTTATTACTGTACAGAAATGTATTAACATTTAAGACGACTCAAGTAAAAAGCACAATACAAATAACAGTTCAAAACGGAAAATGTTAAACCTACAAAAATTAAAGCAGTTTTAATTTTATAATAAAAATCAAAAACTGAGCTGTGTAAAGGACCCACACTGTTCAGTCTATATCCTCTCAGTCCTTTTCTTAATTCTGTCTGGAAAAATTAGACAATGTGTTTGCTGATAAAGTTTCCAGCAGGATCAAAGTGTACATTTATATACAGATTTTTATTAGAGATCTAATGCATCACTGAGGCATCGCATCAATACCAGAGTTTGTGTTAAACTGATTATAGAAAATAAGTTAATGCCAGAAGAAGATCACCTAGCAGAACAGACTTGCAACTGCCATAAATGTTACAGCAAGTTTACAGCACTCTAGTCGATTAGTATTTAGTTCAAAATACGGGAGACCAAAGTTAATGCTTGCATTTGTTTGCAAAGCAAGGTTATATCACTAATAAATAAGCTCTCTTAGAACTCTAGAAGTAGAACATGGTACAAAACAAAGTCTTTGTAATGTTGTAGCCTGCAGCTTGAAAAAAGCAACCCTGGGTTGCACTATTTGCAGGAATGTTATTTACGGAGATTTTTTTCTAATTTGTTACAATTTCTTTGTTGTCTTCCACAAAGCGTGTAAAACGGAAGTTAGTCCCATTTTCATTGCTTGCCATTTTCTCCAGACCAGCTAGAGGTGCGTTGGGTTCTGAATTCTGGAGCTTCTCCAGGCTTCCTGTCAAGCCACTGATGGGAGAGCTGCCACCGTTGCCCAGGCCCCCCGGTGCTGGAGGGATGCCCCCATTCTGGATGACGGAGATCTCGTTGGTCTTCATGGCCAAGCCATTGGAGAGTGCAGCTGCATACTGGTTCCAGAAGCTGGACGGGTCTCCATTACCTGACCGTGCAGCCAAATCCTTCTGAAACATTTCTGGGAACTTTACAGGATTTCCTCCTAGAAATGTCATGGGGCCATCCACAGAGAGTCGTCTGCCTCGTCTTGCAGGAGTACTGTTCCACATGTGAGTGCCCATGTGAACCTGGAAAGAAAGAAAGGAAGAAACAAACAAACAAAAAATAGAGGTTGACAGGAATTTCAAACCTATTTTGATCACAGAAAAAGTAGGAGTCCATGAACATGTTCAGGCTTGTTACATAATGAATGGCACTAAAGAGAGAGGATACAGGGCTCCATATCCCATCTGGAATAATAAACTACTTCTGGGTCAGCCCATCACCATCACCCAGAATAACCTGTTCTCCCACTGAACAATGCATTGCTTCATACTCTTTTTTTATTACACGTATTTAGTTTATAATGACTTTTCATTATTCTGTCAATTGCAGATAGCTGCTTTCAGGGCTAGAATTGCTATGTCCACTCTCATTGCAATGGTAAGTATTGTATTTGACACCCTTTACCCTATAAATGTCCTTTTCAGACAGGCAGAAAGTATCCTTTACTGATTGCTCATCCGAGAGCCTTGTATATAGACAGAATGGCCTGAAAGTAATTATTCATCTCACATTACTGGCAGCAACCTCTAGAGAAATACTCTGTCAACAGAAAAATGTACACAGTAAAGTGCTCAACTGGTGTTCCAAAACTTAAGTATATTTGCTTTTTCAAACACATATCAGTAGAAAATGTTAGTTATATAATCAATTAAAGTAATGCCCATTATTTCCAGAATTATGTTAATAGTTTTTTTAAACACTCATCTTACATGATAGTTATGAGAGACAGCACATTCAAGAGCCTTTCACTTCTTGAAGGGGTGTGTGTTACGAAATGCATTTCTCTGTTAATTAATACTTCTTACCACCATTTGGCTGCTCTGTTTCACACTCTGCATAGACAGGCTTTGCTGGTAGTTGCATTTTAATTAAGTCAAAACAGCACATGCCTCAGACCTGCTGCCTACACGAGCACTCAACAAGAGGCCATCTAGGTCTATCAGAGCTGACTAAACACACTGTCACACCACCCAAACACTCCAAGGTACCACTGCTGCAACATTAATAGGTGTCAAAAATCAGAAACCCCCAGCAAGGAGAAGATGAAACCAAAGAACAGAAAGAGGCAAAATTACCTTCAGATTGCCTTTTGTTGTGAATGCTCTTCCACATATAGTGCAGGCAAAAGGTTTCTCACCAGTGTGCGTCCTTTCATGGATCTGCAGAGCGCTGGAAGAAGAAAACGTTTTCCCACATGTGTTGCAGTAGTGCTGTTTTGGAGTTCTTCTGGGGAGAGCAGGGAGCAGCACAGGGGACGTGGCAGAGGACAGTGGCCCGGAAGCAACTAGACCAGAGGGTGCTTCTTTGCTGTCCTGAGGAGAGCCATGCACAAAGCCATTCACCTCGGTCTTTATGAGCGATGACAGTGCATTAGCAGGCATCACCGAGGAGCTCTGACTGGGGCCAATGCTGGAGTTGGGCTCAAAAAGCTGTGATGGTAGATCTCGCATTTGATGTGTCAACATATGCTGCTTCAAATTACCCTTTGTGGAAAAGCCACGATTGCAAACTGTGCAAATAAATGGTCTCTCTTTGGTATGACTTCTGTAATGAATGTCCAAGGCACTCTGACAAGCAAATGTTTTGCCACAAATGTCACATGCAGTATTTTTAAATTTACCTCTATCTCTGAAAGGAAAGAGCATACTCAGGGACTCTTCTTTAATCATTTTATCGGTGTTACTAGACGTCAAGTCCAAAGCACCACTGTTAGCAGGAGTTGGAGACAAACCGTTGGCAAACTCACTCGGTAAAGCTCTTAATGGTTTCTCTTCAATACTTGGTGACTTGTGGTAATCATTAGTGCTGTTGGATGGGGACAAGGCCTGCATGGAAGAGGTAGACTCTGAGACAGCAGGGCTTCCAGCACTTTGGCTTTCCATATCACCACCAACAGACGATGAATCGTTAGTTAAAACGTCCCCTTCCACTGACCCATTTTCTACTGACTTTAAGCTTGCCTGAAGTTGTTCAGCAAGGCCAGCATTGATCATCTTCATCTGGTTTTCCAAAGCAGCAATACTTGACATTTCCAGGGGCAGAGGGGAAGAAGACAAACTGTCTTGTGATGCATCCACAGATTTAGGCGTATCTGGCACGCTGCTGTCAGGACAGTCTTCCATATTCTCATCTGAGAAGTTGTCTATATCATCAAAATTCTTATCATCAAAAGATCCTGTATCTGATTCCATTGACTCAGGATAGTTTTCTGTCACCGGAGTGTTGGGGATCTGCCCTCCCATGTGCATTCGAATATGCTGCTGTAGCACAACTGCGTTGGTGAATTTTTTCTGGCAGATGGGGCAAGAATGCTGCACTCTCAGCGGGGGCATGGCACGATGGACACTGTAGTGAGTCTTTAAGTTGCCCTTAGTAGTGAAAGCACGACCACAGATTTTACATTTGAATGGCCTCTCTCCAGTATGGGTGCGATAATGCATTTTCAGTGCGCTCTGGCAACTGAGAACTCGATGGCAAATGATGCACTCGTTAGGATCAGTTGCCTTTTTGTCAATGTTTTCTACAAGTTGCTGCAATTTTGATGTTTCAGATGCTGGCGTTGAATCCAATAGTCCTCCAAATGGAAACTTTGCCTTAAATTGCTCTGACATAAGAGGCATCAGTGGATTTGTAAAAGTGGCGACACCGCTGGAGCCCAAGTCTGCTGCAGGGGAGCTCACGGAGCTGCTCATGTTAGTGATGGTGCTTGTGTTTTGAGGGTTCTCTTCCGTTTTGCCATTTGAGGTAGGCAATGCACCAGCCTCTACCTCATCAGAAAGTCCATTGGAAATTTTTGATGCGGGATCAGCTGTTCCCGAGTCACTCTTGACAGAGCAGGGAGGGCTAGCAGAAGGATGGCTAATGGGAATCGGCTGAGGCTCCTCCGTTTTGATGAATGGGGTCAAGCTTGGAATTGTTGGTGGGAGTGGCAGGCCAACAGAAGTTGTGAGGGTGGAGAGGACTGGCTTGCTGTCCAGCCAGCTCGTGACAGGTTTCTCTGGTGGTATAGACATCCCATAAGGAATACCCGTGCTTGTAGGAATATTGTCCAAATGCTCTGGCACTGGGTATGGATTCATTTGAATATGAGGGTATTTTTCTTTGTGACGCTGAAAGTGGACTTTTAAGTTTCCCTTTGTGGAGAACCTGTTTCCACATATGTTGCATTTAAATGGCCTCTCGCCAGTGTGAGAACGCAAATGAATCTGCAAGGCACTGTCACTCCCAAACACTTTAGCACAGAACCTGCATTTATGCTTAAAGAATGCCTCATCTGAATTACTTTTTGCTTCAAATGCAGTTACATTTGGTGGCTTGCTTTTTCTTTGCTGTGCCAAGGCAGTCAAGGAGTTTAAATCCTCTGCAGGTGTTCCAATATTGGACAAGGGACTGGAGAAAACAGAGTTATTAGGGGTGGGCTGAGGTAGAAGTGGATTAGATGCAGGACTTAATAAACTGCTTATTGCAAAAGCTGGTGAAGATGATGCTGATACTGGTGGGTTGGTCAGCTGTGAGCCACCAATAGTTGAAGCCACTTTTTCTGAGGACGGTGTTGTAACTGCTGCTGCCAATATGTTAATATTTGGAGAAGAGCCACTATTGGATGGAATTAGAGTGTTGCCAGGGTTGCTCTGAGGTAGCTGTATAGGGGGTAGCTGTTTCACACCACTGATGCTGGCAGATTGACTAGCAAGGCTTTGTGCTAATCCAGCTGCTGCAGCCAGCTGCTGGGATAAATGGGAACTTAATGTGGACAAGGGGTTGGCAGATGTTCGTAAAGTACCTTGAGAAGGGCTAGAAGATGTCGGCATGTCCGTATTTTGGGTAGCCAACAACAATATTTGGTGACGAATTTGTTCAATCAGTTGCAACTGATGGATCTGCTGCTGCTGCAATGCCAACAGTTGCTCCATGAGGGCAGGGACAGCGAGTTTAGTGCTCGATGCCCCGTTACATCTCGCCTCCTGTGAGAACTGTGCTACTGCCACTTTAGTACTCTGCAGGTTTTCAATTATTACATTACTATTTATCACTGAAAAGTTGCCTAGTGTTGTCAGATCCCCTATGTGAGGTAGAGAGGTTGTTACAGCTGAGGTACCCATTGTGGAGCTGTTACTGCTTGTAATACTATTGTTGACACTCTTGGAACTGCTACTGCTATTGTTAATGCTGGAAGCCTCCACATCCATGGATTCTTCCCTGTCAAGTTTGTTATGCTCTGAAAGGTCACTGCAGTCTACTTGATCTGTGTTATTAACTGTGTCATTCATCTGTTCATCAGGATTATCAGAAGGGGAACTAGGAGGGAAGGTTTCAGAAGGAGAAGCTGGATTTTCATTCACAATTAAAACTAATTGATTTTTAGTACAATTCTTCTTGTGTTGCAGGAGATCTGATAATTCAAAGAACTCAGCACAGCACCTGCCACAGACATGGGCGTCCTTGTTCTTAG
>VWYI01025391.1:67018-69518 GCA_013399455.1 Anthoscopus minutus | reverse complement strand
CCAAGCATCCTGCCCTCCAGATCCCACTGAGGAAAGCACTCACAATTTCTTTTATTTCATGGGCCCAGTAACAATTATATGGATGATAACAGTGCTGCAGCAGGAATTCAGCAAAATCCATTATGGATATGAAAAGGCACTGGTTCTGATGAGCCTTTAAAAGAAAAGGCAGTAAATATTTTCTCTTCATCGAAGTCTGGACGGTTTGTTTCTCCAATATAGCTTTTGTCGTGGAATATTGCACCCCAAAAATGTTCTTTTACAACTGGGAGTGTAATTCTAAGAAACCGGAAAAAAATAATCTAAAATGTCATGAAAGTGACTGCAGTAATTAACAAAAGGAAATAATCCCACGATCTCTTACCCACTTCCTACCAGTAATTAGTTACTTGTTGAATATAATTTACGCTGCAAGTAATTTCTGCTATTAATCTGAGAGCTGCTCTGGTTACTCCAATACGAACTTTATCAAATGTGCACAGACCCAGGATTTTACAAGGGTAAACTTACTTATCCATCGATTGCACTAGAAATATATTTTAAGTGGAAAATCTTCCTAGTAGGAGTAAACTCATGAGCTTTGAACTTAAAAAAAAAAAAAGAGGGAGAGAGAGAGAGAGAATGATAGAAAAAAAAATAAGCCAAACCAAAACATGCTGTCACAGTCTGAGGAACTTTTTTCCCTATTGATCTTTAGATATGAAACCATAGCAGAAAGTTTTAACAAACTGGAATTCAAATCAGATGTGAGAAATTTTCACAGAGCCACTCTATTAATTTGCTCAAAACACTGCCCAGCAGTTCCTTACTGCCAGCGTCTGCAGAGCCAGCGATGCTCCCCTCGCCTGCACCCTGAGCAAGTTGGACATGCATTAGCAAACCTGAATTCCCAGTGTGGAAGGGGGAGAAAGAAGCGCTTGGAATTTCCAAGTTTTGTTTTGCAATTTCACAGGCACATAATGCAAACTCTTCCTCGCCGGAGCTCTCCCACCCTGTCTTGCCCAAGTGAGAAGCGGCTGCCAGGGCCGGGGACCCCGGCCAGGCGGGGGTAGCTCTATGCTAATGTTACTGCAGCGTTCTGAACCCTGAAGCACCATTACAAAGCACACCTTCTGGGCAACTGGCTTAAAACTTAGCGTCCAACCAGGCAAACCAGCCATAACCCGACATCAGGACTAGAGAAGGGAAAGGGGAGGCTCCTACAGATCTTGTAGTACAGCACACTGCTTTTCCTAGGAAACTGGTCGATATTTTTGAAACAGAATAAACTTCGTCATTTTCCTCTTTAACTTACGATGGCCACCCAAACTAAACAAAAGCTTCACTTCCATGCCATCATTTCAGGCAAGATCCAACTTACTTCAAGGACATCCTTTAGTAACAGGCAGGAAAGCTGCACAGTTAACATTCCTTTCTCACACTCCCACTATACTTCATTCGAAAACGATGTGCAAAATCAGATCAAAAGACTAAAAACAGAAGAAAACGGCTACTTTAAAAAAAGATACTTTGAAGTGTTTTTGACCTGTTCCACCTACTAAAAAACAAACAAAAAAGGATAGCAAATGTCAAAAGATGCAATCATACCAAGTGAAGATGTAAAAAATCCCTCTCTGCTTTTCTTTTCTCTGCTCACTTTAAGAAGTTCCAAATTCTTTCACAGGAGGCCGATGAAAGACAACTGAAAACCTAACGCTTCTCCAACTCCTACTCCAAACTTCGAGCGGAAGTGGGAATAATATCGTAAGAAAAATAAATACGTTTACTGAGATGACAAAGGGGATTATGCTGAGGAAATGGCAAAACTCGAGTGCATTCAAAGCTCACAAAACTCAGTAAAAAACCCCAAATCGACTCTCAGGACCCAAATGACTTTTAAGAAATGTTTTGCAGAGCTCCGCGGAGTCAGTGCTGATCTATTTGCTGGTGTACGAGAAAGGCATCCAGGGGATTTCGGAAGCCGGGTAAAAGCGCCGCATCCCGCAAACTTTCCGCCCCGTTTCCACGCGCGGAGCCCGGGACCCCGGGACCCCGGGACCCCGTTCCCGGCGGTGCCCGGCGCGGCCGAGAGGCGCGGGCACGGCGGGGCCGGAGGGTCCCGCGCCGCCGCTTTCCCGAGAAGTTGCCGCGGGAAGCGCTCTCGGTGCTTCCGAGCGGCGGGCCCGGGCCGGGAGGCGCAGGGGCTCCGCCGCGCCCGGTCCTCCCTTACCTGCCCGCCTGAAGCGCTTCTGCGCCGCGGTGCCCTCCGCACCCGCGGCCGGAGGGTCTCCCCGCGGCCTCCCGGCCCTCGCCCTCCTCATGGCCGCCGGGGGCCGGAGCTGCTCTGGCAGGGGCAGGGAGGACGCTGGGCTGCCCAGCCGCGCCTCGAGCCGACCACTTGTCGCCCCGCGTCCCAGCACAGGTACGGGCGGAGGCACGTCCCCTCCGCCGCCCGCCGGGCTATGCCGAACTCCTACGAAATTCCCCTGTTCCGGAGGGGAGGGAAAAAGGGAATAAAAAA
>VWYI01025391.1:1551-65007 GCA_013399455.1 Anthoscopus minutus | reverse complement strand
CGGGGCCGTCCCCGGGCCCTGCGCTCCCCGCGGCCGCTGCTTGTGGCCGGTGCCCAGCGCTCCCGGCGCCGGGACCCTGCGGGCACCGCTGTGAGATGCATCGCGCGCCAAACTTTTACACCCATGTGTTACTTCCAGAGGAGGAACCTCTCACAAACAAATGTCACGATCTTGAAATAAAAAGTACAGTTGCACAGAGGCTACAAACAAGGCTATTTTTAATATCTCGCATATCCAGCGGTACACGTACGCTGCGGGGAAATGGTGGGTGTCCCCGTGAGCGCCGCTCTCCGCGCCCCTCCGCGCGTCACGCTGCTGCGGGCACGGAAAGTTACTCTGTAAAATAAGCTGAAGCTGCAGAAGCGGCAGCACAGGCGTTTATTTCCCTCCACCCTGACCCATCTAGCGCTCTCTCCTCCCACTCCCCCCTCTGGATTATTTACTCTTCTATAGAAGCTACTCCTTTTTCCCGTATTAATATTAACAAACTCTCTGTAAAAGCAAGAGGCTGATCAGATCCAACTCATTTCAATTTCAAATGAGCCGGTAAAGCATAGAGAGTGAGAGAGAGGAGAAAGGAGAGAGGGACAAATCTTCCCATTCGAGGAACCGGCTTAGTGGCGTTTTCTTCTCATTATTAAACGAAAGAGATTGTAAAACGTTTATCAGTAAGGGTGAGGGGAAGAAAAAACAGCCGCAAAACCCAACCAAACAAACGCATACAAACCGAAAAATCCTCCCAGGTGCCACTCCAGTATTTAGTCAGCGTTTCAAAGTGGTCACTGACGCTTCTTTTCATTTCTGCACAGGGCGAGCCCCCATCCCTCCCCGCAGCATTCGGTACAGTAGATTTTGAGAAAAAGACAAACGAAGCTATCAGCGGGGATGATGTTGAAGAATGAAGATAATAATGTTGCTATAGGTGGTACTTCACATGACATTATTTTTCACTGAATATTTAAAGAGATGTTTCGGCAGAGATGGATACACTCAGCACAGGCTGTCACCGTCCGTGCCCTGAGACAGCGGGAAAGAAACCGAACCTGAACGCACAGAAACGCACTCGTTACTCACTGCTAGCCACACATAGATGCACACAGAATACCCACGCCGATCTATTTGCACATTTATGCCTGCATTTCTAACTGTATCAATCACTCCATTAGCTTCCTACAGTTTCTAAGCTAGACGATCTCCCAAAATTATTCGCGTTCACAATTTCATTATACTTTTGCCGATTAAGCTTAAGAGAAATTTCCCCAGATGCGCAGTACCTTTGCTTCGTGGCTGGAAAAAGGCGGCCGTGGACAGGTAATTAAAAAGCAACAACAGCAACAACAAGACGAAAAAGAGTGGCTTAAAGAAAAAGAAATTAATTTGGAGAAATTAAGTTTTAAAACTTTTTTTTTTCGTTTCTCTCCTCCTCGCTAGTGTTAAAGCGGCGCCTGGTATTTCATCCAAGACCGATTGATTATTTATTGTTTGTTTTCCTCTCCTTCGCTGGGGGCCGGGAGGGGTGGGGAATGGGTGGGGGCAGAGCAGCAGTGCCAAGGCTAGAGAAAAATCGGTCTTTATTGTTGTTGATAGCAATACATCAATTAAACGTCATTGTCTCTAACAGAAGTTGTGAGAGTTCACAAGCGTAAATACTCTGATCTCGGGCTTTCCCTCTCGAAGCTCCGAATGACAGTGACATATTTTTCCCTCCCCGCCACACCTTAGAGATTTTTTTCCCCTCTCGGATTATTCTTTTTAATGGAGGTGGGAGGCTTTCTAATGTGTTTCAATGCAAATCAGCCTGGCTGCAAGACACCCGTGGTGGGGATCGATCTCCAGTTCATTGAGATGAGCTCTGAAGGGAGATGGTAAACAGGGGATAATTTGCAGTTCATTCTGCTGAGAGACGATTCCAATGAGATGCATCACACTAGACCGGATTATTGTTATTCAGGTTCGCGATCAGACACAACACCCTTAGCACGATGGAGTTAAAAGCTGCACGAACCCCTCACAGTTACAAAACACTTTAACAACCATCGAGGGGTGCGGGAGGGGAACCAATAGATTTCGTGGTTTATGCCCGTGACCCCCGAGCCCGAGCGGCGCGGGGCGGGCGGCAGCTCCGCGGCAGCGGCAGCCGAGGCTCGGGCCAGCCCAACCTGCGGCTCCGCGCCGGCCCCGCTGCCCGCACCGCCCGCACCTTCTCCCTGCCGGAGTACCCGCTTCCCGCTTAGCAGGGCGCTTGGTCTTTTATTTTGGAGGCTTTTCCTTCCTTCTCTTCCTCCTCGTTTTCTATGTTCTCTGTTTGACTCGATTTTAACTGAAAAAGCCACACTTCGCTGGAGTTTCGAACCGCGCTCCAGCTGACCTCGCAAGTTCGCCGCTTGTCAGCTAACACAGGTTACATATATTTTAGAAATGTGTGTAATTAGGGGCTTCCAGATGCTGCAGTCAGCTGGGAACTTGGCTTTATGCTCCGATGTATAATAAACTTTTGAGACAGTCCTGGGGCGCAGCTACCCCGGGGCAGCGAGCCCGGAATTGTTTCATTATCAATAGCCTGGATCACGCTATTCACTACTGACATTGCAAGTCCTGTGACTGTGTGGGTTTAGGTATGACTACTTTTGTGGGCATGCTGTCAGCTTCCCCCTTCCTTGCTCTCTTCTGCCTTTTTTTTTTTCCATTTTTAATGGTAATTCTCCAGAGGGAAGATAAAGAGAAAAAAAAAAAAGAGAGAGAGAGGAGGGGGCACCAGAATTGAATCCTTCGCCATTATTACTGACAACTAATAATTGATCATTGCTCACAAGCACAAGCTTTTACCCGCATAATTGAATCGTAAGCAATACAGGTTTAGTGAAAGAAAAAAGGAAAAAAAATAGAGGGAAAGAACCTCTCCCTTTCTTCCTCCTAAATCCTAGAGAATCGCAGTGATAGAGACTCCTCTGCCCCCGAGATAAAAATGACTAATGCCATAACCAGCCAAGGTGGGATTATTTAATTCAATTCTTTCTTCACACATTTGCTGCCTTTTGTTTGACCTGATGGCTGGCAAATTTTTACACCTAGCTGTCCTTTTTGAGTTTATTGATGAAGGTGCTTCTGAAATGATTATCAGGAGATTTATAGCCATCACTACCCACCTACGGGAAAAGTAGTAAAATCAATCCCTCAATCAATCAGACCCCTCTGTGCATATCTTTTTAATCTGCTCTTTTAGCTGTTTTATTACAACACGAACATTAAATATGTTTGTTTCAAATTTAACACGAATGCCTCCAAAGGACTCTGTCAATTTAGACATAAATCATGAAGTAAACAAGCTGGATGGAAAATTCCCTCACTCGGGCAAGAATGTTAAAACCCAAGGAGTAAAAAATCTCCTGCATCAGTGTATGGGCAACTCTTTTGTATGTACAGCCCACAAGGCAGGAAAACAACAAACATAAAGATAAATATGCAACACTACAAAAGATTTCCATGCACTTTTACAGGACTAGAGAGTGCTAGTAATTACAAATACTTTCACACCCTAAAGTCCATCATTATTTCCTCTGATATCTTTATATATATATATATGTATCTCAGAATGTCTTCCTGTGTTAAAAAAATAGCTTTTTCTTTTTCAATTAAACACCTTATACCTGAGAAAGTGTCTTGATTCTTGATTCCAACACTATTATTGATCCCAAGGTATCACTCTTTCCTTTATATGCCTTTTTGGGGGGTTAAAAAATAAATTAGAGGGTATTTCAGGTAGGCTGCTTAGGTCAATGATTTGTTACACAGTGGTCATCAGGTATGGACAGAGTGAATCTGTAAGTTCCATATAGAACCAAGATTTTTATTTGATGCCACAGGGGAAGTTTTCTCTGCTAGCCACATGCCTTTGCATCCCAGTTTAATTTTTTTTTAATATCCTAGTGTATTGCAGCCATATAAAGCCACCATGTGGCTCCACCAGAAAACCAGAAGTTTAGAAATGAAGTGACAGAGATTTCTCCAGCATTAGATTAAAAAATAAATATCTATAAAATCCATTCTGAGTTACAAAGACATCTTTCAAAGACACATTGTAGTGTCGCTCAGTACAGAAAAAACTCTGGATAGGACAAGGGAATAAAGGACACTGAAATATGAATTATGTACTTTTCTTCAAAGAAAAGTCATGAATAATCTGGCTGATATCAGATGATGAGAAATAACTTGCAATAGCAGCCAACAATTCCTCCAAACATCTTGTTTTAAGGAAAGCACCTTTATGCAGTAGGAAAACATCACAGTTTCTATCACTGTTCATCCAGGTATTTATTAATGGGAGCCTTAGTGTCAATTTTTAATAAAATATTTTTGTTATAATTTCTTTGTCAAAGTACTATTTAAAATAGTATAAAATATGGAAATGGGAGTTGTCCAAAAGCAAATGAAGGAGCAGGACCAAGGGATGTATTTTCTGGGATATCTAGGGAAAAACGTGTTCTTAAAAACAGTGTTCCCTTAGGATCTGCTTAGCTTTAAATTAAAATTACACAAAAATTCTGTACTCTTTCAAAATATAAACACAAGGACAAAAATTCACATTAATATTTTCTCTGAAATAGAAGCTACAGATGATTTCTACAGGATAGTCATCTAACGAAGTAAGACCTGTTGTCACAAAAAGGTTTACACTGCAAATCAGAGTTACAAAGTACACCTGAGTATTTACATTTTAATGTTTCATTTTAAACTGGAGTATATGTAGTGATTAAAGACTAAACGTGCCTCAAACCTCAGGGGGAATGTTGCCAGTAGAGTCCCAAATTTCTTGCCTAATGAAATGAACCTGACAACTCCTCTCCTTTTCATGACATATTTTTGATTTAAATACAGTGGAAGTATTTGTAAGTACATGCATTTTGTTTGCATAATATTGAGGTGCCCTGATCAATGCGTGGTGTTTACAACGTGAAAATTGTCATGCTCTCTGCATCAACACAAGGAGCTGGCCTGGCAGCAGCTAGTTGCAATAAAGTAAATGCCTCATGAATAATGTCCTGCTTTCCATGCCTGAGTTAAGCAGAATCCTCCCCATCCACCTTTTGCCCCCAGTTTGAGGCAGCGTGTTAAGAGAACTGGGCTGCCATGGTGCAGCGCAGAGCACAGCTCTCTGAGTGCAAATGTTTGCTTACAGACTTGCACATGCACTCTCTGGGTCCTGTGGGGAGCCCATTTCCTCATGGAGCAATCTGATCCCCAGCCACATTTTTGCAGTTTTTTCCCTTCCCATTAATGATCATATAATGTTCAGATGGCAACGACAGCCGTTACCTACCTCAAAAGGTAACTCCAGGAGTTTCTGATTTCTTAGAAAAATTCCTCAGCAGAAAAGAAAGAGTTGAGCACTGAGCTGCCAACACTGAGCTGCCAGCCAGCTCCACTGAACTATCAGCAGATAGAACATCAGTGACCCAGAAAGAGCCTTGAAAAGAACTGCTTCATAAACCCAAGATCACACAGTTATCACCTAGAAAATGAGACTCACAGTTTCCTTTCTTTATGTAAGAAAAGCTCAAGTAACAAGATTCAAAGAGCAATCCTCACAAAGGGACTTAAAAGACCCTTCCTCAGAAATCCAGAAACCAGATTTGGGGTTAGAAAAATTGTTTCCATCCTTCGTATGCTTTATATAGTAAATCTGGACTTTCATCCTGCTGTACAAGCCATGTCTTGAATCTCACCCTGAGTTACGTATTCTGTGTTTCAGTCCTTCTTCACAGAACTTCAAATTCCCTCTCAAATGCAGCGTCCAGGGCTGCAGAACATGTCTATTTACATCCTTAAGCAGCTTTCTGCAGACTAGCTGGCTCTCTCCAGGACTGTACACAATCATTAAGCTCATCTGAGCTTGCTTCTAGCCACTGACACCCTAGAAGTACTGCCTAAATGGGAATTTAAAGCTTGAGTAGGTTTTAGATAATACTAAAGATATGTGGTGCAAAAATCTTATGTGCAAAGACAAATGTAGCCCCAGTCTGTAATGGTTCAGCAATTCAGCTGCTTGTCATGTACTGCAACAGGCAAAACAAAAGAGGGAGAACTGTACTTGAATATAAGACAACATGGCACTTTTAGGAATTACACCAAACACCAGTGCTCATTCCACTTCCGTTTGTAAAGAAGGATACATCATTTACTCACTTCTGAGAGCATGAAAAGACACTTTTCCTCTCCTCAGAGGCTTGCAATGTAAGTGCCCAGTCCTAAACATCATCAGTGTCACACATCCTTGAGCAGGAAGCAGAGCATTGACAGCACAGCATGAGCAAAGTTTCAGTCTAGAACTGCACATGGGGGAATCTGGAGCAGGGCTGACTGTGCTGATCAAACCTGTTTGTGACCTGGCTCCTCACTGCCCCAGCAGCTGAGCCGGGGCAATGGGCACGGGGGCTCTCCCCGCCTCTGCTGCTCTGGCATTGGCACAAACGTTTGCACGACAGCCTCACCAGCAAGGGATGGAAATCTCCTGCATGGGGCAACAATGCGTGGCACTTCTTAACTTCTTAAGCTGTTCCAGCTGTTTGCAAATAAAATATGTGTCTAAGCCCCCAGTCTATACAAACTGATTTCCGAGAGGAGCTGTATTTGTGTGAGCGTGCCAGATCAGAGCCATTACTAACTGCAGAGGAGCATAAACAACTGTTAGAGAGAGAGAAGATTTAGAGAAGGCACCAGTGACAATGACTAGCATGTAAATCCCATACCTCTTAGAGGGAACTCTCTCGTTAACATGTTTAGTTGACAGTAGCACACCTTTGCACTCCCATATATTTTAAGGCTTGAAGTCACTTGTTCTGTCTCTCAAGTTTACTCAGCCTGGCTTCTTCTGCAGTTGAAGCAGCTTCCATTTTGATGCTGCACAAAGGCACAAGCAATGCCATAATACATAAAAATAACAATTTAATGGAAACATAGAGCCAAATGCACTGTAAATGTACCGAATTAAGTGGAATTAAAGAAAGGATAAATATGGTCCATTCCCTCCTCCAGCTTCAGTACTATCCTCTCCAACACTGTACATATAATCTCACGACACAATAACATTGCTGTACTCACTCTGTGCAAGATGGATCATTCACTCACTCTTTGTTTCATTCCTAGAACTTTCAAATAGAAAAATCTCAGTTTCAGGCAGCACTGTTCTCAAAGGGCTGCCAGACCTGCTACTCCTTTGCCCCACTGCTGACAGATTGCTCTGAAGTGGGACAAGACTTGCCCAAGTCCAGCAATGGCCACACTGAGCAGAAGCAATAATTAAACCCAGTGCAAAGGTAAAAAGTGAGATGGAAGTGAGCCTCAGTGGGGAGAGACAGGTACATCTGCATCCCGGGTCAGCACTGCCACCACCAGCCCCCAGAGCAGCAGCTGCCCAGGGCTGCAGAATGTTCAGTAACACTTTCTTGTGCTAGAGACTGTGCCTTGTGAGGGGCCTACCTTTAATGTTTTGCCTAAAGCAACAAAATCCAGTAACGGGTGCTGGTTGCCACATTCAGGGGAGCCTGCAGGAACTGCTTGCTGCTGACTGGAAAAGCACTCACTGCCTCCCGAAGCAAAACAACTGTGACATTTTGGGAGTACAGCCCCTTAAACCACCTGTTCAAATCTGCTAATCACAGGTACTCTTGGCTCTTCAAGCAAGATTATTCAAAGACGATAAAAATACTAAAAAACCAAAGACAAAAACTGTTACTTGTAGTTTGCATCCATTTTGTGTGTTGTCACGCCATAATTTTTGTTACAATTGCAACCAGTAACACCCTATATAAAGTTCTCAAGAGATTGACTCTCCATTCAGAAATTAACTGCAGAATGTGCTTGCATTTCTTATTATTCTGCCTTCTTATTCTCATAGAATCAAGTAAAGTGTTAAGTGGAATGTCTAGAAACAACCAGAATTTAATCTGGATGAATTACACAAAATATATCTGTCCTGGAAGTGTATCTGCTGTTAGGGAGTTATATATCACCACAGAGAATACAACATTCTGCACTTGAAACATTGGCTCATATCGACAAGATTATATTAATTTTAGTGTAGAAAGCTGACATTGTTGGATAGTGCTTGGAAATGTGCATGTTGTAAAACTGGGGGGAAAAAGCTACAAAATTTGAACTTAATTGAAAATACTTTCATTTTATAGCAAACCATACCGTAGATGTTGACATTGTATTCAAGAAATATTAGCCATAAACCCTAATTTAACCCCAGATTTTGTTAGGTTCAAGATTTTTGGAAAATCCAGGTGTCATCCCAAACTTTATACCCTTTTAACTGCCAGCCCCAGCCCCCATTTAGGTAGGCAATTCCTCAGTGGTGTGGCCACAGAGTCAAGGGCCAAGACTTGGCCTCAGTGTACCACTGGTCTGTTTTGCCTGTGGATCCCATGGTTTCAGGATATCCAAGAGGTTTGTGTGTAAAGCTTGTAAAATCTTAGAAGAATACAAAGGGTATTTTGTAAAGTTTCCCTAGAAGCGCCTTTTTCAAGCCATGTGAGGTTGCTGGGTAGGGATTTAGTCTGTCCAAATAAAACCAGTTGCACTTTTCAATGCATAGAGCCCAAATTCATCAAATGGCTCAGCTGCAATGTGTTCTAGGTTCCTGGAAAATTAAAGTCTGGATCAGAGGATCTTTTGAGGTCCCTCCCAGCCATTCTATGATTCCATGACAGGGCAACATGATTTTACATGGAACTATATTATCCACACACTTGATGCTTTATTATATCTTTCAAAATCAAATAATCAATATAATTTGGGCTTTCTTGCTTGACTGACATGTGATAGTGAGCTAATGTCATTAGAATCTCTGGCTCTTTTATTTCTCTTTTGCTCGGAAAAGAGAAAGAAAATCTGGATTTGTTCTGAACAAAATTGCAATACTGCAGGCTAAAACTTTTCTTCTCAATCTAAAAACTTTCCTTCTCAATTTAAATTCCTTTTAAATTGTTATGCTTTACAAACTTCCAAATGGGATTCTAATTGTTGACAGACATTTTACATTACATGTGTCTATCACTTTGATTTAATATGCATTTTCAATGAAATTTAAAAAAGGCCTCTAAGGTGGCAATTTAACAGCAAGACATGCTGTGAATTTTAGATATAAAAAATATCTAGTTTTCAAGGGTTTTTTGTACATGTGAAAATGTCCCTCCAGAAAAAAATAAAAAAAATCAGAGAATGTCTGTATGGTTGAGTTATCAGAAGCTAAGTATCTCCAAGAACATTACCTACCGTTTTAATCAATCACAGCCATCAGAGGAAAACCAGGTTTTACATTTATGCAGTTTTCAGTAGTGCACTTCAAAAAGTATTAACCATAAAAGAAATAGAATGTATTTGGAAATCCTAAGTCAAGTTTATTACATCTCATGACCTGATTTAATTTTCTTCCACAGAAAACCCACATTGAAATGTCTGTAAGTAATAGGTACTTGTTGTCAACTTTGATAAGAGACATTTGAAAGGAATGCCAAATGTATTGTGAAAGATAGGAGCTTAGCAGCTTTTCTGTGTCCCAAAAAGAGTGGAAACCAGACTTAGGAGAGCACACAACTACACAACAGACCTGTTCTATATCATGCCTATTTTTGAAATCATCAGACTTGTAGTTAATGTTTAAACCCTAAGCTATGGACATTGACAGCACAGTCAATCCTCTATCTTTATCTTAAATTTTTTAAACCAAAATATTCACTACTTTTAAAGTCTTACATTTTCTTCATAGCATTAATAAAAACATCTTGGGCTTGGCTTATTTTATATAAATAGCTTTAGATATCTTGTTTAAGAGGTCCTGCAGGATGTCCCAAAACCTACACTTGATGGCAAGAATAAACATTCATTAAACTTCAAAGGCTGCCAAAAAGTCTAGTTATTTTTATTTAGGGGAATCATTTAAATTAATCCCTCAGCTTGTGTAGAAAATATGTAATGTAATCCATTTCTCTGTCTCCAGCTTCAAGTCACACTGGAAAGAAAATACTGCTTTACTAATGTTTTCTGTTCTGAAAAACTGGGGAAAAATTTAGACTTTATATACTTTTGAAGAATTCTGGCTTAGTGTCGTTAAGAAACAAATATTATAGTACACAATTGTGTACTTAGAATCTCTGTGTAACTGCTGTTAAACCCACATGCACACTGGAGTTCTTCAGTGGGAGCAGTAAAAGCAGATTTTATGTTTGTGTGTATATATATATATACACATATATCTATAATCGTTTTTTTAAAAAAAAGAATAAAATTTTTGAATGGCTTTCTGCCTGACCACCCCAACTCAGCTGAGTGTTGCTACAGAAAATTCACAGTCACCTTTGTTACAGATCTTTTTTTGCTGAGGCCCTCTTAAAATTTGGGAGAAACCTTAATATGATGAAGAGATTGGTTTAAAATTATTTTTTACTTAAAAATGAATACACTTTTCATCTGAAAGAAGCACGCAAGCGTACTGTGTCAGATGCACAGAGGAAAAAAATAAAAGGAGGGAGAAGCTCAGCTATTGTAAATCACTGTAATGCCACTGAGGCCAATTTAGACTAGCTGAGGTTGTGGCCTAATATTTGTGCTGAAATGTTGCAGCTATAGCTGTATCCCTGAGCTGTATAAATATTTGTTGAAGGCTGACTGTTAGGGTGCAAGGGGTGGATTGCTCATCAGCAAATAGTGAGGCCCTTGTCTCTTCACCTTTCTTAGGGAAACCTTCCCCTGTTGAGGGCTGGGAATTTTGACTGGGTACATGTATGATCCTGCCTTGTGCATGAATTATTCCGAGTGCAGTGGAACAGGAATTTCCATCTGGACTTTTGAACTTGCCCCCGCCGAGTGTCCGGCCCCGACTCATGCCATGCGCTGTACATGAATGACCAGCAATGTTTACAAAATGAATTAGCTTGACTCCAACTCTCCAGCCAGAAAGTAATCAAAGTGAAGAGCCAAGCTATTTCTGAAATTCCAGCTTCCTCAGCTAGAAACTGCTTTCTCTGTCTCGCTAGTCAGGGTATTAATGCAAAATGTACATGTTCTGTACTGGAGGACAATTAATAACAGCAGTGATTCTGAGCAGCTGACAGACATTAACTATTCCACCCCCAAACTTCTCCTGTGTGGTGGGCAAGTCTGACTGCAGCACATGGTACAGAGAAAAAAAAAAAAAAGAGTGAAAGTATCTATATCAGTAAGAGATTATTCTAGGAGTTGTAGAATAATTGTAGAATGTTTTTTTTCATTCTTTATTCTCCTAAAATAAATTCCAGTTAACAATTTTATTTCACTTCTTTTGAATGAATGCGTGCATTCACTGACATATTCAGGAATTTTCTTAGGCAAATATTTTTAGTAGGGTTAGTCATAACTGATATCCCTAAAATCTTGGAAGCTTTGATTTATTTTCTCATCAACCATCACAATTTAAGCATTTAGGAACAACAGAACTATTTTTAGAGTAATCTTGTCTAAAAAAATACATCAGCCTTTTCTAAGTTTAATAATAAACATTGTTATGAAAGAAGAAAATGTTACATGATACAATTGTCTTGGGATTATCTGAAACTCAAAGTGTATCACTGAAATATCCCTCTGAAAAAAATTTCCCTCCTGAACTGAAAAGCCCAACCATATAAAGCTGGAGATATCTCAGACCCAAATTGTTTGTAAATAGTTAGAACTGCACAGAAGGGGGATATGAAGTAAGGCTCTGTTGATTTTATAGCAGAGCATCTGAACCACTTCTCTTCCCCTAGTCAGTTTAAAGCAAACTTAAAAGAAAAATAAACCCCAATTAGCATGTGAGCTCTTCATTGGCACATTGGCATAACTCCACTGGATATCTGACTTAGGCAGAGTTATCAGGACTTACCACCAAGCAGATCTGGGCCAGGGTATTTTAATGGTGATTTCCTGTGGGTGGGTGAGAACCCAATTCTTCTTCCTTATTCAGGCTAAAAACCAGGAATGCAATACAGAGCTATAGATCAGCTGAGAAATTGATTGTTTGCAGGGAGAGAGGCTAAAGTGGCTCAGTTATTCCAAAATTAGCAACTGCTAGTGTGGTATATAGCTCAGGCCAAATGACAAGGGAATGCTGCCCAACAGCTCCCCATCTATATCATACCTGCATCCAGACAATAGTGATATTATTTCCAGAATAAACTAGCAGATACAGGACTGATAAATGAAAAATATTTGAATAAGATAGCTTGGTGGGATATCTTTAACATTTCCTAAAAAGCAGAGGTTAATAAATAGTTAAATTTAGCTGAAGCTTCTCTTAAGTAGTTTGAACATAAGTCAATGCTTTCGTATTTGTTGTCTCAGGGTTTCTAGAGGAGCAGAGAGAATTTCATCAATGATTTCTCTACACCTTATAGCATTATGCCTTTGTACTATTATCCATCTGTATCCTTATCTAGCATGTTATCAGCTGTATGAGAATAACTAGCAGTCCCTTCAGCCCCCAGCAAGTATCAATAGGAAGAATGACAGCGGCTAGTTTGGACACTTGAAATGGTTTATTTGTTGCAATCCTGTGCACAAGATGTTTATCAGTAAGCACCAGACAGCCATGCAGAAGAAGGAGCCTTAATTCTGTCTGAGACAGCCTCTTATTGCTATTGATAGTTAGCATCAGTGTCCAGTCTGAGAAATGGAAGTGCTGCAGGCAACTTCAGTCAAGACACCCTATTGATCTACTGCTTCCTCTGCGTCCCTGAAGCTAGAGAAGAAAAATAAAAAGGGAGGAAAAGCTTGTTGTATAAGGGGCAATGCAGCAGTCTATGTCTTGCCATCATTCAAAGGGGTGTGTATGTGCATGGATATGCCTGATATTCAGTACCTTAGACAACTGTAAATCACAAGCACAGCCATGATAAATATAAATGTCAATGGGTTGGAAATGTCCTTTATATAAGAGGTGTCACTAGAACTACATTTTTAGCATGAAACATTTTTTCTGCTTTTTATTTTTCATTGACTTATTGTGCTTCTGTTATATCCTGTCTAACACAATCAATCTAAAGCATAATATCTGAGAGTCCTATTCATAAATAATACATATTTGGGTCATTTTCATTTGTATCCTACAATGAAGATTTACAAGCCAGAAACAAAACAAGAAACAATGTGTGGGATGCTCTTATTCAGTATTACTGTGATCAATTAATCTGCTTTTCTCTGCATTAGGTGGACATCTTTATGGTGCATCCATAAGGGTTTATAACTTGGGAGAGACAGAATCAGCTCTAAGACTCTAACATAAAATGCCTGTACACAGAAAAGAGAAACTTTTCCAAAGTTTTTGCTTGGTTAGGGCTTTTATTTTTTTTCCCCACTGTTGTTGTTGTTGTTGTTGCTGTTACTGTTGTCATTTGGCGATGGGAAATGTCTTAATTTTGGCAAACTCAACCACAGCAATAACTTATCCATCAACATATCCAGAGTATGTTGCTCTGCCCTATGCTCTACCTCTCATGTTAAATGAAACAAAGAATTGACTGCAATAATTCTGGAGATTTTCATAGTGCTATTCATCCTAAGAGAGTCCTATTTTACTACAAACCACACAATTCATTCTACAGGATGGAAGACTGACACACAGAAGGATCCCAGCTCATAAATTCCTAGGCAAAATTAATTAAAAAGAAATAAAATCTGTGCATAGAAGTTGCAGGAGTAACAAGAGGGGTGAAAGGAAGAGTCCTGTTGGTCCTGGTTTGCAGTGTAAGAACCTGCAGCCCTCACGGGGAGGGCTGGTACTCTGATCTGGCACAGGAACAGCAGTAATGGCCCAGATGATTATCAATTCTGCCTGCACAGAAGGGAGCAAAAGTGGTGAGTTAAATCAGCCAGAGCTACTCTAGGAAGTAAAGTCAGAACACACAAGAACTTTGCAAGCAATACACACTGTGGGAATGGGGACAAGGCTGGTCGCTGTCACTGTCCCCTCTGTTTGCCTTGGAGGTGCAGCCCAGGCTCTGCTCAGACTCTGGGCCTCAGAGTGGGTTATTGCATTAGTTTTTCAAATCTGGAAATTTGCTACAAGTGCATCTCAGATAAAAACTGAAATGAGTTTTGCAACTATGGCAAAAAGCAATTTTACATTTCATAGACCTTTTAAAACCCTTTTCAATAGAAAATAAAAATAACAGTAAGGGGAAAAAAAGGCTATATTTCCATTCCCATTTTTATAGTTTGACGTTGCAGATGTTTCTGGGTCAGAGGTGAACATGTCTTAAGGTGTCAAAAGATGCAATAACCTGAGTCAAAAATGGCCCAGTCCCCAGAACCGTGACTGTGTGCCAGAATATTCCCACCTCAGAAGCTTGCTGGCAGCATTGTGCTCCAGGTGTCTTACACTATGCAGACCTGGTAGTCATTTTAATATTTTCCTTGCTCATGTAAATGGACTTGATGTGTGTTCATCAAATGTGGGAAAATCCCACAGAATTGTGTGCCATCTGTTTATAGGTAAAAGGTCTGCTTTGCTGACAATCCAGTGCAAAATCAGAACACCGAATGAAAGCAAGCATGCTTTTGTTTTGTTCTGGTTTGGTTTTATAAATCTGAGGCTTAATGTCATATTAAAAGCCTAACAAAGTTCAAAGGTTCACTCTGTTTGGATGGCAGTACTGTCCTTCTCAGATGTGTGGATATTACCTGAGCTACACAGAGCCCTTAAATCTGCGCCATGTGGCTACAGCTTGCAACCAAATGAAACCCTGAGCACAGCCAGGAGTCAGCAGGACCTGGGCAGGGTGCAAGGGCCCCAGCCTGGGCAGCTGGGTGTCTGCACTGGTGCCCTGAACTAGCAGCCTCTGTGAAACACTAGCTGACAGCATTTCAACACGTGTGGTTGGCCTCAAGTGAGAAACTCAAGCTGAAGCAAAAATGGAAAGGCTCATTTTGAAAAAGCATCACTTTTTAAAGTTATTTTATTTAACACCCAACACTGCATTTGGTTTTTTGTTAGAATTGAAGGCAGGTTTAATTCAATTAATATGGTAGATGCCAATCAAAGTGTCCATCTTTATTTGGTCTGTTTTAAACAAGATCATTGGACAAAAGGCAGTTATGTCTGAGATGTGGCATTAAAGGAAAGCTGTGGTCACAGAGATTTTCAGCATCACTTGGTAGACATTGGCTGGTGATCAGAAGAGGAATTTGAGACCTTTCTTGTCCTTTTACACTCCATGGGGAACATTTGCTTATACTTTTCTACAGAGAACTGATAACCAAACCTGGGAAATTTATACCTGAATATGAGTCAGATGTCAGAAGATGATGTCAAAGTGTTTTAAAAGAGTATTTTCATTACACTTACTATGGGGTGAGTCTTGGGTGAAAGAAGAGTTAATGCAGCTGGCAGAGGAGAAAAACATCAGAGGAAAATAAACTGATAAAACTGATCAAATCCAGGCATATTCAATCTAAAATCTCAAATGGGATTCAAGGCATGCTGGAAGGATGCTACAGCATCAAATGTTAAACCATCCCCTACAACTGGAGAAGAGGACAAAACAAAATCTCTGTAGAGATATGCTCTGGCTGCACTCAGCAAGGTAGGTCAGTGTATCTCCACTGAGACAGGCTCTACTGCTTTTCACTGGCTTAACTTTGCCCCTACCAGCCCAAAACAGATATTTTAACCTTGTCACCAGCATTGTACTGAGATGTAGAACCAGAGAACAAGAGTTTAAAAGTGCCTGTGGTCAGCTAATTGGGAAAACAATCAGTTCCTTGCAGTATAATCTACCCCTTTGCCAAAAGAGACAAGTTTTATATGTTCAATCAGCAAAAGTGCAACTCCTCCAGTAATGTGGCTGAGACATTTACTTTGAAAACAGAGGAATCTTATTTTCAAGGTCAAGCTGAGGTTTCCTGGGTTCACACTAAAATACTTCATAAGGCCAAAGAAATATTTACTGGGTTCTAGGGAGCAGGGAGTAGATGTGTAATTTGAATATATTTCAAGTCATCCTGGGAGGTCTTTTTGTTTTTACATATCTGTGTCTCCTCAAACATTTTAATTTTTTTTCCCAAGAAATTGGAAGTGATGAAAATGATATTTTTACTACTACATTTCAGTTGGGCCATTTCCTGCACTGAACCAGAGAACCTGCTTTATTTGCACCCTTTCCAGAATGTATTTCTTTCCAGTACATCATATGAAACCATATAGACAAATTTTGTCCTAGGTTTGTCATTCCTTGTGATAAATTAGAAGAATTTTCTGTATAAAACAATGATTTTCTTTATGTGACCTTTGACAGTGGGAGTGTTGGAGGGCCAGTGGTAGGTGGGGCTTCAGAGGCAGTCCTGAATTAAGCAGCAACATTTTACAAATGAGCTCCATAATGAGTAAGTGATTGGAAGATGTGCTACTGCATGGTGGAGATTAACATCCAAACACAAAAACTATCACCTAGCCCAAGAATGGCAGTAAAAGGTTAAAAGAAATATTCAATATTATCAATCATACAGGAAAAAAAAAAAAGAAAAGCAAAAAGAGCTTCTTACAGCTGCCAAAAGAGCTTGGGAGAATTAATGTGTTGGTGTCAAAAGGACTGAGAATGAGTGAAATAGGACTACAGTGATTGCCAGAATCTCACTTGCCTGGAGAGATAACATTGGACATTCAGTTTAACTAGGCAGGTGCCAAGAATCCTCTTGTGGGTGCTATGGAGTGGCTTTCAAATATCAGAATGTACACTGTCCCCCATCGTCCAGTACTTCCTATGGTTTCAGAATTGCTCATTAAGCCAGGGAAACCTCCAGTGAGGTGTGATGACCTGAAAGCAGACGAGCTAAAGAATCAATGTTTTAAGTAAAACAGCAATTATAAAAAGATCTACAGCTCCTTCCATGTAATCAGGTAAATTAGCAGGAGTGGCAAAAAGCACCTAAATTGGAGAGAGACTGGAGAAAGGGGGAGTGGGGGGAAAAAGAAGGTCCCTTGGGAGATATCTGATAGGATGCTTAGTCTGTGTAGAGGGCAAAAGGTTAAGTGAAAATGAGATGAAGGAATGATCAGATATAGTCAGATCAGAGACAGTTAAATAAAGGAAAGTGCTAACCTAAGATAAATGTGGAGAAATGTCCTTGTGCTGAGTGTGTTTGTGTGGCTGTTCCTCAGCAGCTCAGGAACAGGAGAGGAGGAATTGCCAGATCCCAACCCACACCAGTCGTAACTGAAGCACTTCCCAGCAAAGAAACAGAAGGGATAAGGACATTACTGCTCCAGTAGTGTAAAAGGATATTAAAGGGCTTCTAATGACATCTACACTTTTTGCAGGTCCCTTTTTACTGCTGGTGTGATATAAATTACCCTTAGTGATGAGAAAGTCAGGTTTGTGCCATCTGTGTTTTTGGTCAGTGAGAAAGATGTACAAAGAATATTGAAACAAAAATACTGAGAATTACTGGAAAGCTCCAAACTTTGTTGGTTGGCTAATGCTTTCCTGGGCTAACCAGCTTTTGCTAGAAGGGGTTTCCATAATAACAAAACAAAATCTGGTTGAAAGAGGTGCATAATGTAGAAAACAAATGTTTGAAATACATTTTATGTGAAACTTCATCAACTGTTTTGGTAAACCACTCTTAGAATACTCACCAGAAAAGGACGCGAGATAATGTACTGCACCAGAAAGCTCAAGAAATATCTGTAGTCACCAAGTTTGGAGAGGACCACAAGCATTTTGTTCTAAAGCCTTTTGTGGCTTACAGCCTTAGATTTCTAAAGGTCAGGAGGAGAATTCAAACTCTTTGATACAATTTAGAGCTCAGTCCTTTTTGTTTGTTTGTTTGTTTCCTCAGAAGCTTAATTAACATATAAAAATAGACCTGGGAATTAGGAAGTTGGAGCTTGAACTCAGCTGCTAGGTGCTAATACCTGGGGATATCCAAACAGGATTCCTGAAAACAAATTTTTGTACTCTCCACAATTTAGTGCTCCAGTCTTTCGAGGTGAGAGAAATTGTGCGTTCTCCACAAAGAGTTTGTTTAATTCCAGAATTCCCTAAATCCAGATGAATTGCTGCTGAGGAATGCTGCTGGCCCAGGTAGCCCGGCTCCCAAATTGGAGATTGAGATGCAGATTGAGCTGTGGGTGGGAGCCCGGGACGAGAGGCCGTGAAGCTCCAACCCTTGGGATAACAAAGGCTTGAGGGTGGGGGATGGCGGCCAGGTGCATGGACACTGAGAGACCCATCAGGAGCCGGGAATCGCCGAGCTTTTGGTTAACAAAAGAAAACGGGTGAGGCCAGCGAGATGATGGCTGCGGAGAGGGAGGCGGGAGCCGAAGAGCGAGATTTGCCTTCCGAGAGAAGGTGAGAGATTAAGGGCTATAAAAGTCCGGGGTTTCTCGGTTGGTGTCCTCGGAGGCACCAGCTCGGGCTGCTCCTGAGTCACCGTGCCGGGAATAAGTGGCTTTAGGGAATGAGACATCTGAGACTCTGCCGTGGGAAGCCTGGGGTGGAGCCGGTGAGGAAACCTGGTGCGATTGTGAGCGGGACCCGCGGGCAGCAGCCGCAGCCGCTGGCCTGGGCTGCGCCTGCCGGGGCGTCTCCGGAGCGCTCACACCGGGACATTTCCTCACCACTTCTCATCTTCCAGACTAACACAGACCCCACACATATTTGTCAGCTCTAAGCGACAGTGAAAGAAGTCTGAGTCTGTAAATGAGGAGTTTCAAGTGAAAGAGGTGGTTGAGGCGTTTTGACCCTATTCAGTCAAGGTCAGGTCTCCTCTGAATTATACCTGTTTCCTTGTCTAACATTTTAGACACCTCCCAAGTGTCTATCGACGGAGTTTATAAGTGGCATTACACAATGAAGAAGAAAGCAAGCTGCTCACAGCTCCCCCTTTCCCCATGTGTTACAAAGCAGAGTTCCAGAGGAAGAGACAAAAGAGAGTTTGGGTCCCAGTTGTGTGCCTATGGGAAAGGAGTGGTGAAAAGAGGCCAGCAGCTCCTTGAAACAGGGAGGGGAGGGAAGAGCACAAATCAGCTTTATGAGCCAGCAAATGATAGATGGCTAAATGCCAATTTAGAGCAATGCATAGAATGGGGTTTGCATTGTTACGATTATTAAAGGTTATTTTACTTTTAATTTTTTGTGGTAGGTGTCCTTACTTCTTCCTTACAGAAACCCTTGATTTTCACTTGCTACATACTTAGATGTGCTTGTCATACCCACAGCTCTCGGATGCCAGGAAACCTCTCTGCTGATCAAAACACAGCTGCACAGCCTCACTGGATCTATTCATGGGTGCCACACGACTGGGCTACGTCTGTCTATACCTGTGAAAATAGATGTAATTAATATAAAAGATATAATACATGCATGCAAATCCAGATGCTAAAAATGACTTATAGTAAGAGAAGGTTTTTATTTGCCAAACCATATCAAAGTATCTGAATCATTTAAGCAATATACAATCTACACTTGGACTACTGCTGCTGCAGTGACATCAACGCCCTCTTAAGTCTATTTTTTTTACAGCTGATCTTGATTTTTAGTGAAAGATCCTAAAGAATACAAATTTAAAACATTCTTTAATTAGCTTTTTCCAGGCTGTCACCTCTCTGCAGCATTTAAAAAGCTCTTTCCATCACTTCCCACGAGTTGATTTGACATAGGATGTCAGATCATAAGACTACATGAATTGCTATTCACTGGACACTGATCTTATGATTGGAACAATGAAGGAGCAGCTCTATCCATTTTATACAAAATTCCTTCAGTGTAAGCAATAGAACAAAATATTTTCTTATAGATAACATTTTTGTTCATTACAGAAATGGATATCAACTCCTTTAGTAACAAATAACAGGCAGTTTCTTCAGAATGCTTTATTAATAGATTTTGTATTACAATTTTACCTTCTTCATTTTGACATTTATTTCTCCTTTAATGAGTCAAAATGCCTAGCCAAGAGCTCTTGGCTTTAAGTATGTTCTTAACATCAGCATATTAACTGCCACATTCAGGCTAATAGGCTTAACTTATCTCTTCGAGATCTTTGTAGAAAAAGAACCAAACACACCAATTTAAAAAAATTGATGTAAATAGAAACTTCAACTTTAGTGGCAGTGGAAGAAAATAATGTTGCTTCATCATCATCTGAACATTCAGTATTGCGGTTTTACTGCCAAATATCCCAAATATCTGTGATAAGTGCCTCTTCTTGTAATAAAAGATACTGAACAAAAAGCAGTTCAACTGAGATTTTGAAGTCTTGATTTGCAACAGTCCATTCTGAACCCTTCATTTTATTTCCTTTTGTATTGTGCAGGCAAACAATAGTTGTTGCTTTCGTCATGAGCTCAAGCAGTACATTTTAGCAAACTGAGCTTAAGCACATGCAGATGGGTGTAACATCAATTTTTTTAAAGGATATTATAAATCCATCTGTAAGCAAATTCATGTAAGAACAAAAGAGCATTTTTTCATAATTGTGGGTAATTCTGAGCAAAGTTTCAATGGTTCCTCCCAGAAATCTAGATGAAACAATTGCAGGTTTTGATTATTTTTTAATTCTGACTCTTAAATCACATCAGTATGAGTCCTATTGTCAATGCAAGACAAAAACAACTGCAATAGATTTTCTGTAAATACCTTGATTTTGTCTGCTAGCAGAAGGGTCCATACACAGGTTATTTGTGGATTTACTCTTTGCTCGTTGGTGACTGGAGGGCCATTTCTACTTTTCTCAGTGACACAGGGCCAAAGCTCACAGCTCACCCGAGTGTGCCTTGCTGGCTCAAAGGTCTCTGTGTCAGAGAAACTGCGTGCACCCCTGAAGATTTGGTCCACCAAAGCGTTTCTTTATTCAAGAGATCTTTTAGTGATTATGGTATTTCTGACTTTTTTCTTGTGAAAACTTTTTTTTCACTTGTGAAACCAGGAGGTAGCTTTAGCTTGCTTCCCTGTTTGCCTGTATGAGGAAGAGGAAAAATAATAAATTTGTTTAACAGCAGATGAAATAATTCCATCTGCCTGCCTGATCTGACATTTTCAACTCCATTTCTCAGTTTCTCTGATGAATGATCCAGGAATATTCTCTTCCCAGGAATATGAGCTGCTTAAATGGTGGACATATGCCACTATAACAACAATTACAAATAATTACTCTAATGGGGTGAATGAGTAACGCCAATTAGTTGACGTGATGATGTTTCTATGACAAACTCCAGCTCTGTGAAATTGTTCATTTTTAAGTCTAACAGCTTTCTGATATCATTTGTCAGGCAACAGTGTGACTTGACCACCTCAGTTCATAAATCTGTCCTGACAGATGCATAAAGTCAGGGACTGTGCTCCTACTTAAATCAAAATTTCAACCAACACTTAATGCAGAACTAAGTTTAGGCTTAACTGTAAAGACATAGTCATAATAAAGCAGATATCCTGATGAACATTTATTAAATTATTTAATTGCCTGTTTCCCTGAGGAAATTTTAAAATAGAAATGTTGGTATGCACATGTACTTAGTTACACATTGTCAATTCAAACTCTGCTTCAGGACAACCCTTCAGCCTGTTGTTAACCTCATGAACCTCAGAAATCAAATACAATGGTCTTGTAGAAATGTCTAAACTTAAATTTAACTATCATTCAGAGTAGAAATGTTTTACTGAATTGAGGGCTAAACTGAAGGCATGCTCTTAATCCACAGAGGAGAGAGCTTTTTGCTGAAGTAAATGCACATGATATTGTGTGCATGAGACTAATGTCTTGGTGTCATAATGGTACTCTTGGAATTAAATATCTGTAAACCTAATTCTTAATTCTCTCAGACCAGACACTTTGTTTGTTAAATTTTGCATTTGATTTTCTTTCTTTCTGCAACACAACTGTAGAGAAAAGGAGTTCAAGAATCATGCAGCAGACCAGTAGTATACTTTTCAAGTTTGCTGACAAAAAAATTCCACAGGCCCACTGAAATAACAGACACCAACAAGTTTGTGATGATTCACATACATCTGCACTATATTCTGTTAGGAGGGATGAATGTTTTTCATCCACTGTGGTATAAACACATCTATATTAAATCTGGGCTTACCCCACAGTTTGCTGCCACACTCTCCACTCTGCAGCTGACCTGTGATAACTCTGCTCACAGAGAGAGGAAGTCAAAAGCAGTAATGATCCAGAAGTCTTCCAGACCTCCTGCAGGGGCAATGTTTCCACAGTCAAAGATTTTCTGAGGAGAAAGATCGGTGTTTTGTTAAATTAGGGACTTAACACAGGAAAATGTCTGAGGAAGTCACAAACCAAAAGCATGGCTAGGTTTTGTAAAACTCCCAACCAGAACAACCACCATGTGATCAGAGTTCTGTACTGGACTTTAACTCACCAAGAGATGTTTCTCCATGCACATTTACTGCTTCTTGAGCACATAAACATTTCTGGAGGAGCAGCCTCCCCAGCCACTGATCTCTTGGGCAGACGTGAAGGCCTGGCTGTATCAAGGGGCTCTCTGCTGTACAGTTGTCCCTGCTGCCTGGTGTCTCTGCCACAGGCACTGCAATGCAGCTGCTCGGGCTCACAACTGTCCCACTTGCTCAGAGATTCTTCACTCGTGTTTGAGCAGCAGCCATATCACTGCCAGAGTATGTCAGTCACTGACATCTTGGAAACAGAGGAGGAAAGGAGACAGTCTGGAAATGCCAAGATTAACTAAAACAAATATGAGTATTCTTATCGCCTTTTGACAAAGGCTACAGGAATTTGGAAACAAAGAGTGTTGTGCAGCTCCACTGATTTGGTGGCTCAAAGAGTTATGTCAGCATAAATGGTGTCTTGGAGTATTAAAAGAGGCATCAGACTGGTAACTTCTAGTTAAGTACTGGTAGTTATGTTAGAGAACAGAATCCTGTAGGTATTTTGCCAAGTCAAAATTTTACCCAGTTAATACATACTGTGTAAAATATTGGGCTTTTAAGTTGTAGGATTTTTTTCTTTTGTTTTCAGACTCAAATTTTCAATTATTTGACAAGTTCCTAAACCTGCTTGTAAAAATCCCCAAGTCACAACCCAGTCGGATAAAAATCTGTTCATTGTAAAAAGGGAAGGGGAAGGGGTAGGGAAGGAAAGGTTTGTTGATAAGTTTGCTGCACTATTAAAACATTTAACCACAGCCTGGAGCTCAAATCAACATTCATGTGAAGTTCCTATTTATTAGAGTATATTAAATGCATTCACCAAGATCATATCTTGTTTTTGAAAGAGATGCACCCCAGTAATTACGGCGTAAGACTAGATCCATTTCTTGGGAATATGGAAAAGTGAGTGATAAACACTTGGGAACTGTGCTCTGGCCTGTTTAAAGAACAAACTTCTGTTCAAATTAAGCATTAAAATAACAGTAGAAAATGGATGAGGAAGAAATCATAGAGGCATTTATCTAGGCCCAGACTGACATGTCTAAATCTATATAAAGAAAAAGGCCTGCAAGGGTCTCTGAAAGTGATGGGAACCCGTGCTTCAAGCACATGTCTTGAAAGGATGTCAGAAATCTCGTTCCCCTTTTGGCTGTGGTTACAGATGCTTTCTCTGGACTGTGGGCTCACTGGTTTCACTTGTCTGGAGCACTCAAAAATACATTTTCCCCTGGAAGACAGTCTGCATATGCTTACAATAAACGTTAACCAAATCAAATTACTTTCACTTCGGGATAAATACTTTCAAGTAAGTCTGTTAGTGACACTCATAGCAAATTGCTAATAATTAGTTTTTCCAATCTACTTGGGTGGTACTAACGAATACAATCACTCCTAACATTTTTATATGCAGGATAAAACCTGCCTCCCTCCATATGCCCATGGAAGGCCCAAGGTAAAATGGATATATTCTGCTGCAGGAATACATGAGAGTCTCTTTAGGTCAAGTGGGTGATCCTGCTGGTTTTGTGTGTCTGAACTCTGCTGGCTGGGCAGGAGCCAGGAGAAGCTGCCTGCTCACCATGGACATCTGCCCTGGTGCTGGGGCTGGAGCTGGGCTAAGTCTGCAGCTTTCTGGCCACAAAATATGTAAGTTACAAAACAGAAACTCTCAGCTCTGCAAAGCCAATGAAACCACATTTTCCTATAACTGTGACTTCCCCTTTTTGCAGGCTACCCACTCGTAATGGCTTGTTGTAAATTACACAGTGGTGTCTCTGGAGATGGGAAAATCTTTTTTTATGCTTGTGAACATAACCCAACATGAAGTGGTCCTCTAATGGGACATTTCAGGGTCTTACTGGAAGGACAACAGTCATACAATACCTCCCAGCACCCTTCTGTTAAGGCAAAATACAGAAGTATGAATTAGAATTATCTCTATATCATAATTAAAATAACCCCAAAACTGTTACCTTCAGCAATTTGGTTACTGGAAAATCCCTAGATATCGCTGAACAAAGCTCCCAGTGATTTGTTCCACCAAGTCCCAAATAGCACTGAAATGCAATCCAATTATTGTTAGAAATGATCTGCTCTATTTTTGTGTAATTTTCTTAACAACTCTGAATACCTGAAGAAGTACTACAGCAGACCATAAGATCCAGCTCTGGCTGAGAAATCTGCATGCATTGCATAAAATGTATGATTCTACAACTCATTAAGTCTAATTTATGGCATATGTAATTAAGCACCTTTGAATTGAACCTAGGTCTCTAGAGATAATAATACTTAGAACTTATATAGGGCTTTTCATCTTCAAAGTGCTTTACAAACATTAACTAATTAACAACATAATAAGACATGAAAGGGGAAAGTACTTACCCATAGTGCTGCGTAGCCTCTGTATAATTCAGATTTTGATGCTTTTCAGTGCAAGACCCAGTCTGGGTGCACAGAGAGGATTTACCAGTGGTCCCCTACACAATCAGAAAATGACTTTGTGCACATCATATGTCTGAATTCCCAGAGCCCATCCCTTCTCCACTATTTATTGCTGAGTCAGAAGCAGCAGCTCCTGAATGTGAAGAAAGGTGTGGAAAATGACTGCAGTTTGAGGGTGCATGAGTTTTCAGGGCTTTGGAGGAAGGGTAATGGGGCATGATGCAGAACGGGGATCCTGGAGAATTCACTGCACAAGATTTCTGATATTACCTAAATCCAGAATCCTTCTTAAGGCAAATCTAATAATTACACAAAGTCTCTAGAGATTGGCTAAAAGACTGGGGAGAAGGCCTTATTTCAGCTCAAATACATTTTCCTGTAAAACCTACAATATTTCTTTCTTTATTTCTACTCTTCTGAAAAGTCTGACATATCTAGCCAGCATGTTAGTTTTTGGGTTTTTTTATCATTTGGTCTAATTTACATATGGTCTCTTGAGAGAGTGTATCTTGAGACAGCCTTATTATCTGAATGAATATTTTCTTGGTGATGGCAATGTTGCAGATGTTATATCAGGTTTCTTGAATCCCCCCTGAACATTCTTAATGCAGAAAGTTGATGGATAAAAATAAAAGGGGCGCAATTAATCCGGATAGTTTTAGTGACCCATCCTTCAGACATCAGCCTGTGCCAGTGATCATTTTCCTGAGTGCAGAATGCTGCCCTTTGTCTGTGCACATGCTGTGGTTGAGCATCACCTGTTCCCCAGCATGGATAATGGTTGTGGTGGCAAGATCTCTTGTCCCTGCCCAGACAATGCCTGCCCCTGTCCCCGTGGGGATTCTACTGTGCTCCAAAAACTGAGTTTGGGGACCAGTAGAAAAGCATGGCAAGCATAAAAGGCAGAACAATGCACATGTACTTGCCTAACTCTGCACACCAAAAATATCTCAGACACAAACACAGATGACTCAGCAGCAGCAGTGCAGGTGGAGCTCCATGAGAAATGAAAGAAAACGAGACATACCATGGACCAGAAAATAACATGCCTGTGGAACCAGCAGGCTTTTGTGCTCCCCCACAGACACACAGTCCAGAACAAATCCTGAAAGGTAACAGTCTCACAGCAGCAATGCCTACAAGAGATGCTATGATAAACATAGGGTCTAATCAAATGCATTAGGATTTTTAAATGCAAATGTAGAATAGAACTGTCAAAATGTTTTATCCCTAAATTGTGAATGCTAACCTTCCCTTACTTATTATATAGCAGTACATTTTAATTTGCCTGGAGCAGAGTTGAATAAAGCAAGCATCACAAACACAATCAAACTGATATTTGAAAGAGCTGCTCTTCACAATAGCTGTGTGTCTGCGCAAAGCTTCAAATGTTGATCAATTGATTACCAAAATCAAAGAATACATTTCCCAAATGAGCTTTTGTAAAGCACTCAATAGGACCAGAAAAAAACAGCATAAAGTTCCACAGAACAGCAGTTTTCTCTAAAATATTTACAAGTGCAACTTTCTACTGCTTTCCTGGTTTATAATGTAATCTGTGCACAGATCTAGATTAAGGAATAAAATATTTCTGATAAATCAATTGTTTGATTCAGTTTCAGTGTGGTAAATTCAGTCAAATGAAGACAGAAAACAATTTGACATTATCCAAAGATATACTTTAAATCTTATAACAAATCACAGTCTCACAGGTACAATTGCTCAAATGATTATTTTAAATCTTTAATGAACAAAATAATGGCAAAAATATAAAACAAAGCATAACAACTAGTGTTCTATCCATCTGCCATCTCCAGTGAGTTGGTTTCTGGTGTGCCTTGCTGCTGTACTTATATGTTTTGCTTTTCTTCTGTCAGTCATGCTTGCAGAACAACTGCCCACCAAATGCACATGGTTTTTGCTCACTGGCTTTAACCTGAAAAATGGGATGAAAAAAGGAAAACTAACTTTGAACCTGAAACAAAACTATTATTTTCTTGAGCTTTCTTATATTTTGTCCTTTTAACGGCAGGTTTTCTTGTACTACCTCTTGCAGTGGCTTCATCTGTTAAATTGTGCTGTCCTCATCATGGTAAAACCTGAGCTGGGGTGAAAATTCTGCAATATGCTCCCTCTGTAGAGAAAAATTCAAAGTTTATGAGCAACTAAGTTCTCAGCATCATTGTCTTTACTCCTCCATTTCTGGAAGAGACATTTGTCCTGAAGAACATAATGGGATTTTGACCCTGTTATCCTGCCATCCTAGTCTGGAAGTTTATAAGGGAAAAACCTGAAGGATCAAACCTATTCTATTGACTTATATGAAAATTTTGCTCAGCAACAATTTAAAATATCAATTGAAAAGACTCAACCTTCAGACTTTTTGACATTTGGTACTGAGGTTCTGACTCTCCTAGGATGCAGACTTTTCAACACTTGGTCTTTCCCATGAGCTGTTGCTTTGCTAAATAGAAAAACCCCACCCACCCCCACCAAGTTACAGTCTCAGTAATTCTCAGAGTAAAAGAGATTACACTGATCTGCAGGATTTTTCTCTTTTCTAAACAAATACCTTTCTAGAGCAAGCCTCTATGCTGAAATCCTCTTGGGTAAACAGAGAGCACTCCAGGACTTTCTGCATCTTAAGCAAGTGAACAAATATTTAGCCTTATGATGCTTAGGTGGTTGATTCTTTATCTGTACTTTCTTCCACCTTCCACCTGGAAAAGAAGCACGACTGAAAGAACTTGTTAGGAAAAGATAAAAAAGATGGGAAGAGGACAGAAATGATAGCTGGCCCATGTTAACAGAGCCCAGAAATGTGGAAGATCAACAAGTTATAGGGAAGGGATATTTCGTCACTTATACCTTTACAGATCATTTTGACAGAACTTTGTTTCACTTTAATGAGGATTTATCTCCTATTGCCCTGTGCAGTGAGGTAAGGAGGACTTTCAAGGATCACAAAGACAACACAGAAAATTCCCATCATTCTGTGGGTCCTCAGGGTGCCTAGGGAGAGGACCCAGTTTCTGGTATTTGCTATTTTCCCAGACTCTTACCAGGAGCACTTACTCTTGCAGTGGCAGGGAAAACAACATTTTATCTATTCTGTCCTTTTTGCCAGTTAATGAAAGATTTTGTGAGATAAAAACCAGATTTGTTTTTTCTTCCAGGGCTGTTATTCCCTCAATGCACATGGACTTTTTGATCCTCCACCTCTGTATCATATCAACCTTCAGTATCTCAGTTAGCTCCTAAACTCAGGAGGAAACAGCAGCAATTCTGCCTCTGGATCTTATTCTCATGTAAGCCTGCTAATCACATGAATACCCTTATCCTTACAACAGGTGATTTAATGGTGTCATTAATGCCATTTTAATTCTAAAGAACTGATGCACACAGTAATTGCTTGGACAGGAGGCAAGGCACCAAACTCAGATTTCTTGTTAAACTCTTCTAATGTTCATTAATTTTCTGATACTTCAGTTTTCTCTTTTTACTCTCAAGTATTTGCAGAACAGGTACAAAAGGTATCAGATCAAAAAACCAAGTCAATGAAAGTAATTAAACGAAAGTATTCAAATAACTAATGTTTTTTCTTCTTCCATATGACTTTCTATACAAGGAGGTGAGATGAGGTTCCTCCTGTGTTAGCAGATAGCTGCAGCTCTGCAGAGTTACTGCAGTGCTAATATTGATCAGACAAGATGGAGCATGTTACTGAGGCAATTGGTCAGGCTAAAGCAGTGATGGCAGCACATGGCATGTTATGGATGGCTGAAGTAGCTGAGGATATCTATCTTTCTGTCTATCTACCTGTTTTCCAAGATGTCTATCATCATTGAACTTCACTACCAAGGAACAAGGGCAGCACTTAATCATCAATAGATAAATACTGTTTATGCCATTAACTGAGGACTGGGTCAGATTTTCCTTGTTTGTACCTTTGCTGCTCTTTTTTTTTTAGCTCCAGAGTTGTGAGACAGTAGCATTTTCTCACAGCCTCTATGTGTTGTTTTGGGACTCGTGTCAGTAGCAACAGCACAGCTCTGTGTGTCTGCCAGGGCTTGTTCAATGGAGCTCCTTTCCAGAAAAACAAAATAGCCAGCAGATGAAGGTTACAAAATTTCAAACCCAGCGCCTTTTCATAATATCTGATCCATGGTTTGGAAGCAGCAGCAGCATAAGCAGTCTGTGCACCTGTCCCATACAGCCACAGCAGCAGCAGGAGTTTCCCAAGTAATACCTGCTGTAAACACAAACTTCCATGCCTGCATTTTTTCCATAGTTAGTATTCAGCAAAGACACTTCAACAGTGCAGGGCTGTGTGTTTGCTGGCATTTTTCTTGTTCAAAGCTTTTGAGAACACTTTACTGAGGCATATAACACTGCCTTGAAATTGGCTTCTAAACCACATTTTGAGAAGATGAAACACAGGCTCTTGGCTGGGTGTTTTTGCCCTGTGCCATGGCTTGCAGAAAAGCACCCCATCTCCCCTTTCCAAATCCCTCAGCTCAAGTCTCATCCGCCTGGCTCTGAGCATGAGACTCCTCTCTAATGTAACAGTTTTTGTCTTTTTTTTTGTTTGGTTTTGTTTGTTTGCTTTTTTCCTTAATTTTTACATTACTAATTACAAGCTCTGGTATGTAGATTTCTCCCTTAAAGATTTGGGCTCTTACATGGTTTTAAATTCCAAGGAGAATTCATTTATCATTACATAGTCTTATATTAAAGACCATCTTTCTGGGGTAACATTGGGAGTAGTCATTGTGCACTCTTGTTTTTATCTGAAGTACTCCAAAAGGAGAGTTAGTTAGTCTAAATTAGGCAATGGAGTTTTTGCCTTGACATTTGGGAGGTCAAATTTTGCCTGTGACTGTCAACCTCTCAGAAGAGGAGATGGCATTTGGAGTAATCCAAAACTCCTGCAGAGTTACATTACTGTGGCAGCCAGACGAGTAAATCTAGGCTGAAGATCTATTGGTTCAATTACTGCTTGGGGTCAGGACATGCCATAAATTATTAGATATGCAAATGGAAAACTCTGACTGTTGATGAAAGAAAGATGGATGGATTTCTCAAATACTCATAATTACCACAAAGACTAACTATATAAACTGATGTATAGTTTTTTGTGTGTAAAAGACTTCTGCTCTTAAGTGTTACCTGTGTGCAGGTAAAAATAATTACTTTTTTTCTGGTTTATCTGCATGTCATATTTTAAAAATAAACCTACAAAATCATTTGGAAGTTTTGAACTTCTTCTGCAATGCCCCTTGATTTTTGGAAGCAGTTTCAGAACAGTTCAGAAGATGACCATTCTCATTCTGTTCTCACTTACCACGGGGTAAATCTGCAGCACTGCCCTGCGTTCTGTGAACACACACTGACAATGTATTTGGTAGAAGAACCATTACTTTGCTTGTGGAGGTAGAGTGTGGAAAGAACGCCACAGACTAGCTCAGGTTTGTGCATCTGCTGGAGAGTGAATGAGCTGGCACACGATAACTTGACCTTATCACAACATGAACTTTGTGGCCTTTCAAGAGATTTTTGTGGATAGGAAAATAAAATGCAATCAAGGCATTACTCTACCTCACCTATTTTTGCTGTCATTTAAATACTTTATTTACAGTCTTATTTCTCAGTGTGAGTAAAGATGGAAGAACTTACCCCTACTTTAGTCGTGTAGGAAGTCTGCTGCAGCTATAAAAACTCATTGAATTTCTCTCACAGATTCTCTCTTTTGGGAAAGAAGTTTTTACTACATGTAAGACAAAATGATTATGAGAGTGAGAATAACGTGAGCTGTTCAACGCCACCTGCTGCTGCAAGGGGAAATATATTCCCAGAGGCACCTTGGCTGAGCAGGAACAGACACAGAACCACTGGAAAGCTTGTTCTGCTCCATGGCAAGTTTGCAGAAATACATCACAAGGCATGAGGGAATGCACTTTCCCAAAACTGATGCTGACTTTCCCAAGCAGTCTGTGGAAGCCCAGGGAGTTTCTAAAGGATATACAGCATCACTCCCTGGCTTGTAAATTCCAAGTAACTTTCATTTCTGTCACTCTGCATATAATGTTTTTCAAAACTGCTATAGGCTTTCTGAAAGCTCCTATTTATTGCCTAAATAGAAATCTCTTGGCCACAGCTCTTGCTGCTGTTATTATTTTAATAAGAGTTCACATGGTGGGGTTTGAAAACTAGACAGTAAATTAAAAGCTCTTCTTTTAATTATTCTTCAAGTAGAGATCAGAAATTAGCTCCTAAAATGCAGTTTACATAACAGAAAAAAAAATTAGGAAATACATTTTTGCTATTTATAATGTATACCAGTTTGAGACAGAAATATTCTTTGTTTATGCAGGTATAAAACCCCCAGAAGCAATGGAAGGTAAGAACCTGCAGCTCACCTTTTGTACTTTTGAGAGTGGTGGAAGCCAGTGATGTTCTGGGTAAAGTGGTGATTGAACTGAGCTGATCTCATTCCATCGTGACCCAAATGTAATTTGGGATCAACCACTTGAAGCCAAAAAACTATACAGGGAGAATCATAAAAATGAGAGCAAGCAGTCAGTTTTTAAATCTATTCCTATAAAATTCTGACAATCATTTTAAGTTTGTAAGAAGGCTACAAGAAACAACTCAATATGTATAACTCATAACTCAAACACTAGTAATAAGGGAAAAAAAGTATAACTCTTAAAGTGTTCAAAAGATGTTTCATTTAAAATGTTATTGTTAAAAATGGGTTTTTTAAATATTAATTTTAATCTTATTAGTTCTTCTCTGAATCAATTATGAAAGCATCAAAGTTCAACCAACATTCTATTAATCAGAAAAGGTACTAAAAATGGATTAAATTCAAGATTTCTCTTTCTATCTGAAATAAAGGAGAAAAATAAGAAAAGTGTAAGCAATAACAAATAGCATACCTTAGTTTATATATTAAAAAACCCCTATATGTGTATGACATAATTTGTAAAAAAGGAATCAAGGAAAAATCACCCTGGGGGAATGAAGAACTGAATAAAGTCCACTTTTTGTGTGACTTCTAAACAAATGTAATTTCTCCTTATTGCTGCTTTAAGTCTTTGGTGTCCTAATGAGCCTGATCACTTGGTACAGGTGTGGGTCTCTTTCTGTAGGCTGACAGGTTTTAGGAAAGAATAATTAATGCTAATTTTACAGAAACACTGCTTTAAACTTAAAAGAAAGAAAGATGCTGTAGAAGTTCAGCAGTGTATTTGTATTTTTTAGTGTTTATTTCTATACCTCCATTTCCCTATTGTGACATTCATTTAGTAAATTTCAATTAGGATTGCTACATATAACTGCAATTTTGCAATAAAAAAGTATCTTTTTCAGCAGCTATAATAATTTATGGAAGAAAAAGTTCTCTACTAAACCTTGTGGACTTGCATAAAAATATGGTTTATTGATTAGCTGGTAAATGCCTTTAAATTTTATCATGACTTTATTTCTATGAAATGTCACAATGTGTACATTCAACTGACTTTAATCTCATTCATGTACAGAGATTTTTTTAGGTGGTACTCAGAAAGGGAATTCTTTACAGCTAACTCAAAGTACATTTTACTGCCTGGCCCCCTCCCTCCTGTTTGCTTATAGCCAATGACAAACTAATTATAATATACTGGACATGTTGCTTCTTCTTTTACTACTTTCTTCTTTACTGCCTTACCAGAAACGTTGTATCTAAAACAAATTTTACAGCTTTAAAAAATGAAAACAAATTTATATTTCTAGAACTTCAGCCAGAAGAAACTATATTTTCAGGAGTTGAATTTTCATTAAAATTTACAAAAGACCTCTGCCTTTACTGATTTATTGTTGCATTAGGTAAAACTACCCAGAGTGTATAAAATACTGTGTTACTCCACTTGTCTGATCTAACACGTTATCAGTGATTGCAAGTACATTTTATAACCCCAGCCGCTGAATCGAAAAAAAGGTGATACAAGCATCAATCTCCAGGATAAAATCAGAGCTCTTTCTACCACGGTTTGACCTTACTGATGCCTTTGGATAGTCTTACTTGTCTAAGTCCTTGCAACAATTACCAGGGGACTGTTAGAAAATGCAGCTTTAATAGCGCAGATTGGAATTGTTAACAGTGTCAAAGGCTCCCACACAAACCCCAAAGATTTCCAAGCCAGGAAAAATTTGAGGAAACTCTTGATGCCACTGGAGGAAAGAAATGGAACAGGGCTGTAGACACGAGGTACAGATTTTTTTTGTACTCTTTATTGTCTGCATCCCTGAACTCCACAGTGTCATTAGCAAATGTAAAAAGCTATAAATAAAAAACTTAGACCTCAAGATACAGTTAACTCCAGCTGTAGCTGCCAAATCTTATTTAGAGCACAAGGAGACACAGTTAATTACAGGTCACAAAAATGTTAATTTCTGTCATAATACAAGTAATAGTCTAAGAATGATAAAGCTTCTTTTTGGACTGAAATGGTTTCTTCTATAGAAGTCTGGTAATTTGAAACACCATCTCTATTTGTAGACTATAGAACAGGTGAAGACAGGATAAATGTACTTTATCCATCTATTTCATGTTTCTTAATATAATATTCAAATTAAAATACTAAATCTCATCAATTTTTCCAAAGGCAAAGTACTGTAGGTAAACAAGAATTAGAGATGAACAGAAAATACTGTTTTAAGCAGTTTGACTACTTGAGTTGTAGCTGCTTATTATTAACATTAAATACATTTTGAATCAGTAGTTTTAAAATGTTAAATCCTTGTGACTTCAAAGTGAATAAAAAGGTCCACCTTGTGAATAAGCTTAACTGTTTTCTCCAAGCAAAGAATCACTAATTATTTCAATGATTCTGAAGTACATGGGATAAGTATTAAGACAAACATAATGTGAAGGATGGAGTTAATTATGCTGCATATAATCAGACACTGGTTACTCCACAAGTTGTAATTTATTTTCCACTTATTTGCATTTAACTTCCAAGGTATTTCAGGAAATGTAAAATAACATGATTTGAGCAGTTACAAAGATGATACGCATTTAACTTCAAAACTCTGTTTCAAACTCTTAAACATAAATTACATACAATTTCAGGAAATAACACACCATCCTCACGCAACCTGTAATTGTTGTCTCAAAAATAGTAAACTCATTTTTGTAGGGGAAATATCCCAATTTAGGGCAATAGTGTATATCTGGCAGGTCTTATAGAGATACAAGAAAACAGCTGGGTAATCTGCATCAATATGCTAATCTAGATTTATAGTAGAGTCTATTTGGTCAAAATGGTCTTATGACTGTAACTTCATATGGAAAATTAGCAGACTGGTTTGAATTAATATCCAACTCCTACTGTAGGACAGACATCTCTTCAGTAAAATGGGAAGGGCTGCAGACTTCTATTTATCATCACAACTTTGTTTCTTTATATTTTCCTTTTCTTTTTTTGTTTAATTTTGCAGCAAGAACTTCTTTTGAGTTTGAATCCTTCAGACAGGTTTACAATCTTAAGACATAGAAAATACAATCCTAAGAAGATATATAAAATTCCAGCATCTAGGTCAGTACTGAGCTTTCTAAACACTTAACAAACATCTTTTTGTATCCCTTCATGTCAGATTTAATTGTCCATGGTGAATGTAAACACTAATCAGAATTCAAGAGAAGTACTCTAAGACATGTATCTTTCCAACCTGGGAAAGGAATGATCCTGGGAAAAGCATATAAAGAAAAAAGCAATTTTTCATCTTATTTAAAACATCAAAACAAATTAAATGATTTTAAATTTTTGTTATTAACTACTGTTAATATACACGTTATACAACAGCTGTATGTAACTGAGGCACATGGAGGGAAAATCTCAGTTCACAAATACCTTGTTCCTTTCAAAATCCATCCTGGGAGGATGGCATTTGAGAAGCATTAAATCATACCCTGCTTTTACAAAATTATTTTAGTAGCTTTGAAAAGGTCTCTTTTCTATTCTCTTTCCCATGGTTTCCCCAAATATTCCTAATATCTGTTCACTCTCTGTAGCTGCCCACCACAGCTGGTCAGCAACTCTTGTGGGGTTGAGAGAAACACAGACTTGCTGTGCACTGGCTTAAACTGCTCCTTCCCAGCAGCAACATGTCCAGAGTCACTCCAGTTGTGACCCTGAGACCAATGCTGAAAAACCCCAAGGATGCAGAGAAGGAGCCTGCAGCTCCTGGTGCCTTTGGGGTAACTTGAGCCGGCACAAACCGCGTCAGCCAGAGCCCTTAGCTCCCCCTAAGCTGGTTCCTCCTCGGGGCTGCTTCCTTCTGGGAACCACTGGTGGCTGCCTGCAAGCTACCATTAGTCCAAGCCCAAGCTGAGTGTAAGCACCTCAGTAAGCCATCCAGGAAAGCTTGGGACCACTGAAGCCAACACAAGCTTTCCAGTTGTTTTAAAGATGCTTTGATGTCCCCAGAGGGAACAGTTCTCTGCATGTTTCTCAGGTCCACATTTGATCTGAAAAACAGATCCTTTGCAAATGAGAGCTCTCTTGTTTTTTGTGTCCCTATCTAAATAAAGATAATGTAATTACAACTGAATATTATTCATTAGAATTATCTGTCATATGAAAAGTATTAAAGTTGCTTTTCATAGCTAATGTAAACTTTCATATGAAAACAGAGACCTTTAAGAAATTTTCTGCACAAAATGCACTAGGATCTTTGAAAGGTTTTATCAAAGTGCAAATATAATCTGCAAAAATTATGGCAGATGCTGTTTAGAGCAGTCTTGCAAGCAGGAATGCCTGTGGCACTGCATTTGCAGCAGTGGTGGTTTGCACAGCTGGGTAGGGACAAACAGGAAGGCAAGGTCCTCGCCTGGCAGAGCTGACAACTTCAATCAGGGTGACAGTCTAACACAGAGCGACAGCAGTGACATTCAGAGGCTAGGAAGGGCAACAGCAAACAAAGATCAGGGGAAAAGTGATTTGCAAGAGCACTGTTTTGAAGGGACCCAGATGAACACACTGTTGCAACACCTTAAGGTTGGTTTGTTTGCTTTTTCATTTCAGGAGTGTCAGATTCAGATGTGACTGCCTAGTTATCAGCAAGTTGATGCAAAGAACAAGAATTTTGGTTTGGAATGGAAAATGACTGAGCTGGAGGACAAGAAGAGTATCTAGTAGGAAAAGCATAGGGAGGAAGAATCTAAAACGGCATTTTCTCCCAGGCTTGGTTACATCTGTAAAATATCAAAGCATTCTAAATAAAGTGCTGTTGGGCAAGTGGTTGGGAGTGACAGGGATGGGCAGGAATGGCAGCAATACAAGTGCATACCTATCTTAATGAAGTCTCACACCATGTTTGCAACAGCCCTTTAGAGAAATCATAACACACCATTCCTAGAGAGCCAGTTTGGCACAGCCTCTCCTTATGTAGGAAACCACTCCTATGATCTCCTGCAGGTACGGGAGTGAAATTATCTGCTGCAGTAAATTCACAAGTTTAGCATTCCTTGCTACTGTGACCAAAGGTTAATGTTTTGCTGCTTGATTGAATCAAAATCACCAGTTGCCTGTTACATATTTTTGCGGTCTTGCTCACACATTTGACTTCGGCGAACTTTGAGTAGTCTAATTCCTGGAGTGGTAAATGAAAGCCATGTATATAAGAGATTTTGTTACTGCAGAACAAAGCAATTCCACAAATGGTTTTCTCTTGTAGCTGACCGGGTCACTGAGGGTAGCTCCAGGCAGCTTCTGGCTGCAAACATTCTGGGTGACCATCAGCCTGGCAAAAACATGGAGAGGGAGGGACTGCAGCAGTCTGCAAGCAATACCTGACACAGGACTATGGCTGCTTTTGGCACAGATGGCTGTGTGCAGCAGGTATCACAACATGTGGTGCTGTGCAAGAGCCATCCCTGACACAGATGAACACAGAATAAGAGCAGTAAGGACCTTCAGGGAGAAGAGGAACAGAGGAATACTATCTCGTTTCAATCCACTTCTGAAAACTACAGAAAATTAATACTATTTAAAAAAAAAATTCTAATCTAGATGCTCAATAGCATCCTGCAAACCTTTGCTTTATTTTAAATAATCCATAAGACCTAAATGGAGGTCTCTTTTCAAAAATGAGAGTAAAAACCTGAAATTCTTTAAATTGATAGTCTAGTGTATGGCCATGCTCCTTGGAGTAACTAATTGGATAATTTAGCTGTAGCACTGACCTGAACAATGTTACTCTCTTGAAAGTTCACCTTTCTGTCAAGCTGGCAGTGAGTGAATTTCAATGATTTGAAGCTGTCCTTGCAAAGTTGTGCCTGAGCAGGGTCATGGAAAGCAGCTGTGTGGGGCATGGGGTGGAAGTGTTAACCAGAGATGTTCCATTTGAGAGAACAGGTCTGTGAGCTTCCCACTGAACTAGAATTTACTGTGCAAATGCAAAATAAAAAGAGCTAAGGTTCTTTACTGAAAATGTGGCAATGCTGTGTTAGATCAAGAAGACGAAAAATGGGAGTCACTGAGGATGAGGAGGTGCCAGAAAGCAAGCCTGAAAGGTAGAGGGAGCAGGCTATTTCTCTTTGTTATCGAGTGAAATGACTCCACAAATATGACAATAAATCACTGCAGGAATCAATCTGAGTCGAGGCAACTGCTCCATGCTGATAATGCATCAATCAATATTTAATGTTTACACTTTAATTAATCTGCACGTAGGAAGCATTCTTTCAGTGACAAAAAAGTGATGAGAAATAAAACACCTTTTATATCAAACAGCGACTAATGGCTGCCTATCTGTGAGGCTTTGGTTGGGCCCTCAATTGATCATTGCAGCCTCCTTCGATTGCACCAGTGTGCAATGTCACATTTGGGTACAAAGCAAACACCATCTCTTTGAGGGAAGGAGGGGGAGCTTCTGAATCTGCTTTTGAGTGATTACAACTTAATCAGAAGAGAGAGTGATAGAAAGACTGATAGAAAGATGAGTTCTTTGGAAAGACTGGGAAGAAACAATTAAACAAAAAGATTTTCAACATCTGCATCAATGACACCTATCTGAACAGATTTTTACTGTGTATTACAATTATTGATACCTGCTCAGGCTTTGCACAGAAAAACAATTCAGATGTTGACTGGTAAAACTGCCTTCCCTTATCAGAGCTACCAGTGGAGACTGAGAATCGGTCATTTTGTCACTGTTCTGAATGTCAGGGAAGTGCCAGGTGCTGTGTGGACACAGAAGTCACAATTCCTGTCTCAGAGTGTTTTTGCTCACTGCTCTGTTTAACCCTTGTAAACTCTAGTTCCTTCTTTTTAAAGGGCCTGATTCATTGTTCATTGATGTCAAGTGAATGACTTCTATTGACTTCGGCAGGCATTGCATTAGTCCATAGATGAATGGTATTGAAAAGCACAGTGATGAAAGACAAATGAAAAGACAGTGATACTAGACCAGTAATGTTCAATTATTCATTTAAAAAAGGAATACTACAGCAGAACATTCTCCAAACACAACTAAAGCTTTCCTATGTTTATGTCTAAAACAATTGTTTGAAATGTACAGACTTTTCACATAATAAATGCAATAGTAGCTATTGAAAATACAGAGAGATTAGCATTCTGGAACTTAGATCAATTAAAAATATTAGAGATCTGAATCCAGATACAAAATTTCCATAACTTTACAGAGGGTAGAACCCATGGAAATTTTATGTTATTTTGCGTATCAAATTTTAGTTATTTTTCAAAACTTGTCATGAAGTTAGGATCAGGCAAGGGACCTATGCAAATGTCAAATCATTTAAAGCTTCTAAGTAGACTTGCCACTAATTAAAAAAAATTACAATTTTGGTTTGTTTTCACTGAAGAACTTTTGTTGTTTTACTAGTAAACAAATAGGAGGATTGTACTTAGGATCCAGTCAAAACATGTTGCCAAAATGCCTGCCCAGATTTGGACTTCCTGGTTTAGGTTGCTCTGACTGCTGGTTTAGCCAACACTTGAACAAAACCAGAAATGATATTATGGTATATGATATATGATATATGGTATACCATATGATATATGGTAATATGATATATGGTAATATACTAGAATGAATTTGAAAATATTCATCTTCAGTCTTGTACATTTTTATTTCACTATGACTGGACAGTACTTTCTATGGTTTACAGACTTTTTCTGTCTATTCCAAAAGTCTAGGGCACTCAGAAACACATACAAAGACGGGAGGAAGTGTTCACAGAGGAAATGAAAGAAGAATATAACATTTAGAATGCAATAGTACAACTGAAGCTAACATTTTACTTTTGATGTTTCCTTTTCATTCTCACGTTTTTTCCCACAGAACTTTGTACATAGATAAATAAACACCAAAGATTTCATAATCTTCATAAAAATGGAGACAATGCCTTCTTACCAAAATCCATGGACAGCTCTTCAGCAGATTTACTACATTCATACATATATGCACACAGAGTCACATCTGCAGTTTATCTTTTCCATCAAATATTCTTCCCCCTTCTGTGCAAATAAGTTGAACAAGCTGAAAAAAATAAAAGGGCAAAGTCAAAAGATAGGAATGTTCTATTGTAATGCATGGTCAACTACAAATATTTATAGAAAAGATGAAAACACTACTGTGTGCACATCAGGGTTGCCCTAGGACAGCTTTAACATGCATAGTTAATGTTTATGGAAGAAAACCAACTTACTGAATGTGAAATTTTCATTTTCCTCATTTGCTCCCAAAGTAAAGGCAAACTCACAAACCACAAAGAATACAAACAAAAAATACAAAGAATAAAAACCTTGCTTGATAAAATCCTGGGGCAACAGTGCAAAAACACTTAATGTTGTCACAGGCAGAAAAACTGAACAGAAAAAGTGACATTTTCTGATTTGCTGATGATACATCTTGCTGCACACAACTGGAATAGCAGCCTAACCCAGAGAATCCAATCCTAGCCTCCATGAACTACAGTTTCTGTGGAGCTCCAGAGCTGCATGGGGTTGGCTTGTAGCAACAACCCTGATGTGCAGGGATACTGGTCACACACTGTGGCTTTGAAATGCCATTCCTGAAACTTCTGGGGACACCAGTCCCTAAGGTTCTTTGCCACACTGCAGAGGAGATACTTCCCAGGCCTGGGAAGCATCAGAGCTGTGGTGTTAGGGCTACACTACAGTGAGTTCCCAGGCATAATCACTGTGTCAGTGTCAGTGCCAAGCACCAGGGCACTCTCCAGCATCACTTCTGCCTAGAGCTGCTGGCATTTGTCCAAGTACTTCCACCTAGGTTATATAAATAGGGAGCACCCAGTGAGATCTGAGAGTACCAGTCCCTATTTAGCACCAGGGCTTAGGCTAGTTTTCCATCTCAGCTTGTCACAGCTGTCTGCTGCATAAAAAGAGTCTGAAATGTACTAAAAAACCCTGGAAGACTAATAATTCATTAAGCTGACAAATGAAAAGTAAGTCCTATCGATCAAGAGTAGAACTTCTTGGTTATAAAGGAAGCATATATTATTCTGACAGTATTTTCACAAGATAAGCTGAAGTTACAAAGAAGACAACCAATTTGATTCAAATAACTGTCTCTTGTCTGAAACATTCATGATTGCAGTCATCAGGCACAAGTTGGTGGGGTAGTATTACTACTCCCATTTTGAAAAATTTGGATAACTGCATAATATCCAGGAAACAGGACTGTATCACTATCATAGGCTTTCTTACTGCTGATCCCATGGAAAGTGGCAAGCAAAGGTCTGGCTGCTGCACCACTGCATCTCAGCACTACTGAATACCAGTGTGGAAGGATGTGCAACCACTCACAGACACACAAGATTCTCTCTCTTCCATCATTAGCACTGAAAAGCTCAGGGTTCATTGCACAGCTAATGAGAACAAACACATGTGCAGCTGCCCTTCCACCACCTGTAGAAGGTGAAAGTTGGCCAAAAGCCTACAAGACTCTCCAGTTGTGATGAATGGATGGAAACCAAAGTGTGGCTCTGATTCAAGCCCTTGACCAGTTACAGCACTGTAATACTGTGCCAACAGACCCACTTAAGTATGGAGGGCCCAGAGAGAGAAGCAGTCTCTAGTATTCTGTGATGGTAAAATATATTAGGGCAGGCATCAATTTACTTGGTTAGTTATGATTTTAGTTATGCTGTATTTTTGTGCCCAGGGGGCTAATTTTATAATTGTAATAATAAAATGTATTATGAAGTATAAGCCAAGAACATGCAGGTTCTAATTCTATTTCCTCTCAAAGGAAAGAGCTAAGCTGTTAAGCTCTAGGTTCTTTCGACATTTCCTATTTGTGACATACAAAAATCTGAAATCAGAGATATACCATTGCAAGGCTTTTACAAAGTTCAGGTAAAGCAAGTTAAATATCTGCCTTTTTATTTTTACTGCTCAAATGACATTTCTAGTTCCTCAGTGTCAGAGCTGGCCCAATGCCTTGTTCTGCAGGTAAACTGAAGTTTTTTTCAGCTACCAGTCCCATTCAGACACTCTCTCCAGCAAAGAAAAATTACCATCCCAAATCTTCCAGAGTAGCATTTCTCCCTACATTCTTACAGAGAGAACTTATGGGTCATCTCAGGGACCTCCTCAGTTCCTAAGGATGGGGAGAACCTGAATTTTCTTAGAATGGCTCTTATTCTAGCTTGGATGTAGAACTCAATGAACTGCCCAGCTGTTAAAGTTTTATTAATTTTGCCCTTAACTGTACATGATAACTGGGAGAGAATGTTCCATTATCTCCTTCCCTCTTGACTGGAGCACCCTGTGCCAGGCCCCAGCAATTGGCTGGTCCCAACTCTCCAGGTCCCTCTTACTGGGACACATTTAGAACAGCAGGAAAACAATTTGTATGTCTGTGAGAACAATGTAATGTTAACAGAAAATTATGTTTAATTATTCCGATTGTCAGTAATTTATTTAAAACTATGATGACAAAGAGCAAGACTAGCAACTGTACCATTAGTCTACTGTTTTTGTAGCATATAGAATTTTGCTATAAACAGAAGTTTTAATAATTAAAAAAGAAGAAAATGACTGCAGTCATTTTTACTCTAGTTTCCACTGATAAGTGTTGATATTGGCAACACATTAATATTGCTCAGCTTATTTAAGCTGAATAAATAATGAGAAAGAATTAATAAGAATACAACTACCAAACATAACGGGTCCTTAATCTTATGAAATTGTTCTTTACTCACATGGGCAGTCAGTCTCACTAATGTCAGTGGCCCAAATTTTGCAGTCCTTAATCACATACTGTTACCTTCAGTAGCTGTTGTTCTCAATTTAGGATCAAAGCCCATAGTTTGCTGGGGCCGGGCTTTCAAGGGAGGATTGGGCCCAGACTTTTAATAAGGGGTTTGGTGGCTTACAAAGAGGTGATTAAGATCTTCCTTTGAAAAAACAGAAAAAGTAGAGTTCTTCTTTTGGATTATAACAGCACAGATAGCCGTAGCTTGCAGATTTCAGAGTATTAACTACTAATCCACAAGTGAACTGAAAAGTTTTTGTTTGTTTGTTTTGCTATTACAGTATTTAAACTTGTCAACCTTAAGTTCTCAGTAAGTCATACTTAAGTTTCTTAGCAAAATATTTCATCACATCTCTGTGAGTGTGCCTGAGTTTGAGAGATCTCCTGGTTACAGGCAAAACCCAGGGTAGTTCTTTTTGTTTGATTTGGTTTTATTTAATGAATATCTTGTACTTAGTTCTGAGAATTCAGACCATGAAGTTTTTGAAACTAAGCCACAATATAAAAGCTTCTCTTTTCCTTAAGTGACATTCAAGGATTGTTGTTTGTCAGCGACAAACAGAAAGTACTTAGTATAATTATTATAGCACCTCAGTAAAAATCAGACTCTAGCCGTAGGTGATTGCAGCTATAAAGTTTCCAGAATAGGAACAATGAGCCCTATGAAACTAATGAAAAAAATCGCCAACTTCCTCACTCCAAAGTCTGATTTTTACAAGGACTCCATTTCTTCCTGGTTGCCAAAAATGAACAATTTATTTGAGTCTAGCTTAGGTCTCCAGGAAAACAATTTTAATGTAAAATTGAATAATGTTGCATCAATGACAGGATAATTAAATGGTTTCAAAACTGAGCAATATTTAGGTAGTGTGTCCTACTAATGAAAGTGCAGAAATCATATTCTAATGATAAGACAACAAAAGATGATAAATATCCCGATATACCCTTCGCTATACCAGTGTACCCTAATCAAATCAATTAGAAATCTAATGACAACTTTAATGCAAACGACAACTTTGACACAAACAGGTATTTAATATACTGAAAATGTACCAGATTTCCCCCCTCAAGCATTAGTAAAATCCCCAAGAAAATTAAAATCCAGGTCATAGCTAAATTCCTTTGAAACAGGGATTTAAATTTAAAAAAAAAAAAGTTTAGTCACTGTAAGAATTCTTTGTGCTGTTACATTTTTATAAGGTTAAAGCTAAAAATAAGACCAAAATCTTTTTGGAGGTTACATTAAAAAATAGACCAGGTGTGTTCAGAAACCCATCACACACATGCCTGTTAAACAGATGCCAACCAATAAATTAATTAAAGCTATTCTCCTCTCGAAATAGGAAAGAGGAAAGAGCTGTTAGGGACATTTATGGGGTGACATTTGCATGACTGACAAGTTTTTCATGCTTGGCCTCTATTGTACAAACCTCTGATACTTCTCAAACATTTTCCAAAAGGAAAATGAAATCCCTGTGTGTAAGAGAATTTAGTAACCTGTTTCTGGGCAGTCAGATTGATGCTAGAGATGTGGCATGGCTGTTTATCAGCTGGGAGAAGTGAATTAAGGAAACGAGGTTTCCACAGGGACCTGATGAAAATCCTTGCTAATAACCCCTGCCATCACACTCAGGAAATCAGAGTTTGCATGTGAAATATCTCACTCTCCTTTGTATACTGTACTTCATTGCGACAATTATCACCTCAGATGATCAAGTGAAAAACTTTCTTGTGCTGATCTTAAATTCTACTATACTTATAGAACCTGGAAAAAATAAATAGAAAGGCCTTTGAGGAACAGTGAACAGTTCTGAAAAGGCTATGCAATTCCTTGAAACATAAATTTTTCTTGGACTTTAAGGACAAAAAGCATTAATTTCTACATTTCTTCTTCCAATTATACAAATTTAATTTTTTCTGGAAACTACATCATTGCTGCAAAAGGAATTAGTGGATGTAAGGGGTTATTAAACATGGCATTCACCCGCTGCTCTTACACAGAAAAGGCAGCTCTGAAAAAACCAAAGCTGATTAATATGAAAGGCAGCTAACCTAAAAACTAAAACTTGAACTGAATGGTGCGTGCTAATCTTTCTCAAATACACTTATGAAAGCTAAATTTACTGGTATTTGCCATTGCTATGCAGGCCAAGTGTTCATGTGAATGATATCTCCACAGTTCTGAGCAAATCAGTTAAAAATAGAGAGTTTTGTCCTCACTGGTAATTTTCTCAATCTCCTGTTCATCTACAGCTGCCTGAATAGTGAACACTTCCCAATCCAGTGTCATTTGTGATAAACTTTGTTAAAAACTTCCATTCATTATTGGTGATTTCCTTAATCCTCAAGTCTCTTGTAAAAAAGATAGAAATTCTGTATTATATATTTGCTCTACTGGGTCTACAAAAAAACCCTCAACATGTTAGCCACATTAATAAAATACTCAGATCAAACTCTTAAGAGCCAGCCTTAGACTCACCATTGTTTATTGATGTTTGTTTGCCAGCCTATCTGGAGACATAGGGGAAATCTTAATAGCTCTGGCCACTCATTAGCAAAGTACCGTGGAGTCCTAATCCCATAAAGATATTAAACTATTTTTCCTCACAATAGCAACAAATGGAGGGAAATTCTCATTACTTATTAAGATGTGGTACATTCTTTGCATATTGAGTTTCTTCTTATACTTTGAACTCTTATCCCCCATCACTCTGTTTCTGAGGCTGAGATCAAAGTAGGTCGGTCTTACAGAGCTGCAGATAAGTGGCCGCCTTTCAGAGAATATTAATGCCCTCCTGAAGGGCCTGGCTGGGGAGGAGGTGGATTCCCCTGATGGGAGAGCCCTGCCAGCCCAGCCACACCAGGCCACCACTGGGGACACAGCACAGCCCCACCTAGTTTAGCTCACCCCAGCTTAACTACGTGGCCCAAATCTCAAAGCAAAACTGAACCCAGGTCTCTTTTGGAACTAGAGAGCTGTGTAAATCTGAGTTTTGGCAGATTGGCACAAAGCAATTTGTTTTATAGCAGGAAAATAGGTGACCAATTTTGTATTTTGCATTGAAAAGAATTCTGGTGTGTCTGGTTTCCAATTTTGACTTTGGTTTTAGTCTTCCCTCTACCTCAGCTACTCAAGGACTTGTGTTGTCAGCGAACTCATGGGCAGCTGGCAAGACAGTGTCCCCCTCCAATCTTCTACCTCCAGCAGGGATCCTGCCATACAGGGTTTCTTTCTTGCATTCAAATTTGCTTGCAAGACTTTAAAAGGGGAATTTCTTTAGAGCTTGTTAAAGGTAAGAGTAAACATGCTAAGTACTAAGACATTCAGAAGGCATCAGAAAAGAAGAAATGTTATATTCATTACAGAGGAAAATCTAGTAATAAAATGTATTACCTGCATTTATAGCCCTTGTAACCTAATTTTTGTGACAAAGCAAAGAAGTAAAAACATTCCTTTCTGCCTTTCAGTGACCCCTATAAGAAACCCCCCATGGAGTCATTTAGGATAGTAATTTGAGTGAAAATACATGCAGCCTTTACTTTGCTTGCTCTTCTTAAATTAATAACCCTTACTAGTAATTAATCTAAAAGTTTCTAAAGGTATTTGCAAAAATGCCCTCAAATTAGTAGCACTTAGAAGAAATAAAAGCTTAAAAGACATTATCCACAACATGAAAGAGTAACCGAACATGGAGCTGTGTTGTTCAAATGTTAAAACTGTACATAAAATACTCTTTCAATATACACTGCCAGTAAAAACCAAAGCAAAGCAGGTCATTAAAATGTCAGACTTGGGGCAAGTGGAAAAAATGCTGTGTTTAAAAGTAAACATGTAGATCTTTTATAATTATTTTCCCTTAAAGTTAACTGTTAAAAAAAAACTCCAAGCCAACAACAACTGAACCAAAACAAACTAAAATTAACCCCCAAACATATAACTGTAGTAGCATCAAGATGCAGTCAAGCTCTAGCCTTAGTGTTGTTCCTAAGCAAACCAAAGGTCACTTTTTGTGTCTTTCTGCAGCTTCATGTCAGCTTTGTTTGTGAAATGCCATTTTTCTTTATCTGTTTTTTCTACTCAGAAGCAGAGTGGTGAGTTCAAACCATTGATATCCATGTCATGAGTGTGCTACAGCTAAATAGCAATAACAGGAGCACCAGTAACCTTGGGAGCCTCATGCACCTGGAGGATCCTTGAGAAGATGCTGAGGTTCCATGCACAGCCCTGTGCTGACTGATGGACTTTGACATTCACTGTTGCGGTGATGTTGAGCCTCATGCAGGATTTTAGCACTCTGTAAAGAGCTCAGAGTAGAAAACCTCAGTTCCTTCTCCTCACTGCCCACTGAAGCTGGCCGAAGATTGTCAGGATAAAGGAGATGCTGTGGTAGTTACAGGGCAGCTGGAAGGCACGTTAAGGACACTTATTTGAATTAAGCTTTTCTGCAGTGCAGCGCAAATGAACCAAGATATTAAAAGAAAAGACAAAGTCTGTCTCTTCAGACATAAACTGTGTTGCAGTACTGAAAATGAAAGGTTGTATGCTGGTGTCACTTTTTCTACTCCCAAGATTTTTGAGCCAGTACCAAAGACTAATATCCTTCTGACTCTTCAGAGCCGAAGGTTTCAGTTTCTCTTCTACTGGAAAAAAGTTCATCATGGTCCTAAAGAAAAAATTTCCATCTCATTAATTTTGTACATTTTCAATATATAATCTGCACTGAGCTGGGTTCCTAAACTGTGTCTAGGAACAGCTCTGTCCAGCAGGCACAATCCCAGATGAACTGGGCCAGTGTATATCTGAACACAACTGATGCACAGTTATTCCAGATTAATTTTGGTTTTATGAAAGTAGTTGGCTCATAAAGCAGAGATAAATTTAATTATCAAAAACCAATGAAGTTGTACCCTCAGGCAGTGTCTGGGATCCCACTGAAGTCCATACAGGAATTCAGGTAACTTAATTCACCCTCTAACACCTCTGTAGCTCTGTTCTCTAAAGCTAGCAAACACCACTGCTGAAAGTACAGGTTGTCACATTTATAATCAGCAATTAAAACTAACATTCCTCTGGTTTCCATCTAATAAGGGCAGCACCCAAAGTGGTGAGACAATGGAAAACACATAATAGTACCAACAAATTCAACTTGTATTAAACTTTTTCTTTGAATCAGCCGCTGCAATGCAAATATTTGTAAGTTGGGAAAAAAAGCCTGTAATCATGTTTGATACATGTTATCCTTAAAATACAAAGGCCATGGGAGAATTTTAACCTTCATACTTATGAAGTTTTTTTTTCTAGTTTCTGGCATTTTATGTATTATGATCAAATATACTGGGAGGAGACAGCAGTGGACAAAATTTTAGACTGGTATAATAGACTCAGCAAGAAAACAAGGACATCTTTAGGCAGCTGTGGTTCCATGACTGTTTACAGCAGGTCTGCTGTGCCCAGTACTTCCTTGCTAGCCATGAACACTAGTTCTTACTCATAGGCTTACAGTGACAATGAAAACAGCAACAGCATGCTGTATTTATATTTTTGACAGCCCTATGATTTTCCTTCTGTAATTAAAATGATGAGTAATACTTTAAAAGAATTAAAATTACATTTTGGAATGTTGGTTTCTAGCCACACATAAAGCCCTCAAGCAAAAAGTCAAAATTTCTTAAAGTTTGGATCAGCAGGGTGACTTTAGAGCACTTCAATGCTTCCTATAATTTCATCAAACTATTTTGATCCTGTACCAGGAGCCTAAAGCCATCACAAAAGCACCATGGAACACATGGCTTGTGACCTGTGGCTCTGATGAAGGCAGCACACCATGATCCTGGAGGGCTGGTACTTAGTTATAATGATAGATTTGAATACTATTTCCTTTCCCATTGTTTACAAGTATTCAGGATGATAATCCCAGTTTAAATAGACTTTCTAGTCTCATGACATCTCTGGATGTTTCAATTTCCTTAAAGACAAGCAGAAATGTTAATTTTACCTGTAATCTTTATACAAAAATAACTACTACTAATAGTGGGGATTCCAGAGCTTGGAAAGAGGGTTCATTTTTTGTTCCTCAAGCCAGATAAAAAAGAATGAAATAACTTTCTCTGAAAATATTAGCTTCCTTGCAGTTCACTGTGAGGATGTCAGAAACTTGCTCTTTAATGATTTATTATATAACTACTGTTATTGTCTTCCTGGCCACAGGTGAAAACAGCAGCCTTTACCAAACTGCCAAAAAATGCAGTTTGAAAGTACACATTGATATTTCAAATGTTTTCTTCAAAAAGCCTTGCCCCAGACCTTCTGAAATCATGTGCCACATTCCAAGAAAATTCCTTAAAAAAGATGACTTTCATGAGCATTTGGCATTGATCAGGAGTTTAAAGCAACTGGTCTTTACACTGTATTTACAGAGCACAGGCTGAATTGTCACTCAAATGCAGACAAGCTGCATTGAGCCATCATTTCTCCACACTCCTAATTTCTAGATATTGAGCAGGAAAGATAAACCTCCACAAACACCACCTACATACATATTAAGAGCACATCACACATATAACATTAAGGAACACCCTTCCTCCCAGAGAGTTTTCCTTCAGGGTTCCAGTCCTCTTTAATTCAGTGTGAGTATGAGCTAGAAAAGCCACTTTGATGTTCTTATAATTTCAGAGGGTTTCTTAGAGAGCTAATCAGCAAATTCTCTAGGACTCTGAAACTTCCACTTCCAAAAGTCCTTATTCACATTTTCTATTCTGCTCAACTCTCAGATTGTAGGCCTGTTTGTTTTAAACTGATAGTTTGCCTTTTACTCCAACTATCCTTGCTACTCAAGCAGAGAATCCCACCTACCTCTCCAGCAGGTATTGTTGCCCCTGTGCTGAAGAAGGGCAGACATTCCTATGGAAATGTGTTTAAATCAAACCACAGGTTATCCCAGTTTAAAAAAAAAAAAAAGAAACTAAAAGCCAACAAAACAAAAGTAAGAAATAAAGAAGGTGGCTAAGTATCAGCTACTGGATCAGAGACTGGGCAGGGAAAGCTGCAGCACAGAAAGGCAGTGCAAGGCCAAGGCACCGGTGCCCGCTGCCCTTGGAGCCCAGCACAGCCTCTCTGCCCACAGCCACCTGTAACCTGCCTTCTTTCCCTCCACTGCAGAAAGGGATAGATTGGGAATACTTCAAATGAATTGGCCAGCCAGTAGAACTGGAGGAATTACAAGCTTCTACCAAAGGATGGTGATAAAACATTTTCAATCGGAACAGCTGCTTTTAGATGTAATGTTTGGCATTAGGAAAAGATGACTCGAGCCAACACAGGCTACCTGTTGTATCTTAGAAAACGTGCACATGCTCACTTGTGCCAGAGGACATAGTGAATTATATCTCTACACTGGGATGTTCATCTTTAACTGACATAGTTATACCTAGAAAATTGGGTGATTCACATCCTTACTTTCTCTTCTGTGTTAACTCTGTCATTCTGTTACTCCATGCTGGAGAGAACAGATCTTACAAAACAGCCCTGGACCCTGCAAGTTGCTCAACACATTTAAATGCTGTGCTGAGATACAGATCTATAGATGCCCTAGAAAGCTTTTTCTAAAACTCATAAGGATCTGATTTACCTTCACTTATGCTGTCATTATAGCACTGTAGTTTGAAATCAGAATTTTGAGGCAATGGCTAGAAATCTAGCAGCATTTCTGTATGAGCTGTCATCACCATCTGCACCACCACTGACTTTTTCTTAACTGATCCAGCTGAAAAGGAAAGAAAAAATTGTTAGATCAGTTTGAGTCCAATTCCCTGTGCCTGTGCAAATGCTTCTCTTGGAACAGGGTAGGAGAAGCAGCAGGGGCCAAGGCTGCTGCAGAAACGCAAGGGTAGCCACATTCCTCGATATTTGCGTAGAGAGCCAGAGCGAGTTAGAGTAAAATATCTTTAGGTACATTCTAGTCTTTTCTATGATCATCAACTTTCTTTCACATTCCAGATAGAATCCATCCACAGACCCAGTGTTTTTCCGGTGGATTTGTTCACACAATATTTTATGTTGGCAGCTCATTTCTGTCTTAGTCATGTTTTCGTTTCTTCTTTAGCAGATGTTTACAATTACTCCTTAAATGTTTCCATTTTCTCTGATCACTGAATGTGAGTGCGGTGACATTTTTAAAAATAATTGTAACTTTTTCTGGCCAGAACCATGTTCTGAGATTCAAGTAGTCTTTGTCTTTTAAACTGTGGTAAAGGCTTTATATCTTTGTAACAGCAGCATCTGCACTACTTTGCCCATTCCTTTTTTGACAAAATCAGAGTTGTAATTATCTGACTGTATCTTCTGTCTGGTAATCAGATATTTATATGGCTTTTAGTTAACATTAGAGGCATGAGGTCTGTTCTCCTGGATTTGTGTTAGAAGGACAGCAGAATAAAAGGTACTACAGCAGCCTGAGCTTCTGAAATTGAAGGTTTCTCTGCTTTTCTTTCAATCAGCTTTTTTCCCCAACTGTTTTTATTGACTAAAATTTAGATTAAAGTTCTTACAAACAACTGCCTCATTCTCAATACCTGCAATTATATTGCAATGTTTCTAATGCTTCAGATGTTCTTTAGAACCCCATTTCTGGGAGTCCTCCAAGCTTTTGAGAAAACTCAGCTGTTTCTTTTTTTTTGTCTTTTGTTTTGAAAAATAAGATTCTAATTTGCAGAAAAAGTATAAAAATGCGCCATCAGTTTACCACAAAGGCTTAAACAAGAGAACCAAGTAGATATTTTAAAAGATCACTCTTTTTTTAATGCAGTCCCGTGAGTTTTGGACTGCTAACTCATGGTTTTTGCATGCTTGACATCAGCAATACCACAACTGAGAGAAAATCTTTGTGAAAGATTCCTTTCTAGTCCTCTTGTGACAAAGGGATCCTCCAGGAAAGACACAGAGAAACAACTGTTTCTTATTCATTATAGTTCCCATTTAAAAACAAGCTCAAAACCCAACTTTAAAGCAAACAATCTAAAATATCTACCAAACCATCCTTGCTTCTTTCTTTCACCATAAAGACTCAAAAAAGGTATAAATATATTTTTTTCTTTGCTTTGCTAGATTATAAAATCATACAATGAATGAAAATGAAACTTCTAGTATAATTTAATATTTTTCAATAAACAGCTTCTTTTAATATGCCAGATTTCTCCCTTTCTTGTCAAGCAAGAAGTCTAGCATTAGGGACAGAAATTACTTTTTCCTTTAATGATAATATGTTACTTTGTGTGTAGTTTTCCAATTTCCATGAAAAAAATGTACCAATTTTATGATGACATTCATTCTGCTTCATTAAAAAATATTTTCCCTTACTAGGAATCGAGTATTCTGAGGAATCAAGTATTCCAAGAGACACATGGAAATGTCACTTGAAAAAAATAATTTAGAACCATTTTGGTCTTAAATGAGAATTTTGGCCCAAGAGTTAATGCACTTTCACTGCAAGTTGATGTATGACCTCAAGTTTCTACCTGTGCAAAACAGTTACAAATATTCCCTACTCCTAATAAAACAAAAGTAAATCAGGAGCTATCCTGAACATTATTGATATCAGTAGTAGAGGAATGTGACAATATATTATATTAAGCGTAAAAAATTTGATTCTGGAGCTGGCTGGTTTGGCAGCCAAAACTAGACTCTTTATTGAGCAAAACTTCCTATTCATTCCAAATAGTTTTCCTACAGTAAGACTTGAGGATAAATTGTTTGCTGGCTTGATAAAAATGGTCGGTATGTGCCTGTATTAAAGTACTTTTGGCATAAACTACTTCAGAGGCAAATCAGGTCAAATTTACACAACAGTTGTTGTCATATGGCATTAATTTGATAGCTCAGTTCAACTGACAGTTGGACTTGCTGATTCTTTTATATTCACCAGACTCTTTAATTAATTGTGCCAAGCTGAAAGCAAACAAAAAAAATTAAGCTGAAAATATATATATACCATTTTAATTCTATCACAGTAGAAGTGTAGTTAGTAGAAAATATTCCCATTTTTTAATGCTCATTTGGGCAGGTGGAATTAAGACACCAGATGCTGCAAATATATAAATACTAAGAGCTTCTGCTCTCACACAAATGTGCACATATACACAATGGTGATGTTTTACTTGATCAAGTAGGGGGAAAAAGATTATCTGGAGCATTTCAACACTCCTGATGTGGTTTATGCTTGCATATAGGAGATCTCTTTTGGGACTGCTCTTCCCCAGAATCAAAATCTTATTTAAATGCCCAAGCCATCAGCCTTTCCCTTTTTCCCAATTAAAAAAAAAATAAAATTCCCCAGAACCCAAAAAAACTTTAAAGCCCTCAGCTCACCTTCTTTGGCTTCATAATGCATCACTCAAGCAATGTACAAAATCTCAAAGGGAGAAGAAATAACTTCTAAATATATATCCCTTGGTTTAAAAATGCAAGTTTAATATAATTTCTGGAAAGAACTCTATGCCTGAAATCAGGATAAACCTGGTATTAAAAATAAATTGTAATATGAGTTCTTAGCTGCACAGCTTGTTGTTGCAGATACGGGGTGGTGTGGACTGAAAGGACAGTTTGTTGACTGTTTCTCTCTGACACAGTATATGAATCCTGTTCTGAGGTGGTCTGCTGGTTGCCTGCAGTGCAGGAGAAAACACAATTTCCCTTTTGAGGTATAATTTGCTTTCCTTAGAGCACTGATGACTGAACATGACTGGAGCTGGTAGAGGATGTCAGATTGAAATGCTGCTGCTCTTACTCCACCAGAGTACCCAGCTGGGGTGTCTTCCTCATATTAAATCAATCCTCACATGTGAGTACAATGAAGCATTTCCCCCAAATCAGATTGGTATGAACCATCATGTTTTTTGCAGGTTTTTTTTAGCTTTTTTTTTTATTACATAATGTAATTAGAGAATTTTGACACAATAACCACATAATTTCAAATATAAGAGGAGCAACTCCATCACTTGGTGACTGAACACAATACTTTAGTTTGTTATTTACAGCCAGGTCTGTTTGGCCAGTGCCTATCTGGACAAAAGTCTCCATTCTTGCCAAAAGATATCCAAAACTTAGACTATATCTCATTGGAGAAAGCAATGTCAAAATGATAGACTGACACAGCTGTAACTGTTTTGTCAAGTCGGAAAAGAGTAAGAAAATAAAAACTCTCTGAATGTGTATAAATAAATAGCTTGCCAACAAACTGGCATTTCACAGATTCTCTTATGTTCTCAAGAAATGGATGAAACAGTCATGATGAAATGTCAATAGAAATATTGGCAGATCAGAGCTCAGTGAGTAGGTAAGGAATGATATCCATGTTAACCAAAACTAATTCTTCAGAAATCTAATTTTCCCTTTCATCTACCATTGGAGAAACGAAAAGGAAGATTTTATTAATAAATAAAATCTTATCTGGGGGCCTAAGTAAAAAAAAATATTTTCATGTCTCTAAAATATAAGTACTGCTTTGAAAGTTTGGGTGAAGCAGCATCTGCATAGAAATTATGTGAATTGGTCTTCACTCTCTCCACAGATAAGCCATTAGATTAGAGAGAAAGAAAGTTATGTCAGGATAAGGAGTACATAAATTCTAAAGTCTCCTTTTTCAAAAACTGATGGCAATCTCTTGCATTATGTAGAATAATTTCCTGTTTCATTCAAATGTTAATATATACACAAAAAATTAGGATTACAGTGGTTAATTATGATAGCAAAAGATGACCTTTTTTCACACAGGTGGTCCTTTGGGCAACAGGAAGAGAACAAGCTACTCTTGCTCAAAGAACTTGTAATGGGCTTCATATTGCTACATTACTGGGGAAGGCTCTAGAAAAAATCCTGTGTTTAAAAATGTACCCTGGTCTTATACATGAGAGTTTCCTTTTGGTCAGCTGGGCTGGAATGGAAAGAGTCCCTGGTTTCTACTTGCTGCCTTTTGAACATTATGCTGGAATGACAAATTAGTGCAGCTCCTGAGCTCACCAAAGCTGGCTTTTCATTCAGGGGCAAGAGAAAAGTGCTCATCATGAGTGCTTTTCCCACAGAAGATCATGCAATGCCTTCCATCTAACACCTGGTCTAATTTACACTCATCTCTATTTATTATTTAAGGTCATAAGCAGAGGAGGTTGGAACTAATAGAGCAGAACACACTAATGTGAGTTTGGACTTTGTTTTGTTTCTGTTGATTTTCTGATCACTACTCACAAATGTAGTGATTAGCAATAATGTTTTAGGAACCTGCTTTGGTGAGACCTGACAGCCAGCCTGCCTGTTTCAGGGTTCTTCTGGAAGGTATGACTGAATGTTTCAACAAAAAAAGTTAAAATCCTCTTAAAATTGCATAAAGTTTTTATCTGTGAAGGCTTGTTTTGATCAGGGATTTCCACTCTCCTGTCATAAGGCCAGTGATTAATGTGAAATAAACTCTATCTATAAGTACATCTGTTATTTCTGTCTAGCTTAGTGGCAAGTTGCTGTATGAAGAACAGTGTGTGCAAGGCTCTGGCAGACAGTACTTCATGTAACTTTCATGACTGCATTTACTTTTAATTGATCCTGCAGTACTCTGCCCCTTATGGAGTGTTTTAAATCAATGTCAACCATAAAGGGGTACTAAACTGTACACCATCCTTTTTTGGTTGCAGTTAAAGATAACTTATTTATGAGGACATGAATAAAACTCTAAGTGTGTGAATGTAAATATGACCAAAACTTTCAGAACTCTTTTCCTTTATTTCATAGATTGGAAAATGTCAGGCATGGATTTTTTTCCCTTTTCCATCATGAAAAATTCAACAGGGCCCTTTGAATGTTTTCTCTTCCCCTTGTGTTTTCCTCCACCCCTGTATTAACTGGATATGATATTGGAAGCTCTGTAATCCAATGAAAAAATCAAAGCAAGTAGAAGAGAGGCTCTTCCAAAATTGGCAGTGTTCTGGCATTCACCCAGAACTTTCATGTTATGGAAACAAGCCCCTGACAAGCTCAGACATGTGTGATTCTCACCAGAAATGAACAAATCTTCTCAGCCCGTGTGCCAGCATGGACATTACCTGTGAAAGCAGCTGCTTCAGTAGAGCTACTCCTTAGTAACTTCATTTACAAATGTTTTTAATTCACTTGCACTGTATAATGTGAAAAACAGCTGAGGGAGTGACTGCATCTCTCCATCAAACAGATCCCTTCATTTTGGGATAGCCCTCTCAAATATTTTTCACAGCCTAAAGTACCTCCCCAGTATCACACTAAACAAGAAGTTTGTTCTTATTACAGAAGAGAATCAGCAGTAGTCCAAAATCCCGGCCAAACCATGGTTACTGTATGTAGGTAATTCCATGACATTAATTTCTCAGGAATTAATGAAGTTGCACTATTTGGTTTCTCAGAAGAGTCTCAAACTGCCCAAAGATTGCTGACATAGAACTGATGAATGCATAGCAATGAAGTAAGGAATGAGAATGTCACTTGATCTAAATTTATATATTACACTTTTCCTTTCAGATCCTCACAGATATTAAGAGTGAGTCAGTATGGGTGACTAAAATCTCACCAAAATCAATACAAAAGAAATTAAAGATGGTGAATTAACTATAAAGACTATTATTGCCATGAGTTATATACAATTTAAAAGATTACACTGAAACAGAAATTGAAGGGATAAACAAAGACATCTCATTACCTTATTTAATTTTCCCTTTTATGGATTAAATTTTATCCTTTTACAAGTTTGGTGGTTTCTTTCCAGTCAAAGCAGAAGTTCTATAACTCACCCAGAACTAGAATTTTTATTCTGTAGAAAACTTCAAGGTTCCACACATTCAATCTATGACATATCTTTCCACAGGCATGAAACAATTGTCCTCTGAGAATGTATCAGAGAATAAACGACTCAGAAATAACAACATTCCTCAAACCTGAGTTTAACACGAATCTTATGGAAGACATCCAATTGCACCTGCTAAGAATCCAAAGTCAATTGTGATGCCTTTAAAATCTCCATCCTGTGTTTGACAGTGCAGCTCCATGTGCTTGGGGATGTTTCTGCAACTGTCCTCTGAAGGGCAAAAGCCACTGAACAGGCAGCCCACGAAGGAAAGTTCATATCACACAGTACTTGTCTGGCTGTGCAAGGGATGGTGCACAGGGACCCTGCTGTGCTTACAGCAGCAACAGAGCCAAAAATTCCTACTGTGTTTGCAAAAATAACTGGCTTATTTTTGAGCCAGAGTTGGTTCTTTTATGTCTTGACTCAAAATACAACAAATCTTTATAACAATTTGTAGCTGGGGTTTTTTTTTTGGTGTGTTTTTTTTTTTGTAATAACAGAAGTTTTTGTAAGCTATTCAGAAGAATGATACCAGGTTTGGCCCTAACCCAGCAAAGCACATGTTTAACCTTCTGCATGTCACTAGTTTCTGAAATCAATGGGACTGCTTGCAGCCTGAGAGTAAATCATGTGCTTCAATGCTCCACCACAATAAGACCTTTACAATTGTTTTCTTCTGTACAGATAATTCTAGGAACCCTCACAGAGCCTCAATGACTTTCACAGATGATGAAGAATCTCTGCTATAGGTAGGAGGAAACCTTGCTAAGCACCTTTTTTCACAGCCTCATAGCCTTATGTCCCTATATCTTTGTCAACCTGGTACCAGAAATTAAATCTTGTTGGAGACACAGATTAGCGAGGAGCAGAGGGAATTGGATGCATTTGTAAAATGGAGGCCTTTCCTGGCAAACAAAGAAAGGAAGTTGGACATGTATAATAAAATAATTGTGGAAATGTAAATTAAGTGCAACAAATAAAGGGCTCCTTTAGCTTTGATGCTGGAAACAGTTTGGGTTGTTTTTTCACAAAGAGCAATATGTATTTCTGCAAGACTGTCTTCAAAGAAAGTGTTTGGGGTACAGAATTTTATTCATGCAAGTTTCATTAAACACTTTTATTTGCTCTACAAACCATAAGCAACACTTCAGAGATCAAGCACTGTGGAAAGCTTGGAGGAAAGTGTAACCTGTTTGCATGGGGTGGTTGATTAACAGTTTGACTTGGAATACTGCAAGTATCCCAGATTACTGTAAACACCTTTAGAACACCAGGAGCTATATTGCTAGGGTCGATAATTTTACAAAATAATCATCTCTGTTTTCTCTGGGAGAAAAATAATTGCAATTTGGATATACTCAGTCTTAAAAGCACAAAGCTGCAAGAAACTTTTGAACAAAAGATAGAAATTAAATTGGCAATTTTTTTTCTAAATATAATTTATTACTTGCCCAGCCAATACCTAACAAATGGCTTCACTTTAGCAAGAAAAATTAGCTTTCTGCTTCTGAATAACAATCGTTTTTTTCCTTTAGATGCAAAAAACCTCAGAGATTCAGACCTACTTGTTGCTAGTTAAAGAACCCTCTCCTACAAGAAATCAGCTTCTGATGGAACCTGTTGTGTTCATTGAGGGTGAGAAACCACTCTCAGCTTTACCTCAGGATCCTGAAGCGTTTTATGAGCTAGTGCTTGTGGTGTCAGTGTGAAAAATACTACTAAACATCCCCCCGCCCCCAAAAAAACCAAACACACACACATACTCTAAGCCCTAGAGCAAATCATCCCAGAGTTTTGCAGTGAAGTGGGAGCAGCTTTCTGCTGAGCATTGGCTGGTTTGTACCTGTGTTCTCATTATTTTTCAGTCGCACCTGCATCCACCCAGCAGCTCCGGCGCTGCTCCTGTGTGTGAGACTCAAGGCAGGTAAAGCCCTGACTCCTCCTTACCCCCGGTGCCATTATACAGGGGGCAAAATGGCAAATCTTTAACAGTGCCGAGCTTAATTCATTTCCCCCAATGTGTGGGCAGGGCTGCTGCTCCTTTAGCACGGTGTAAATACCCTGTGCCCTTCCATCTGCAGCTGGGAAGTCCCTTGCCCTGCTGCCAGGATGAGGAAAAATTTGTGAACAGAACATTGCCTGGATGTGCCGATGAAAATGAAGGCAGTGCTCAGGGTACTTTGTCTCTCTGTTTGATTTGTCTGCTTCACACTGCATCCTTTCTCAGGCAACAGCGCTGGAGGTTTATCCACACTAACTTCTCCATCGACATTGCTCTTTTTTTTTTAAGTAGAGAGATGCCTTGAATTCACTATGAGAGGTAAAAAACTAATTCCTAGCACCCACACCTGCCTGAGTTCAGTGATGTATTTCAGCCCTGCACATCTGACATGCAGTAAAATATCAGCATCTTACAGTACCAGATACTAATTAGAAAAAGAAATGTGTTAGATGTCAGGCCTTAAGAAAGCAAACTTAACATTCTGACAGCAGCTGGAGAGTGATAGCCATAATCAAGCATTGTCCCTGCTTAGATCTGTGCCAAACAACCTCGCTTACTTCCAGCTAATTCTCCATCTGAGACGATCTTTCTTTACGATTCCAAAGAAACATGTTGTCAGTTCCCACCTGCTGGCATTGCTAGAAATAAAACCACAGTTGATTGGATGCAATAGGTCAGCAGAATAGTGCATTGAACTGTTTGTGCTTCCAAGCTGTGTTATGGGGGATTCACTAACATTTATTAACCCTTTCTCAAATCATGGCTTTTGTTATGCTTTTATAAAGCAGGAAGGTTTCAAGGATGAAAACATATCTTTATAGGAATTTCAAAGGAAGCAAAATTTGGGCTTGCTGCCAGGCTAAAAGTTCGATATCATTTGAAAACCAAAATATATTAGAGAAGAAAGAAAATGCAGATGTCAGCCTAGTGACACAGAGTAATCTATTTGCTCAGTGCTTGTATTTCCCTACCAATTTTGTATTTTTCAAAAAGGACAATAAAAGAATTGTGCTCATTGCTAATTAATGACAAGCTGGTAAAAGCATCTATCCATTGTTCCATTTATTTCTTCATTTCCAGCAGTTAACAGCCCTGTTCTGAAATGAATCAATGTCGTTTACACAATGTTGTCACCCCTATTGTTTCTTTATCATCCTTGCATTTTCATAAATTGGAGGTGTTAATGGCTTCTCTCAGAGCTCTAAAATGTATGCAAAATGGTAATCCATCCCCTAAACAGTTCACATTTAGGCAAGCACCCTCTTAAATATGTTTATTATTAAAATGAATCCTTTGTTTGGATCTAACCCTATCTGTTTTCTAAACACTGAATCGTAACAGGTATGCAGAGTCTCATTTTAAGTAGGGACTATCAAGTAACCTTGTCCTTTCAAGAACCTGGTGATTTGTCTATAGAGATGAAAGAGTTTAGGGGTTTTTCTTAAGGAGTCATGTTATGTATATATGAAATTACCAGTCTGGTTTTGAAGGAAAAAAACAAAGGTTTGGTACAAAGATTACTAATGCAAGGAAAAGACATTTACTGCCCTTAGTGGTCTTTTGTGTGGGCCCAGTAACAGCACTGTGTGCTCTCCCAAGACTGGAAAGGAAACCATGACATTTATCCAGCATGCTTTACAAGCAGCAGACCATCCTTGCTGATAGCTTTAATATCTTTGTTATTCCGAGGGGCAATAGCATTAGTGCTTAAATCTTTGCATGATTGGATTGAAAACTCTGTGGGACAGGCTGCACCTTATTGTCTATGCTGAGATCTGCACAGGCACCTGGACAGCTGCTTACAGCCTTTTGTAGTTTGTATCAACTTCAATACGCTTGTTCTTAATTATATTTTATAAGCTTTGTAAGCTTTTTTAAAGTAAATTCTGCTCAGCTTAATGGCTTCATCCCCCTGAAATATTTTTCCATTTCTTTTTGGAAAGCTCACTATCAATGCTAATACTTTACATGCGCTTTCCTCAGCCTGATTCAAAGTCATTTAAATCATTGAGTTTCATCTCATCGCTGTTATATTTCTTTGGGTCAGCACTAGAATGAACTGAATCAAAACAACTTTCTAGGAATTATAAGCAGTTAAAGGATTATTTCCAGAACCAAGGTGCAAACCTCTTAAAAGGAGATTTCAAACATATTCTAATCTGAGTAAGGTAGAGTTTGATGAGATATTATGCTGGCATAAGGACCAAGATTAAAAAAAACCAAACAAAACAAACTAAAACGTTAAAACTGAAACATCTGACAAATAGGTGGGGAAGCATTTCAATAACTTAAAGAGAAAAGAGAGAAAGAGAGCTTTGGTGGCAACAGAAGCAGCAATCTGAATAAAAAACGAAAACCAAAACAATACTTAAAACATCATTTGTATATTTCTTTTTAATTCACTTTTGTTTCAAGTCGCAGAATCTGTATTGCTTAGAAGTGACACTGAAGTTCTCCAACAATGTATGATTGTGCGATCTGCGCTGCTTAAAGGATGGATCCTTGGAGTACTGACACAGAGAGAGAAGATCAAGGCTTGGCAGTGACCGGAACATGCTGCTACACAGCAGGCAAACATTGGAGCGGAGCAGCTGCGCCAAGGCGGGTTGTGCTGCCTTTTTCCTTTATGCTCTTGTTTTGACTTGTGTTAATCACCCATTGTTCTAGGTGGGAGAGCTAAATTAAAGGACAGGGCGATCGAATAGAGCTCCCATTCATTTAGAGGAGGCAGGTCACCGCAAATTCTGCTGCACACTGACCTGATAAGCAGGAACTAGAAGCATATCCGGAGAGGTGTAAAATTTAGAAGCAGGCACAAGTCTAGTTTTAACTAAGGTTGAATGAAAACACTTTGTAGTCTTCCCAAATGTTCAACATCCTTTAGCACTAAACAATGTAAATCTCAGAAATTTTCCTTTTGCTATCAAGTTACAGCACCAATTTTTAAGGATAAAATTGTAGCCTAATGAGAAGACAAAAAAAGATAAATAGGAACAAATAAAAAAAAAAATCACCTTGACTTTTTGTGCAGTGTTTTGGGATAATCTTCAGCGTGCTCATGCCAGCCAAATTAGATTGTCTTTTCATGAGCTTCATAACTTTCATAAGAGAAGTTTGTGCAGAATTTTCTACCTCATGCATGGGACACTGGGAGCCACAAGTGAGGGAAATCACAGAGAATCATGGCTGTATTTAGATACATTTTCTATCAAATAAAAAAATGGCAGCTTTCAGACATTTCATAAGAATAACTTTTGTCATAAAATTTCAAACCATGTTTGGTCATGGAGGTTTTGAATAGACTTTGAAAGTGAATCTAAAACTGTCACATCCACAGAGCTCCTGAGTTTGCCAAACACTCTTCAATAGCTTTTCCTAAACTCTGGGATCTGGGGACAGCAGCATGCATTTGTCTGCTAGGAGGGTAGGCTGGGATTATTTGGCCCACAATCACAGGGTCATTAGGTTGGAAGAGGCCTTCAAGATCACTGAGTCCAAGGCAAATCTGCTCAGTTATGTGAGGTCCTGAGCTAAATTAGTGGTTACACCTTTCAAGGAGTCCTATGGACATATCTCTCTGGGGACACCTCTCAGGCTTTTTATTTGATATATGACCAGGAAATCCTTCTGTGGGGTGTGGAGCACACCTTTCCTGGCTAGAACAACACAGATTGAAGGATAAAGGGCTGGTGTCATATCCATGTAAGAGTTTATTCCTCTTGATGTGATGATATTAAAGTGCATCTCTGGGACATTCATAAGATATGATTTGGAAACGGATATCAGCAATTCTCCAAAGGGCAATAATGCACGTGGTCCAGGGATGCAAATAAATTGGAAATACTGTTCTCCAACTATAGCTAGAAATGACAGAGTTCTTTGTGCATAAACTCATCCTCTTCCTGTGGCATGATGCAGTTTTTGAGGCTTTCAGGCTCCTACACTGCCATGTCCTCTATTTGCCATACTCTGTCCTGGGACAGATCCCTGTGTTTGGTGGTGTGAGGAGCGGAGATTTTTGATTAGAGCAAGTACTGACAAACTGCACGTGAATTAATGAAGGAGAAAAGAGACAGATTTGGTTTCTACAGATTTAAACTTAAATATTTTTAATTTGTAGAAATGGACAATATAGCTTTATCTGTGTTCCTTTTTTAATCCAATGAGCATAACCATCAAACATAACCTAAAAAATCATGATTTCTTATTGCCTTACTTAAATATGATGGAATTCTCTCTACAACAAAGCAAGCAGCAGTATTCCTCTGTTCTAAGACTGTTCTAAGTCATAGACAGGAGACATAATAATCAGACATACATCGTTGTTTGCCAGAAGAGTCCTCAAGTATTCTGCAACATATATTTTTCAGAGGTATCACCTGAAAAATTTATCTTTGAATAAGATTGAAATGTGAGGTCTGGCAAGGTATTCTGAGTCTGGATTTTTTAAACCTAATTCTGTTGCAAATGTAACTACTCTGATTGTTTTGATTTAATCAAAACTGGCTGTTAAATCTCTAATTCTAACGTCTTTTCAATCTTTGCTCAAAGTGACACATATGTACTCTGTGACTGTGCATTGTGAAGTTAACAACTTGTTATTTGGCCTATCAGTTGTTGAATATTCAGCCCCTTGTTGGAATTGTTCAAAATGTAAAACTATTTCTGCCTTTATCATTCCTGTCTCTCAATTCATCCTTAGAGATCATAGCTTTTCCAGAAAACAATTAAGAAAAATACAGTGATGTTGTATTTTTAACTTTTGAGGCTGAAGGTTTCCAGACTTGCTTTGTAGTTGAAGGAGAAAAAGAATAAGGAGGAGGAAGAATAAAGTATATATTTCATCTTCTAGTGATAAGCCAATATTGAAATATACCTGTTTTTAAAGACTTAGTCAACAGCTTAATACAGAAAAAAAATAGTCCAGGTACAATTTTAAGATAACCACAGGAGTTACTAATCCCTTTTTTATATGAGTACATGATATTCTCTGAAAAACAGACAATTAATTATGTCCCACAAATATTGGTTCTCTCATTTTTTCTTTTTTAACAAACATGTAAGTTCATGTTGTCAATAGATCTCAGCATAATCATAAGAAATAATTTTAGTTGGTGAACTTTGTTCAACTCCTTAAGGAAAAAACCATTCTTATTTACACAACTAATTATGGCTTATACTTAAAAGAATCTTCAAGAAATTAACATTAAAATTCATGATAAGCATTAAGATTTTCAAGTAAGGCTATCACATACAAAATCAGACCATTGTAATTAAGGCCATGCTAGCAGTTTTTCAGAAATAATTGCCAACCTCCACATATGTCACATCCAGCCATCTACATGCATACTTAGTGGCTAGAGTGAATTGGGACTGTGTCAGCTGATTATTTCTGTAATCAAACACCCCTTTGATTAAATGAAGCATTGCTTGAATATCATTG
>VWYI01025383.1:0-29252 GCA_013399455.1 Anthoscopus minutus | reverse complement strand
CAGGTGATCTGATTTTTAATATCATGCTGTACTTTCTTACTAATTATGAATGCTTTCATTACCAGGAGATAAGTGTAGTCAAAATTGAATGGTAGTATCTAATGGAGGATGCAGATAACATAATTAGAAATGTAACACATGCACTGCCTCCCTTATCATCACATTCTCTCTGAAAGGCAGTTAGACTGCAGTAATTCAGTGCATTCTTGAAGACTATTCTCCAGCTCTGCCTGATGAAATCAACCAAATAATTTGGTCTTGAAATCTGAGTAGGAAATAAACAATCCAGAAATTTTTCCTGTAATTTCCAACACAAATTGCAAATAANAAATTGCAAATAAAGTATTTTCCAGCAAAAATGTCCCATCTACTCAATACCAGGTACTGACACCTGAAATGTACCCAGAACAACACACCTACAGAGCACTACTGCCTTTGTTTTATACACAGAAAGCAGATATAGAGAGCATTAAAGCCTTGCTTATGGTCAGGGCCATTTACTGCAGAGTGGAGACATGAACGCGTAAAGCACCCCAATAGAACCTAGATTCTTGACTGCTAGCCTAGTGTTAAAACCACTGTGGAGCCTGTCCCTTCTCTGCATGACAGACAGGACAATGCAGCATGCAAACCAGGGTACCCTCACCTGCTGCAACACTTGTTCCTGTCACCAACTGCTGCCGTGACCAATACCTAGTTTACACAGAATGAAAGAGTTTTTCCAAATGATGTATTTTAGATGAATACTTTGTCAGTGAAGAATTCAACTATGCTGGTTGATGCTAGAAAACAATCCTGGCTTCTGAATATAAAGAAATCAAAAAGGAAACAGAAAGCAGAGGTGTGAAACAGCCGTGGAATCCTGCCCCTCTAACAACAGGCTGTTTAGCTCTAACTGGTGTACAAGATGTTTTTCATTCCTAAAGACCATGGGCACTTAGTAATCTGGGTGATTCATTAGGCAGGTAAATGCCACTCTAACAGGTATCTATTTATTCCTTCATTATGTATTCACTGAAAAGCTTTTCATTATGTATTCATTGAAAAGCTTTCAAAATAATCCACACCATACAGTACAAGTTAAATTCTTGTGGCTCAGTTTGCTTCAGTTCTTCAGTGTAATGAATTAGATTTTTCTAATAGCAAATGATAAATCACTACCATGTAAGTTAATTATTCAGGCTTTTAACAAGCAAACAAAAAAATTATTTCAAAATACTTCCTGAGAAAAATCCTGCATTATATATGGAGAGTTTGGCACATGATCACTTTTAATGTAGCCAGCTTTACAAAGAAAAACCCACTCTCACTATCCACTGCAATTTCCAAACATGTTTTAGCTGTCAGAAAGCAGTTGGAGGACTTGAAAGCAGACCACACACAGTACATGGTGATAGCTCTATCACTACAGTATCATGCATCAGAGGTTTCTTCAACTCCATCTGAAACATGTATAGGCTTTGCCTGAAATGTGGGAAACAGGAGTTTCATAGTCCTGGCTGTGACTGCACACTTCTGGCAAAAAATTCAAACCATGGATGTAGAAATGACCATAGCATATTTGGAGACACAAAGACTGCAGGACACACTGCATTACACTTCTGTCCCACAGCTTGAGTAGAGCCCTGCAGCCCAGGTCCTGAGGCTGATGCAGACTAATGGTGAATGACTGGGGAGTTTCCTTCATTAGCATTATTTGGTGGGATACATGTTCCTCTAGGTTTTGTGGTGGGAGAGATGTTGAGCAACAGCACGTTCACTGCCATGTAGGCAGCTGCTCCTTGAGCCACACAGCTTCCAAGATAACAGCACAGCACTGTTGCAGTAGCTGCCTAGCTCTCTGATTTGCATTACAGAACCCACAGGACAGCTCAAAGAATTAGGGAGGTCACTGGTATCCTGGGTCCTTCTGTTGCACGGTAATGAGCTGCAAACAAATGAAGTTCATTTCACTTCCAAAGGCTGCTGCCTGCAATTTCATACATTTGCTTTGGGCCAGTGCAGTTCTAACCTCTTCCATCACTCTTGCCCACTAATTCCCACTTTCTTCTGCTCTATAAGCTTCTGTGTATTTTCCCAGTGGAAATGCAGATCACTACAGTGTGAACATAACTCAATTGATTATAGGTTTGTTTATATCAGAAGTAGTCTACACTGAGTGCTCAAACTGAACTGCAGCACTGCTAAGCAGAGATCCAGGCTGGGGAGGTGTGATGGAGTGAGTGCACACCCTGGAATGAGTCCTGTGTGAGGGCACTGCCTGGTCAGTGCAATCCCTGCCTTCATTACCTTCTGTAGGCTCCTTGTAACACATGGCTAACTCCAGGCTGAAAAAACATTGCTCAAGATACACTGTTGTAATGTTTTTGCACTTTACCAACATTGAAGATTTAAATCCATCATAAGAAAAACATTTCTGTGCCTCATTTTCACTAGGGCCCTCAGTAGTAAACCAGTCTTAAGCAGAGCTGGTGCAGCATGGATCCACTCTCAGGAAAAGCATAAGAAAAGTTTGGATTTGCCATAGGCATAATATTTGCACCACAGATGCTGGGTATTTGAATGGTAGACTGACAGAAATCTGTGCTGCTTCTTCTCATAACAGATAATATCCCTTGACAGGGAAAGGACTGGCTACAATTACTTTAGCTTTGCAAAATGTGCTACTCAGTTGGTCCAACTCCATTCCAAGATAAGGTTTTTTTAAAAGGATACATTTTCTTTAATAATCATACCTACTTTAGGTTTCTGCTCTGAAAATATGTCTTGAGATAAAAGATCTCAAAAATCCTGAACTGAATATAATTTTATTCCCTGTGTAAAAACTCTATGGTTAAACAGAGAATGCATTTCATGTACAATACACAGTTATGCCTGCATACTGTATCTTTGGATTCCTCATTGCTCTTCTTTCTTGCATTGCATCTAAAGATATTTTGTTTATTCAACATAGAAAAAGCTGTTTCCTAATGCAGTATTCAGTTTATTTATTATCACTACACTGATAGCATGGTTCTTTTTAGTCTATGTAATAACAGCTATCTCTTTCTCCCTATTTTTTTCTTATGTTTTATTGTAGCACATCCATTTAATTGCCCTTGCAACTGAGAAAAAAGAGGAAAAGGGAAAGTAGGAACAAGCCTGGAATCTCATTTAACCAAATCAAATGCAATTCTTTTGATACAAATGGTGTTATTTCAGTTTATACCAAGGGAAACTTGACAACAACAACTGAAAACAAGCTTAAGCACCTTTCAACGTTTTCTCAAGTGCAGTCTTACACATTATGCGGCAAGAATTAAGGACTTTAGAGAAATAATGAAACTCCATTCAATAGTTATGCTATAGCTAAGGTTCACATTGCTTCAGCTGTGCAGTGCGTGCTTCTCTGGGAACATGCTGTTCTCTCCACCCACTCAGCTCCCTCCAATTGAGAACCTTTTCCTGTGAACATTATAACCTGAAGACATTGTTGTGGGATACTTTTCAGTTTCAGCACTGAAGATTGATGGCCTTGATCTTTTTTTCAATCCAGTTTCTTATTAAGGGCAAAGACACAAACAACTCTGGTAACACAGAAATGCAATTTTTGAAAGTCGAATTTCACTATCCTGTACTTCACTTTATATTTATGGCACAAAGAAGAAACAACAGTTAATACTTATTCCATTAACCCTCTTTTATCTTTCAGAACACAGCAAGCAGCTATAAATAAAACTCCTGTAGTAGCTGCCAAGTATTGAGAAGATAAATTCTTTATCTTCTTGAAGATAAATAATTCTTTTATTCTTTATTCTTATTTTATTTTAAACACCCTTTTCTTCAATTTAATTTTGATTTTTTTTTTCTTCTTCCATGTCATATATATGACATTCTATGACAAGGAGTCCATTTTACAGGCCAACAGAGACTGTTGCCACACAGACAGATGTTCCACTAACTTGAAATGTGGGATTGGGAACCTGTAAAGTATTTCCCTTCAAGCAGCATAAAACTGCAGACTCCCTAAACCAGAATACTTAAGCTGTCAGTGTTTGGGCACTATTTCACCATGGAAAAATTCCATGTTGCCTCAAACCTTTCAATAAGGCTGCTACTGAACTGTCACAAAGTAAATCCAGCTGTGCAGCACTTATTTGTGTGCATCACACTGCCTTATTTCCTTATAATTTTGTAAGTGCAACTTTATTTCATTTGGAAGTGTGCTCTAGTGTCTACATAAAGATTCAGTCAAGCAGCTAGAATGCTATAAATTTGTACAAGTGTGCTAGCATAATCTTAATTTACTTTGCAAGAACTTGCCCATAAGAGTAAGTCTTGAGATAAGAAAACACCAAGATTTCCCTTCCTCTAACCTCCTGGCATGCCCAGGGGTTTAATAACCTTAAGTCCTTTATTAAGAACTCTTTACTCAGAACCAGAGATATTTCCTTTTTTCTTGAGATTTTTCAGAGAAATTGTTGGTGTAGGTATATGCCTAGAGAAGACCAGTACTTGTCTCTAGGCACGAGTTATTCTGTCTTTTATATGATTTAAAATGGGGTACTCCCTACATACTGAGTTCTGTATCTGCTCATACTGGTTCTCTCCTTAGTCAACCATTAAAATTTTTCAAAAAGCAGTAAGAAAGGTAAAGAGACACTACAAAAAAGCTACACAGAATAGCTGAAGCACCCAGTTCTGCTAAAGGTTTTCAGCTTTCCAGGAAAGGCTAGATGGACTATCCTGATTTCTGAAACTTGTCAGATTTTAAACGTGGCAGATGAGAAATCCCTTTGGAAGCAATTCCTGCATTTATGGAAAAGTTATTTTGATTTCTATGCCTTTAAAAAAAAAAGTCACTAATATGGCTGGGTTGTACAGGCTATATTCTTACTACACACAAGAAGAGTAAGAACATTCCACTACAAAACAATCCCCCAAACTAGGAAAGAGTTTTTTAACATAATGTATTTCCCTGTGAAAATTAGTTGCTAGGCAACCTGCATCCAGAAAAACTGGAAAGCAGAAAGAAACTCATTCTCTCTCAAATTTAGTGATTAAGAAACTTTGTTAAACAAGAGAAAATCACTGAGGTTTTTATCATCTACCTTCATTTCCATAAACTCCTCTTATTCTTATGTTGTCTATAGTTTTTTTAAGTCACTGGAAGGAAGGGGGAGGAATTCAAAGAATGAAAAATTCAGATTTTTCAGATTTGTGTGGTTGTATTCATGGAGATTCAATTTGTGTTTTGTCAACAGCTTTATGCAATGGGTAGATAAAACTGGAAAAACAGAGATCACATCCCATAGGCAAGACGGTGATTAATGCAGCATTTGGAAAACAAGTGCAACAAATGTCAGGCCAAGACCATCTGGTTGTAGCTAAATCATTTAAGGACCTTCAGAAGCACAGTTGGCTTTTGGGCACCTGCTGTCTCTGGGATTAGCAGGCAGACTTGGGGCATGGCCATTTCTAAGAATTGTTCTAAGCTGTCTACTAGCCTGAATGGAAGAGTGCTGCTATGGCCATGTGATTTGACAAACAGGGAAACAACACTGGATTGTTTTGGTTTTTTTGCTAACATTCTTTTGGGCTAGAAGGTGGTACTGATAGGAGGAATAATTCTGGGATATAATCAGAGTATAGTGCCAGTGGGTATTCTGTAAATACCCAGGACATTTATGAATGGGACAATTGTTATTCTACATGGAGTGGTCCATGACATACCTTGCTCCTGAATTAACACTCTGCCAGTCAAGAAGAATATTTGGAGAAAATAATAGTAATACAGATGTGAGGTGGGAATTCTCTTTGTCTGTACAGAGAATTCTACACCGCACAGAAACAGGTACGCATTAGAGAACCATCACAGATGTATAAAAAAATCTATTAAATTACAACCCACAAATGTTTAATTTTCTCCAGTAACTGTAAACATATTAGATTACTATCCTCCATGCAAATATCAGCAGTTAGGTAACTAGTATCCCATCCTTGCCAATATAGTCTCGCCAGGACCCAAATGCGCAGTGCAAATTCGCATAGTTTGATCCAAATCAGTGCATAATCCACCACAAAAATACTGTAAGTGACCTCAATAAATATTTCACAGTGCTTCCATCATGGAACTATTATTAAATATGTTTAAAATTTCCCCTACATTCCTGGATTTCTCTTCAATGCTAAGCTTTTGCATAGCAGTACCCATGAGTATCCATTTGTACTATCTCCAACTGATTCTGTCCCACACTAGTGCAATTTATTACCCTCTATTATTCCTGTTTTTGTCTAGACTAAAACAATGCAATAGTCCTGGGCAAAGCGCCATCCATGTCATAAGAAACTTAGAGCTTATAGAGAATTCTGGAGGAAAATGCTTTCTCCAGAACTGTAATGAAAACTTGCTTCCCATACCTAAAAATGTATTAAGTCTCACTCAGGGTGAATTTCAGTGTTTATGTTAAAGCACATAATAATTGCTTCAACCCTGCATGAGGTCTGCATAAACCTCTGTGATGATAATCATAATTAACACGTCCATGTCTGATGCAGAACAAAACTCTCCCTCATAATCATAAATCTCACTTTTCACATGGAGAATTTATATAGCTTTGTGGTATGAATTTCCACGGAAAAAAAGGATACTCCCATCACTCAAGAAAAAGACATGCTGTATCAAACATGCCAAACTGAACACAGCATAGCATACACCTTTAAAGTAGCTCCCAACTCCCCAAAATTGTGCACCGCACGTATAGGGAGAGGAAGAAGAGGAAACACCAATCTACATGTCAGAGAACTCATGTGCATTGCTTAATGCACTCCCTGAGTGCAAGGAACTGAGATATGACAATGTCAAATGCAGTGTAACAACGATCCCTGCAGAACAGATAAAATGGGGTAATTTCTCATAATTCTGAATAAATTTTAGGGAGAAGAGCTTATAAAGCTGCATAGAGAAAATTTATGATGGCTATTCACAATCTGTTGGCTGAGTAATTAACAGAGATGCAGTAGTCCTAGATTAGACAGAAAAAAATGCTTTAAAAGAAAATAAAAGTTCAAAAGTTAGGAAATCTGAGATCTCAATTTGCTAGTGTAGATGCAACTCTCCTGCTTTATGTTTGTGCATGGCTTAGCCCAAAAATATAGGGCCCCCAAGTGACTTCAGAGGAAAACTTGCCAGAAAACCTTGCCATGGGAAAAAAAGTCTGCTACTTCTTAGCCTTGTTCTTGGATATGGCTGAATGGTGCTGTTTTAACTGAACTTTCTCTCCTAAAATTTATGCCTGAGGCAAACATCTGGTGTGATGAATTTGAACCAAACAGTTAAAAGTTTTGAACAGCTATTCAAAACTGAGAACAGGATCTTATCATTAGCAGAGTCAAGCAACTGGAATGACAGGCACTGCTACCCCACCACAGCAGAATAACAAACTTAAGTCAAAGAGCTCAGAGCAAGGTTATTTCCATCCTTATACATCTACTTTTACAACGGAAAATGACTTGTTATCTGCAGTCTTTGCATCACGACCCATTTACAATAATTTTGAATTAATTCCTTCACATCAAGTGGTACTCAAAGGTTGATTCCAAGTAATAAACTACTATGCATGAAGAAAAATATTTGGATATGTGAAGAAATAGTGTCATCTTTGAAACAGATCAAAAAAGACAAATGCATTTTACTTCATTTTCTAGCATATATGGCAGACTCAGATCACCCCCTAAGTGAAAGATTTTAGAATTTTCTATTTCATGAAATCGTCAACAAAACCTTAGGTGCAGAGCAAGATGGTATCAGTTATAATATATGAAGGAAATTCAGATATTCTGGTATAAGACACAGAAAAGTGGCTGACAAATCATTTGCAAGTAAGCACACAGCAATGAAACGTTGTTGATGCACACTCTAAAACCAGAAAGAACTGTGATAGACGTTTTATCATATCTAAACAAGAAGGCTTCAGCAGCAGAAAAGATAACAGATGGTTATAAAATGAAGCTGTAGAAAAAAGCTAACAAAATACTTGAATGAAGAATAGTATTTGTTGTGTTATTTATACTGATTATAAAGAACAAAAGAAATAGAAATTATCACAATTTATATAAAGAATTATATAGAAAGACGTATTTTCCCTAGAGGGAAAAAACCCAAAGGAATAAAATGCTGTGTAAATATTCTGTGTCAATTTTAAAATTATTTTCAGAAATTTTATACTGACTGGAGTTACAGTGAAGCCCAAACAAAGACATAGGTGAAAAGAATGACTGAAAAAACCAATTAGTTTATGTACCTGGCACTCTTGTTTGTAGTGACATTCACTCTGTTTTCATTAACTTTTATATTGTAATATGAAATCATAAGATGAAAGTGTGCACAAACTTAAGAGTTCTGTTAAGTTCACTACATCTGAAGAAAAAAGATCTGAACATTCAACATTCAAACTCAGGGGCCTGAGTTCAGCTGACATATCCTCTGATGATACCAAGCTCATGCAAATACCTTTTCTGCACTGTTTTAACTGGCAATAACATCATTCTTGCGAGGAACAGAATGCACTCTGAAATTAGTATAAACAAGCAATCAATGGCAGAGAACAAACAACAAAAAAAAGAATACTCAGAATGTCACAAGCAGATTTAGGAATCCAGCAACATACTCTAATTCTCTTTCTTGCCTACTGTACAGAGGTAGGAAGTTACAGGTTCTCCGTAAGTCCCTTCAGTAACGCTTGTAACAGTCCTCAAAGATCTAGTTTCTTGAAAAGGAGTGCCTTAAATTTAAGGTCTCAGTACTACTTGAAAGTAGGAGAAAAAAAAAGAACAATTCACTACTTCAAAATATCTTTTTCCGATTTAAGATCTTGTCATCTTTCTAAAGCATGTTTTAGAGTACTCAGTATATTTTGGTTCTTTTTCTTATTCTGTATCTAATTAGCAAGCTGAAATTCTGTAGTGCTTTTTGAGAAAACTTCCTAATCAGAAATCTCTTGTGTAGAGTAAGAAACTTTTTTGCAAACAGTAATATTGTAGCTATCACTATTTTCCTGCACACAGAATATGATTTGAAGTGTTAAGATCTGTTCTTTCAAAAATGATAACAGTAGTATTTTAGAGAAAAATAACACAAACTACAAACATCATAAAATAGGAAACTCCTTCATAATTTTAAATGGATGAAGAAGTAACACTAGGGTGACAACTCTCACATTGCCTTGAGAAAAACAGGGAAACTTATTTTTTACTGTTTTAAGAGGCTGACACTTGTGGATATTATCTCAACCGTAGTGCTCATAGAGAAAACATACCTGACACAGACAATTTTCATACAGGGGCACTGAAAAGAATCTGAGAAAGGTAACATAAAACATTCAAGTCTATCAGATTATGTTTCTTGTTAATATGAAAACTGGCATCTTTGTCTGCATTTATGTCTCAGTACAAAAGGATAACCTCGTTGCAGGTATTCAATCAGACACTAATCTGGCTGTATGCTTAAAAGCATTATTTTACACTGTATATTTAAAACACACCAAACAAGTGTGATATGAGCAGCACCATTCAATTTTCTTACATTAGCCATACACTCAAGTGCTTTATTACATCAGGAGCTAAAGCCAAAAGCTTTAAATGTCTTGACTACATACTGTAGATATTACAGAACACCGTGGTATGATTTTCAATGCTAGCTGAACATAGCCATCGAATTACCCTGATCTGAAAACAGCTGTTAAATGTCGTTTGTTTTCCTTTTTGATTTAAGATTATGGCAACTTTTGCCCTAAGTACAACTGTTAGATAGAAAATGTGACCATGAGCTCACCGTTATCATCATGGGAATACTCTATTCCAGAAACAGTACATCTTCGGAAAACCATCTTGTTTTCAGTAAGTGTCCCAGTCTTGTCTGAAAAGATAAACTGCACCTGACCCAAGTCTTCTGTGATATTTAAAGCTCGGCACTGCAGTTGAGAGTCTGTTTCTTCATCATATAAATCTTTATCTTGATGAATAAAGTACACTTGGCAGATTTTAACTATTTCAATAGATACATACAAAGAAATTGGAATCAGAACCTAGAAAACACAAAAGAAAAGAGAATTAGGAGAAAACAGAAGCAAGGACACAATGAATGATTAAAGCTAGTTAACTTGGTACTAGACTGGAACATAAAGAGGCTATGTACTTTAAACATATACCCTAAAGTTATTATTGTGTTTAAAGAGTTTATTTACTATGCCAGATGAGGAAAACCTCTGGTGAATTGCAGAGCTGGAATGCATTATTATGTCTAGAAACCTGATTATCAAAACATGGACAGAAGCAAATATTTCTCTGGCTAATAAGCTGAGCTTTAAACTAGGTGGGGAAGGAAAAGAAGAAAAAAATCCCAACCCAAACCAAATACAATCAGAATAATGTAGACATGAAAGAACTGAATAAATTTGTTCTGCATAAATAATAGACTGTTTACAAATTCACTCTGTATTATTGCAGGAATCCAAGAAACAAAATGAGAAATGTTAATCTCTCCACAGGAACAGTATCTTTGGCCTTGGCTTTTGTACTGCAAATTATTTGAATGAAGATCACATTTTTTAAGTGCTGGAGAAGGAGACATGAAAAGACTTTCAATTGTTTCTTGAGAACTGGCAAAACTACATAACATACCTTATTTGTACCTGAGTCTCTGCAATTTTTCACAGTACAGAAATTCCTGACTGCATTCATATCTGAATTACATATGAGGGAGAAATTATAGCATGTCTGTAAGTGGTGAATGTGGTCATTTGAACAAAAACTACCATGAAATGTAGGTGTTTAAATAATTATGTAGTGAATTTTCTTAGTATCATAACTCAGTCCTTCAGGGTAAAAATTATTTTTACAGTCTTTTTCATTCCCTTTTATAAACAAGTTTCTGCCTCCAGTAAAGCAACCTCCTCCAGTGTCCCAGTAGGGGAACTTCCACTTATCTCAGTGACATGAGGTTCTTTTACTTCTCTGAATTTAACCACCTTCACCACTCAAGATATTTCTCCTCAGGACCAAGAAACTTTTAACATAGTTTGTAACCTGGTTGACATATGGTTTTGCTAAGAGGAATATATCTGAAAAGTTGTTAAAAATATAAAATTTATTTTCATACTGGAGCACTCTACCCGAAGTGGCATCCTCAGTCTTTGAGTGGGGAGACAGGAAGAGTAAAGCTTGTTTTCTGGCTCACGGACTTGTTCCTCTCCAGGCTGCAGGATCCTGCACTTGCCTCTGTTGAATTTCAGGCAGTCCTGCTCTGAGCATCTCTGCAACGTGCCAAGGCTTTTCTGAAGGGCTGCACAACCCTCTGGGGTACCACTCCTCCCAGCCTGGTGTCAGTGAACTTACTGAGGAGGCACCTGTGCCTTCATACAAGTTATTGGTGAGTAAGTTAAACAACACTGGGTCCAGTATTGAACCTTGGGGGACATCACCAGTGACAGGCCTCCAAATAGACCCTGTGCTACTGATTACAATCCTCTGGGATCTTTTAGTGCTTGATTAGCTTATTATAAGCCTTAGTGGTAAAACAAGTACTACACATGTTGCACACACACAGCTTTATTGCAGCCAACTAGGACAGAGGTGACAGCATGAGGTACAACTTGATTACCTGGAACACTATGATCACTGTCAGAAATAAATACAGTGAAGCTAAAACAGGTGACAAATATTTGCCATCGGGCCCTGGAACATCAAAAATTGGTTTCTTCTTCTCACCATATTGCCATACCCATAGACCATGACCTGCAGAAAAATTGCAAGAGAGAAAAATGCAAATTAACTCCAAGGAAAAATGCTTATGACTTTATTTTTAAGAGTTATGTGGGATATTGGTGTTTGTTTTCAAATATTCTGCATGACTTCTGAAAAATGCCCCAAACCCATGGGGGTTTTTCTGCTTTGGAATTTGGGGTTTGAGAAAGGGCTTTGGCTGTCCTTAAGCCATGCAAGACTCATTTCATGTAACTTTATCTAAATAAGGTGAACTGGCTAATCTAAATTAGTAGTTTAGACTTTGTAATCACCAAAGAAAACTATACTTCAGAAAATTATTAATTTCAATGATATGCTGTGTAGTAAAATGAAAGAACTCCACTGACTGTACTAGATATACCACCAGTCAACTATCAGCAAACTAGCTTTAGAAGAGCCTTTAATTTTACTGTGTGAATCATATCCACCACATGCACAGAACTAATGAAATAACAGTATCAACAGAGTTGGATACTCTGCTCCACATGGAAGCTGAGGAATGAAGAACAAAATAAATTCTAGGTCTCGCATGAAATGTTTGGGTTTTTTAATTGATTGTGCTGATAACTAAATAAAGATAAGACTGCTATTGTTTTGGGAAAATTACATTCTTGCTAAACAGACAGAATGTTGCCTTTTTAAGTAGAGCACTAAGATTTAGAATCCTAAAATCCCTAAAATGCTATGCCTGATGTTTTGAAGGCATAAAAAACAAGGAAGAATTCTTCCTCAACAAAAAGCATTCAAACCATCACTATATGTTGAAAATCAGAAAAAAGGACTACTTTAAAGCAATCTTCACTAAACCATCTTTGAGAAGATCCTTTACATCTTGATACATAAACCCAGTACTGAATGGTTGAAAATAAAAACACATTGTGAGCAGATTGTTTTTTCCCTATACTATCAATATGAGATCACACACGTTATACCTTTATTGATGTATATATTTTTATTCTTGAGAACAAAAATACAAAGTTCCACACTGAGAATGACCTACATTAAGGTTTGTTTTATAAATACCCTTAGATTTACAACATAATTAAGTGTCGTATCTCCAGTTATTCTTTATTGACAGAAAGTGTGAAAACGGCCTGACTTCTGCAGAGCACCAGGCAACTCAAAGGGCTCAAAGAGCAAATTTCTTTCCAGCTGTTTGTGGCTGTCAGCACCTCCAGCAGTTTGCTCTGGCCCTCTGCTGGTGGCTTCCAGCCTTGTAGCATATGGGACAGAAGAGAAGGTGCACGTGTCATCTACTGAGTGCCACCTCCTCCTGCTCCTGCTTACACCTCTGGAGAGCCCCAGCTACACCGAAGCCACTCACAGGGCACAGCCTGCTGCTGCTGCTGCTGCTGCTCTGGGGACACCGCAGGGACAGTGGCAGAGGCAGAGCTGCAGGCAGTAGCTCCCTGCTATGAAGCCTCACCACACTTCAGCCCTGAGGACTGGGCTCCCCAACACTGAAACACTACAAAAGTGTGTCTTGAACTCAGTGGAAACAAAGAATCTGGCTGATTCACAGCTGGAAATACTCATCTTTAAGCATTTAACAATACCTGGAAAAAGGGACAAAGAGATGTATTAAAGTGGCATAAGACTGTTATTAAACTACACCCCGGTTGTTAAGAAACATCGTGGTGTTTATGCCATATGACTCACATGCAAACATTCCAGAACACACAAATATTAAGGATATGGAATTCACATGCCATATATAAAAAATAATTTTTGGTGCCCAATGTAAAACTCAATTCTTTCTCACATATGAACAGAAAAAAGGCCTGAAGAGACATAACCTGAACTGCAGGATTTCCTTAAACACTCCCAGAAGTCTAGAGAGTATTCTGCTTGGACTTTTGTAGACTTTTTCTTATTTTTATTATGTTAAAGCTGCAGCCTTAGGAACAGTGAGTCCATGTTGTGCACTGTGCCCTCAATTCAATATGTAGTACTGGGGAATACCACTGTGCTGATTATGTTTATTCTCTGCTCAGAAATTATTCTGCTGACTGACTAACGACATAGTGGACTTTACCACCTGCAATTTTGAGGAGACTACATATAAAGTAGCGGCTACTTTAAAGCAAATCAAGGGTAGGATAAGGGTAGGATGCTATCAAGGGTAAGCCTTCAGGTCTCTGGTACTAATAGCATATATTTGATTGAGATTAAGAAGGTATTTAGATCAGCTTGTGTATCAAGACATTTTGATTTTTGACAAAGTAAGTATAGAGATAGCTTTATGGATTTTCTGTTTTGGCAGAAACGTATGTTTTTGATAAAGCTAAGTGCATGAATCCCAGGACACTGTAGTACTTAAGTTTTTACTAGTAAAGAGCACTTACCGATGGCAGAAAACAGGCACATGATTAGAAGTATGAGGACACACCAAAGGACATCAGCATTCATCTGTCTTTCAAGCTTACTGCGCTTGTAACGTGGTCCATTATTATTTAACAAAGCTTTGGTCTCATGCCCTGCAGGAAGAATTACACCAAACATGTCATAAGGAACTTTGCTGTTATTTTAAGAAAACTATAAAAAAGTGGTGTGGCCCGTAAGACAGAAAAACAGCTCTTACCTGCGTAGATTACTATTCCTGCAACTTCTTCTGTGTTTCTAATGGTACATCCACGTAACAAAAGATTCTCTTTGAACAGTCCGTCCTTTTTCCCACTTTTATGAATACTACAGAAAATTTAAAAACAGAAAAAACACAGTATGTCAAAACATTAAGCTTGTTAAATCATACTTATAATATAACAAGCCAAGGAAACACCTTAGAAGTTTAAAAAGTGTTTTCAATTTGATAGCAAAGTATTTTGTTAGATCTTCCTCCTGGGAAGGTTCTCTGTTGGACTTTGAAAACTGACATTACTTACCCAAGGATCCTTGACATGCAGCAGCCCAGCTGGAGCAGTACCAGTTGCTGTTGGACATACAAATCTCCTGGACAGATGCTCACTAGAGATACGTGGGCTGAATTGACAGCATGTGTGCAGCCTAGCTAATGCCTGGAAAATGCACTGGACTTCCTGTGCATGTGTAAACTGACTGAGCAGTCACAGTTAATCCAGTCCACCTAAAAGCAGCTGTGCGGTGGATTTAATTAACCCATGATTCACATGTGTTTACTAAAGAAATCCTAGAAAGAGATATAGTGAAATTGGGAAATGACTGTGCTTCAGAAGCAGTGATACTAAGGAAGATGAGCCAGGGATAGGACAGTTCAGTTCAGTGAAAAGAGAAGGAAAAGTATCCCATGTATTCATCAGAGAGAACAAGAGAGATTCTTTTCAGAACTGTCTCACCAACTATCAAAGAACGGCCTGCACTATGCACTAAGGATTCTTGTTGACTAACACCAAAACACAGGAGAAAAATGGAATGAAGTCACATTTCTACAACTTATTATCTGCTGTGCATGGACTGATTGAAATTTCAGCTGACAGAGAAATACAGAAAATAGCCTTATGAGAATTAACAGGGTAATGCAAAACAATAATAGCAATTAAGAAATTAGAATTTTTATTATGTAGAAAAGACAAACTAAATATAATTCTAAACCACTTTCAAATGAATAAAATTTCATTTTATCAACTGAAGTACCCAAAAGCCTCAGAGAAGACTAAAGCAAGTCTGTATTGTTTAAATGTTGTCCTCACTTTCAGACCACCAAAACCAGCACACTTTCAATATGCTGCACTAAAATTAACATCGTGCTGCTGCAACACCAAATTTTATGTCTACCTGGATTTGAGCACTTAAAATACTCTGTCCCCTGAAATCTGCAAACTGGCTTAAAATTGTCCTTTTTATGTAAAGGTGCAGTTCTTTTTCTCTGCTTTCTATTTTCTAAGCCCTCACATCTGGATTATATATTCATGCTTTTCCCTGTTTGATTCTTCTCTTTTTCTTAATGAGGACCAAAATTGTCATTTAAGTACATAATTATAGGATCTCGGGCCTAGGAACTATACTAAATACCGTGAGATTTGTAAGAAGAAAAGGCTCACGTTGGTGAGTTCTTTGTACTTGTCCCAGTCTAGTAGGACTACTCACAGATTATTCTGTAATGCTGGTTATACTATGTAACCTCAGTAGTCTAAGCTTTTGGTGAGCAGAATATACCTGTGTGTATATACACACATGTATACAGCTGTTTTTAGTTCAACACAATACATTATATCCAACCTCTGCTCAAAATATATATGTATTTATTAAATGTACTGGTGTTTCAACAAGTATGCTTAGCTTTTCTCTGTAGGGATGGAGAAGAAGCATTTGGTTTGATGCTGAGGTAGCAGCAGCAGTGATAACATCTGACTAGAGACCAGAAATGGAGAAAGAAAGAAAGAAGTAGATAACATCAAATCTGAAATTCTGACACTAAAGTCAAAGGTGGTTTTTTAGTCAGGAGAGAACTTCCCCTGCTCAGCCCATCCTCCCTGCCAGTCTCACACAGAAGAACAGAGCTTTTACTTCTGTTCTCTTCAGCAAACCGCCTTAACCCACCATCTCACCTTTTGCCAAAGCAGCACCAGTTGGGGGGCTGCCTAACATCCCTATGGATGAATGTCAGTAGGTGTCAATTTGTCTGTGCTTAAACTATGGGAAATGATTTCTTAATGATTCCATATTGTCAAAATAACACTGCTGCCAGGACACTGTCATTCGTCTGATTTTACAGGCTAAATTCTACATTAGGCTTTCTTATAAATCATGAGAATGTTTGAATTTCCAATAAAATCTCCAAATTATATATTTAGTATAGTTATATATTAATTATAGTTATAATTCCTGTTAATAAATAGGACTTCTAAGAGATAAACCTACTTAAATGGTACTTGCTCTGGCTTATAGTTTTATAACCTTTGTTAATCTTTTTACACTTCACAGTAACAGTGGACTGTGCCAGGTATATTGCACAAGGCAAACTTCATATACAATTACTTGTGTATTTGTTCTATACAACTATGTATTTGGTCTTACTATCTTAGCTTACAAAATAACTCCAAAACAATTGTGCAACATCTGAAGTTAACCCATAGGTGTTAAAACCTCAATCTACTGCCCTCACCCACAGGCTGAGCATCCTTACCACGTCTCATCCTTACATGCATTTGGTACTGCTTTTTACTTTCTCATATCCAAATGAAGTCAGAAAACTCAACTGTTAATCACCAGACCTTTAGAAAATATGGATGCAATCAGAATCTTGAAGAAAGAAGAAAGAAGCCAGCAGAATCCTGAAGAAGAAAGAAGCCAGTAGAGGCTGGAGGAAACTCATCATTTACTCTTGTCTACAGTCACTCCCAGTGACTCAGTAACACAAGATACACATAAAACAGCTGGGCACTGATGAAAAAAGGAAGAAAAAAATACTGACATAAAGGCCTGGATTAAAAAATAATGAAAACTAGAGTTAGATAAAACTGCTCACTTTGATAACAAACCTGCCAATTGTAAACTTTGAGTTGAGAGACAGCCTAGTTCCTATTTCTAGCTCTGCAGGGTTATAAACCTTAAGCCTGTTACAAAGGCTGAACAGTCTGTTTTTCTCCTTTCTGGATTCTGGCCAGTGTAAGACACAGGCAAAGAAGGATAACTTTCTCCATCATTCTTTGAAACAGTATCTGGCTGAAGCCACTCAGATGCCTGGAATGCAAAGGCTAAGCTGTGAGGAAATGGACAGGCAAGTGCAGGTGTGATGCTCTTCTTTGCAATCTCTCACACAGATGACACTGCAAAAATTTGGTATCTTCACAACTAAAATACAAATGCACCAAAATTAGGAGAAGTGGGCAGATCATTTGCAGTTAACTACTACTATGCTACAGCACTCTGAGTGTTTCTACAGAAGTAAGCCTCGGTTTAATACAGCAATGTAAAAATTACCCTGATGGTAGCTCACTTCAGCTTTCTATAATGTTTTAACTTGTGTGTTTAGCAGAATTAAATACTAAGGTAACCAATGATAACTGTTTTCAAAACAGAGTATTTTCTTTCACTTTTTAGTTTATCAAGTGTCTAAAAAAGGAAATAGTAGAGCTGGCATTACTTTCCAAGGTTTGACACTCCCAAAGAAAATATTCAATAATCTTAAACATGGTCTCAGTGAACATTATCAGTCAGAAACTTCCTGACTATCAATTGATGAAAATTAGTCTAGGTTGTTTCGGTTTTTATTCCAGGAGTGGAGCTGTTACTATAGCACATTAAAGAGGCATCACTATAGATTTATAATTGTTTTTTCTTAAAAAAATTGTAACATAATTTATTAATTTTTGTGTTTCCTTATGACAGCCTTTGAAACAGAAATACTTAGGTACAGAAATAGGTATTTGTCTCCTTCCTCTTCTTACAATTCCAAGTTGTACTTACTTTGGTATGATCAGATAAAATTTTATGTTCTTATCTAAGAATAACATTATTTTCAGAAAGCTGAAAAGTCAGAATCCCAATTACTACTTCTCTTTTTCCCTTGCCCTTATACACACAAAAAGGTACAAACAAGATTTTTAAAGAAAATATTTCTATTTTTGGAACCTGGAATTGGATTTTTGAATGTTTGCCATGCATACTGTACATAATTTGGCTAGACACATATGGGCAGGGGGCATGTTAGGTTTTGTTCTATTCTTCTTACAAAGAATATGTTTACAGAGGAAATAAAAGTGAGGAAATGTGCTTGGGTTATTTGGAGGTGCAGAAACTGCAAAAGAGATTTAAAGCAGGCCCCTGAATAGAACTGGTAGTCTGCCTGGTCATCTGCACACCCCAGGTGTGTTCAATGCAGATTGTGGCAATATAGCTGAAGAATTCAGATGCAGTAATGTGCATACTACACTTTTTCAGATATAGGATAGGGCTAGGCCCATCTCAATGCATTTTGCAGTCTTTTGGGTTTTTTTTAATATCATGTTTCCTTTATCCTGGCCTGCCTGTGCTACACTGGCTATCTACAGTGATTTTGTTTCAGGAAAACTGGGGGGAATATAATTTTTTGTGTTTATAGCATCCACATACAAATATTTCTATTTCCTGCAAGATTTGTCAGCACAGATATTAAAACCAAGGACCACATTTCATATAGGAAAAAAAATCTGAATCAAAACTGTAAACCTACTAAGTGGTCAAAATGTCTAGGAAACTTTGGTAGTAATGTTTCAGCACAGCTTTTACATATGGATCTGTTGAAAGTCTATTATTTCATGGGATTCCAATTTAAATATTTTGGTATCATTTCTTTTCAGTCAAGCTATTATGGGCTGGTAGCTATCTAATCCATTATTTTAAGCAGCATCTACTGGTAAAATTTTGAACAAGAATTAAAATCTGAGTTTGACATGACAATGACATGTTTCAATGCAGATGTGTTAATTGCTATTCAACTTGTTAATGTATGATTTGAAATAGACTCCTGATTCCATTATACTAATGAATGAACTCTAAAAAGTGGGGGGAAAAAGCTTTCTTCTATGATAAATTAGGGAACTGTGAATTTATTTGTTGAGGGGTTGGTCCCCAAACTCTAATTCTAATGGCCCATGGTCCTTTAGCGGTAAATCTCTTGGAGCATAGCTGATGAGAGCTGGAATTCACCTGATACTTTCTGCCAGATTCAAAATCTGTCAAAACATATTCACATCATCTGTGAAACTATAAAATATAAAGAGGATTAAATATAATCAATACTAAATAGTAGTCATCAAAGAGATACTACCATGTTTTCTGCTATGTAATTCAAATGGTTCTGTAACTTACAAGCCACAGGCCTTTTCCACATGGAGTAAATAAGTAAATATATAATGGAAAAATTTATGCATATTTTCTACAGTATTCTGCTCAATATTTTGGGGACTAAGGTTCACACATAAAGTGTGCTAGAAAAGCAGCCAAACTTTCCATTTCCATATCTGGAAATGGCATGTCTGCAGTAGAGCAGGCTCTCTATGACACACCCTTATGCAGTAATGTCTGATACTAAACTTTTTTCTTCACATGAACTGTAGGGCTTTGTACTGCTAAATAAAGGAACACATTTTCCCACACTACAACTTGATGTAGTTTCAAAGAAACTGTCCTGATTTACACCAGTTGACAGTACATCCTACACAATCTGTGACATCTGAGAGTAGTAACTGTGGTGGTAAATGGCATCACTATAAAAAACTCCCCAAGCTCCAGCAACTTACCTTATGACATTTACACAATTTAATGCTGCTTATCACTCCTAATCATCATGGGAGAGAAATCATTGTATTTGAAACCGAATTAGTGTCAGTTTAACTCTCGTCATTAAAATGTGGGCAATAATGATGTACCCGGGGCTCTCACTCCCCACAAAGTTAACAAGACTGCAGAAAAAATAAGTCATACAAGAGTGCATCTCCTAAGCCACCATAATCAACATACCTTTACACAACAGATCAGGCTACAAAAGAAGCAAAGTGCACTGCACATCCTGAAACATTTACTTCTTAGCTGGACTGATTGGCCAGAGATGAGCACCCTGTTAATGTACTTCTGTTTGTTTAGAATTAAGTCAAGTGGGCACAGGTGATGTGGTAAGGCACAAGCATACCCATCATGTGAGCCAATCATTTCATCTGAATGAGAAGAAAGGAACAGTGCCATAGTTGGAGAAATACCAGTTTTGCCTTCTGATTCTCCTCAGTGACACCTGTATTAAAAGGAACATCTAACAGGCTCATCTTCATGAAAGTGTGCAACAGATTGTGTGTGTTTGTTTGTTTGTTGCCTCTCTTGGACTTATTTTCTATTTCTTCCCATTTCCAGATGGGTTTTTTTGATCCATGGAGGAAAAGGAGAAGAGTGCCTGTAACTGCAGTGCTTCATACATTCATTTCTATAGTATAAGCTGATTGAAGGCAGCAAATAAATCCATCCTAAGGAATGGAAACATGAAGTTCCCATCTCACCTTGAAGTGAGGATTCTCTAAAAGAGCTTTAAATATGTGGCCCTATTTAGATGTGATGATGGTGCAACTTACAGAAGACAGCCCAAAGCAAACAAGCATTTATTTTATTCAATATTAGAGAAAAGGAGTGTATACTGAAGGATACTATATGAAATACTCACATGTAACCTCGAAACCTACTTAAGTCATTGTTTGGCTTCTCACATTCAATCACACTGGTGAACTTCAAAGGGTCAAATTCTGAGTCCTGGAATAATAAGAGTGTTCATTATTTAGAGCAAAGACCTGAAAGTTATATCCAAAATCTCTTTATTTTCTAGTTTTTGTAATATAATAAAGTCCAGGGTTTTTTTTCCAAAGGCAATGAAAACAAAGATGCAGACCACTGGCACTGAAAATCAAAGGGATCTGGGAAAAAATGTTCCTAAGATGCCTCCCAATATCTCCCTTACAAGGACGACTTCTGTTCTGCAACTGGAAGATGCCAAATTCATTTGGTCTGCAGTAGAAAAATGGAAAATCTCAAAATCTTAAATATTATCATGATCCTTCATGTTCAGTGAAGCCAGTGAAAATTTAGGACAATATAAGTCAATACACTGACAATTATAAAATAGCTAATACGAGCTTTTGAAATATTAGCAAGACTTCTTAATTGCTTTATGCCAACAGAGATAAATTAATCTACTACAGTAAATTACACACATATAGCAGAATAACTTTTTCTTAATTATCACTTAAAAACCTTCTTGAGTGTCTAGCTCATTACTCTGAAATTGGTATTGTTGCTGATTATTTAAGTTTACCTGTAGTTAGCATCTTCTTGTGTTTGAGGAAAAAACATCATATCACAGCAGAATTTATTTTGTTAAATAAAAATCAAGGTTCTCCTTTCTTTGCTAGATCAAACTACACATTGAAAGCAGACATCTGATTCTGGCGCTGCAGAGAAGTCTATCTCCATCAATGAGGATTACTTTTATAAAGCTGCTTTGCATACCATTTGAATAAAAGAACTAATTGTGAATTATCATGTTAAGACTTCAACAGTGACAGCACTTCATGTGTTTAGTTTTGTAATGGTTTTGCTGAGCTGCTGGAGACCCCAACCACGACTTTTAAGAGTAACCTTGTGAGAATGGTTGACTGAGAATCAGTAAGCACAGGACAGACACAATCTTATTGCCAGTTTCCCTGAAACAAACAGGTGTCTCTGGAATTTTTTAATGTTGACACTACTTAAGCAAAAGAAATCAGATTTTGAGTAAGAGATAAAACAAACTAGAGGACATGTCAGCATCAAAACCAAACCCTCCATTTTTCTACTGGTTACACCTGGAAGAAAGACACATGTACACTATATAGGTGACAATTCAAACTACCCACGCTTGAGACGTTTGAAAACCATTTCTGTATTTTCAAGAGAAATGAGATGATAAAGAGAACTGTGAAAACGGGCTGTCACGTAGAGACAGCTACAGCCCACTGGAGGAAAGAAAAATTTTGACATGCAGAATTCAGCTTGTAAACAAGAGAAAAAAATTAAAAAGGAGTAAAAACAAAGGACAGCTATGAGTAGAGACTGCTTTGCTGAGAATCAGACTCCCCAAATTTTATCAAGGTTGGGAGTCAAGAACCTGAGCCTTAGCAAGAAATAACACCTGCTCTGCTGTCCCAGAAGATGATCTTTTCCTTCCTTGCCCCAGTATGTTCCTTGTCAGAAGAAAAAAAGTAAAAGATGTAAGAAAAATAATGTGCTAGTAATCAACACTGTTGCTTAAAGTGCATTTATAAATTGGATGAAATGGGAAACATTTCTTTCCTCCTTATTATATCATAATATATATATAATACATTTAATTGAGCACAAATTTTGAATCAGTGGTCTTAGAACAGAAATAAATCCTAACATCTTTGATTAATGTCCATGAGGGAATCCTAGAGACACTTAATAATAAAACCTAATGTAATCAAATGCAGGTTTTGTATGGCTGCTGAACTCAGCAGAGAGAGTCTGGATGGACACATTATCCTCTAGAGCAGCTGGACAGAAAACCTGCAACTAAGGTTTGTATTTCACAAATAAAGATTAAAAAAGTACTTAAATTTAGAGGCTTCTAAAGTCTTCAAAAAAAAAAGAAAGATCTTGTCAAGATCAGAGAGGACTAAATGTCCCCAACTCCCTATCAGTACCATGCAATATTGTCTTTCTTCCTCCTTTGTTGATTTCTTTTCATTTATGACTCAGTTTTGGAACTAAAAGTCCTTTATCATTAAATCTGTCAGTATATTTGTGTTCTTTTACAATTAACTTGAAATATGTGATTATGTTCTTTACCCAGATAATATCTGGGAGCGAAAATCCAATTAGAGTAGTAGTTTACATAAGGAAAAAAAGCTGATGATTTCTAATTTATGGCAAAAGCTCTTTGGTTTATTAATAAATCAAACTGCTCCATATCTTCCCAGTGAAATGGAAAGGAAGATATACACTGTATATTACAGCTGATGACACTGTTTTGATGTGAGAATACCTTTTGGTAAATGAAAGAACAAATATGTTAAATACAGCCTGTGTGTGACTGCTTTCAGTGGTTACAAAGAAGCACAAATTTAACAGAAGACTTCGTGATGATCAAAGTTTTGCTCCTTTTTATGCTGATACTCACACTTTGGCAGCAATCGAAACACAAACTGTGATGATATTCTCATGTATTAGCAGCTAAGAGAAGCTGCAGTTAGACAGAAGCTAAAGCCAAAAGTGTTGCTTTTGCAGTGCACAGATTTGCTCTTTTTTCCTTGGTAAGATCCATGAAAAAAAAAATTCTCCATTACTACCTTTAATTTTTCTCTTATGCTGAACTTCTGCTTCACTGTTAAGACACAAAAAACAAGATCAAAATATGGTCAAACATTGAACTGGCCCAGACCTTTGTGCAGTAGTTACCTGATGAGCCTGATTTTGTATATCTTACTTCCCACTTAGAGAACTGCTGGGCATTAAAGCTGTCCCAGTATCAAGAGGGATGAAAAGCTCCATGCCTAGGCAGACTGCAATCTGAGATGAGGCTTTCCAGTGCCCAATCTCCCTGAAATCTTGACTTCAGTGGTGTTCTCATCATCCCTCTGTGCACATCAACAAGGCTGGGTCATACACAAAAAGCAGCTGGGGGCATTTTTTAAATTTTTTGAAGGCATGCTGGGGATCTTTTTTTATCTGGCACCTTGGCAGGTGCCCCAAACTTGTGCCTTGTGCATCACCAATCTGAACAACTGACTCTGGCTGATAGAAACTGGGGAGAGATTCATTGATTGCACATAAGTTCCTCAGAGTATTTTACAAAATTGTTGGGCAGCAAAGGCCAGGGCTAAATTCTGTTCATGTTAGTCACATTATTTCTGTTGAACCACCAGTTCTACTTTACCACTATGTACATTTTACTTGCCACGACTGTTTCTAAGGTTAAGTTCCCACAAAATAAAATACAGCAAAACTTACTGCTTTCACTCAAGGCAGATGACTTGCTATGAAGTAGTGCTTAACTTGGAGCCCAGACCCATGCTTTAATAATTTGTTTCAGAAGAGTATTAAATTATGCTTGAGATACACTGGAGGCAGAAAATCCATTTCTTGCTCAACTCTTCTGCCATATTATGTCATATCAAAATGAAAAAAACAGGAAAAGAAAGGAAAAAAAATTAAAAAGAAGGGCTTTGATTCAATAAGAAACTGACTTTAATCAAATCCCTGACTTCACCTTTGATTTTGCCAAGATAGCTTTAGTCCACTGACTTTCTTGGAAAAAACCTGCTGACTTTTTAGGAAGTCAGAATGCTTTCATAAGTATTTCTGAAAATTTGAAACTGGTCAAGAGGACATACAGTGATGCTTACATTGGGCATTTTATATACTCAGGGATTCCATGTATTTCATCAAGGTATTTCTTTTCTTCAGGACTCCTCTTGCTAGGAAGATGTTTAACATTCTATACATAAATCCTATTTCTTCCACTTTCTTAAAACCTCAGAAAATTCATTCTACATGGAGCAATGGAAAAGCTTGTTTGCCTTACATAAGCAGACCTAGTCAAACTGCAAAAACCTGCAAAATACTGGTTCCTTCAAACCTGAATTTAAAATTAAAGATAAATTGCAGATGCAAAGGGTTTTGTGACTAGCCTTTTAACAATACACTAGCTATTAAATCTGACAAAAGATTCCATTTAAAATGGTATCTTAGGTCTGCAATAATTGGGCTGTATCTTATACCCTAAAAAGATGAAGTGTTGAGGGGAAGAAAATTACAATGCCTTTAGAGAGTGGGAAACCAACAGGTAGACAGATGAAGACAGTATACAGATTTGTTACAAAAGAACCAGACTGAATTTAGCTGTCTCAAACATGACTGTAGCTTCAGCTGTAAGATGATTCTGAATCTCCACAGTGAAATGCCAACCTTTTCAGTTCTGCTGGCAACCTCACGAAACTGTCATAGCTCAAGAAGCAAAGCATGCCAGATGAGTCAGTTTGACAATTACACAATGTTCAAACAACATATTTCCCTTCATTAAATGCCTGTTGTATGGGTGATTTAATAGCCTGCTAGTGATATTAATAATGCCTAGTTATTAAAATGTTTTCCTTTATTCATCTGCCCTACTCTACTGCTGCAGAAACCTGACTTTGATGTTGAGTGCTTCCCTCCAACAGGACAGCAATGGGTACCCAGGATGCCCTTGGGTGACAGGGACAGTTACCCGCTTATCACATCGTGTTTACTGGCTCTGCTGGGGATCTTACCCAGACTTCTCCCTGAACTGCAGGACTGATGAGAGCTCTGGGATTTGTTTTGGCGTGTTTGTCTGGAGTAAACAAAAAAAACGAGAAACAGAGTCATGGGGACAACTCAAAGAAAATACTTTATAGACAAAAATCTGCCTCAGCCAGAAAAATAGCTTTTCCAGTTTAAAACTAAGAACTCAGCCTGTTAATGCACTGGTCCATCCTGTCACTGCTTTATATAGCAGTACTCTGCCTTTACCATATAAAATTAATCTCACCTTTTATTAATGTGCAACGGGAATGACATAGCGATGTTATGTATCCAATGCACTGAAAGAGTGAAATGTCGTCATATCTAAACCGCATTAGTCTATACAGCACAACTTATCTGTGCCACTAATTCACAAGGAATTAACAGTTGGACCTATGCTGCATAGGAACTAAGATCCAGCTGTACATCAGAATTTAACTATTCTGTTTTTCACACTTAAAACTACTACTATAATTGAATTTTTTTTCAGAATTGTTTGTTTAAAAGTAACACAAGTTCAGAAACACTGAAACAACTGAGCAAGTCAAATACATTTTATGGGACCAATCTTCCTCTGGCTGGCCAAAGTTTTCCTCTTTGTTGAAAATAATATGAGGGAACAGTGCAATATCCAGGCTGCAGGAAAGAAAAGGTATTGCTTGCAAGGACTAGGAAAATCTCAATAATTCTTTAACAGCCAGCTGAAGAAACTGTCAAGTCAATCACAGAACAAAAGTACCAAAAAATACGTCAACTACACTGAAAATACACAAGTGCAAGTTCTAATGTCCCTCAGGATGACGGCATCCTTAGCAATGCACTGAAAATTATGGTGGTGTGAATAAATTCATTTCTGGACTATACTAGTGCTAGAGAGTGGTAAGGGAACAAGGTACGTCAAGGCTGAAATACAGACCTAGATCTAGACAATTAAGAAAGTGGTATCTGCCTGTTCCAAAAGCCAGTCAATGAAATAAATGAATGGGTGCATAGTCTGTAAGAGTCAACCTCAGTGCTTCAACTACATCACAAACCAAGCCTCTCAAGGACTCCCAAAACTCTTGCATACAACCCACACTGCTCCTCCAGAGGCTTTTCGCTTCACACTCACAGACAGATGTAACTTTCCCCACTCTCCTGTGATTTCTCCTTTCTGGAAAGTTTTCTAGCAGTCCTTCTGCTCTATTTCTTAAGTGCTGGAAGAAAATTTCAGTTGATTAGTGGCAGAAACATTGCACAGTCATTTTAAAGTAGTAGCACAGCTCAGGTAATCCAGGTTCTGAATATACCTTGTCTTCCTCTAGTCCAGACTGCTGGGCAGTCTGACTTCCTGTGGGATGAAGTTCCACCAGAAGAAATAGCCATGGGAAGGACTATCTTTTACTCAGGAGAGAGAAATGCCAAGCACTGCTCTTACATCATTCCACAAATAAAACCCAAGACATTGGAGTCCTGACAGGAAAGAGTGGTTGGTAATGCAGGGGTTTTCTTGTGAACAGTACAACCTAACAGTAGCAGCTGTAGCATCCACAAGCTTGATGACCAAAGCCTGATGACACTAGGTCAGCCTGAAGACAGGGAATCTGGATAAAAGCAGCTTTACCTTACAAAGTATCATGTTTAAGAAACGTCTCTAGGACATGAGGGAAACCTGTAGCATATAGCAATTCCCTAAGGAACTGAGAGACTCCAGCCCCTGGCAACTGCAGGGGAGCACAGAGGGAAAGCAGCAGTCCTAATGAAAAGACATCTTTTATTCAAAATACTACAGGGCAGCATTTATATCATCACTATCACAGTTTTGTCAGCCTTTCCATGAGCATTTCCAGCATGAGAAGGTGTTACAATCAAGTAAAAACTTCTCAAGCTGGACACTGACATGCTGTCTTCTCTTGGATTCATATTTTTTATCAATATTTACCATCACATGCCTGTCGTACTGCAAACATGGCATTCAGAGTGAACCTCTTCCACTTATCCCAGCTGTTTCTGTTCTTGCCTCTTAGCTCTGTGGAGAGGGTGGAGGTGCAGCTGTGAAGGTTAACAGTCAGTCTGAGGCCAGGCTGTGGTTGGCATGCACAGAACAAGGGGGAAGTTGGGATGGCTGCAGAATGCCTTTAGTTAGCAGCTTCCCCTCTGGTCTATTTTCATCTGCTATCTGTTCTACTGAACAAACTCTTTTGCAATCAACATGTTAAAGCCACCACTAGCAAAAGGAAGAACACCTTCTCAAGGAATTCAAGGGAGTTTCATTTTTCAGATACCACCCGACTGCATGAATCTTATGAAAGGAAACACACAATGGCCTTGTCAAGTTCCAAAACTGGCAAATGAGCTGAGTGGAACAAAAATGTATTGTTATGGCAGAGACTTAGCTCTCTAGAAAGCCTCATACCTCAGGCAAGCACAATGGCTACAAAGTTCCTGCACAGTCTAGTCTGTATGCTTTGTTCAGGTAAGTGTGAACATTCATATGTATGTAGATGTATATGAGTATGACCTGTTGAATTAGATCACAGCAGCACAGCAAACTCTTGAGCAGGCTTTCCTCATCACCTGTGTCTTACTCTCCGTGTAAAAGTCACCTACTTGGACTTCTGCTTTGATAGCCTTCTGCTTTATTTTGGCCTATTAGATGGGTAAGGAATTGGCTGGATGGCCATGTTCAAAGAGCTAAGAGTAACTCAATTTAGTTATCAAACTGGTAAGTTTGGTGTCCAGAGGTAAACCAGTGGTGACTCTCAAGGGTTTGTACTGGGGACCAGTACTATTCATCAGTGACACAGACAGTGGGATTGAATGCACTCTCAGAAGTTTGCAGATGACACCAAGATGTGTGGTGCATGTGACATGCTGGAGGGAAGGGATGCCATTCAGAGAGACCTTAACAGGGTTGAGAGCTGGGTCTATACAAACCTCATGTGCACAACAAGGCCATTGCATGTGGGTTGGGGCAATGACCAATTTCAATACAGATAGAGGATACAGACTGGATTGACAGTTTCCCATGTAAATAACATTTCAATGCAAATTTTTAATGACCCCCGCAGCTCATCACCACTAAAGTGTGCAAAAGAATTGGAGTAGCAGCAGGTGGAGAAAAGAGAAGTGGAATGAGAGTTTACATCCTTGATGCTGAAATAAATACAGGACTTCCTCATACTGTTCTCCTCTGGCTTTTCTGGCAGAAAAGCAGATCCCTTCTCTACCTCAGTACTTTCAAAGGAAAGTGAGACCATACAAATGTAATTGGAGTTATACATGGCTCAATACTGTGAACCCTTCTGCTCTGGAAAAGAAGATCTTTCTATCCTTTCCTAAGCACCAATACTGCCATCTTGGGTTGTGGTTTCAGAGACGAGTGTAATATGATGCTTTTCCATCTTGAAAATCCTGGCCTGAAAATTATGCATTCTCAGTGTTACAAAACCTAATTTCCAAGAACATATATTCCAGGTATTTCCTGTTCTCAGGCCAATGAATGACTAAGAAATAAACAGTTCTGGAAATAAACATTTATTCAGTAAAATTTAATTAGGCTGTATAAGAAAAGTCAAGACAAAAAAAAAAAAAGAAAATCTCTTCTTAACTTGCTTTAAATGTAAATGTTTACTTTTCTGTAACAGGAAAGTAGTATAGTATTTTATTTTCTCTATGGACCTGAAATGCTCTTTTGTCTTCTAATACTTTTTCGGAGAAACAGCAAAACTCCA
>VWYI01025377.1:67987-84156 GCA_013399455.1 Anthoscopus minutus | reverse complement strand
GTAAGCGCCTCGGCTGATAAAACGCAAGTCCGGGAGTTTGCTGTAGGGGATGGAGGGGAGGCCGTAGCTGAGGGCGCCCGTCCGGCCCCCACCGCCATCCCCGCCGCTCATGCTCGCACTCCGCCGGGCGCAGCGGGGCCCGGAGCGCCGCTCCTCCGGCTTCGCTTCCACGCTTCCCCCGCACGTCCCTGCCCCGCCTGCTCTCCGGCTGACTAGCAGCTCCCTCCTCCTTCTACCCCAGCGACGAGCCACTTCCTCGCGGAAAAAGCGTCCCACGGTTCGCGGGTCGGGGAAGGCGGAGCAGGCGGGATGGGAGGGGCGAGCCGAGGGAGCGCGGTGCCGGCGGTGCCGGGGAAGCTCTGCCGGGACAGCTGCCTCGCTCCTCGGCAGCCGCGGGAGCGGCGCGCGTCCCTCGGGCCATGGATGGAGCATCTCCCTACACCGTGCGAAGGAGCATCCCCTGCGCTGGAGGGGAGAAGGCATCCCCCTCCGTCCGGGGGTGGAAGGGCTTGCGAGTTCTGCTCTCCAAAGATGATGCAGGATACCAGAGCCGAGTGCAGATCGCCGCAGTGAATTGTTCACTACATAGAATCATTGAATGACGTGGGTTGGAAGGGACCTTAAAGATTATCTAGTCCCAAATCCTTTGCCAGGACAGTACACACCCTCCACTAGACCAGGTTGCTCAGAGCCCCAGCCGGTGTATACACATTGCTCAAGCGACATGAGAATAGCTTTGTCTCATGCAGTCGCTTAACTCCTCCGTGTTTGTCCTAGGGAGATTTTTAAGGATAGCGGCATTTCAAAAAGGTAATTTCGAAATTTCCAGTAAGTACAAGTTCACCCTTGCCCCTGCTCATAGCGATCTGCCTGATGCGCTGATGTATTTATGAGAGCTTTCCACGAAGGTTGAGCAGGAAGCTTTGGTAAAGTCTGTTCAAGTTCTAACAGACTAACAAAGTAATTTAATTTAAAGGTAGAGACTCTCACGAGGAGTGAGAGTCCCACAGGATGAAATAAAGGTAAATATAACAACTTGCCTTTCCATGCATGTGGATCAGGGGCTAAATGCCTGTGGCTTTTCACTTCTCTTTTCTCCTGCTCAGGGATATGGATCAGAGGATGAGGGAAAAGACCTAAGTTTTCCAACTACAACATGTTCAGTATTTCACAGCATTCATTTTAAGATATGACAACAACTTTTCAGTTCTGTCTAAACTAAACACTAAAGTGTCTCCTAACACTTTAGTAGCTTTCTGGCTTTTCCAATTTTCTTGTATCTTGCATGATTTATATCCTCCAGATGCTTCAGTGTTATGAACATATGAGCAACCACATAAAGAAACCGGTGACTTACTCTACTTTCAGTTTTCAGTTAGTCTGTGTAATTAGACACACTAGGTGGTTTCCCGAAACTGCAATCTTGAGGCAATGTTTGCAATATGCAATGTTTGTTTATGCATATCCCTTTCTGTATTAACCATGTTGGTAGTACCATTAGTCATACAATTCTAAATTTGAAGTATAAGGAATATTTTGTTTCCAAAGGAAAATGATATGCAAAGGACAATTACCATGAGCTTGCATTATAAAACCACCATGTAAATATATGCTTACAGTCTTTGCCATTAAGATGCCACTCTATTGAAAATTTATTTGTGCATCTTGTTACTGTGTACTGTGTTGATTTGATGTATGTTTATAGTGTTAGGTACACTGACTTAAACTCCAGGAAAATTATTGTGATTCTGAAAGTAGGTGTGGAAGCAGCGCTGTTGGAGCAGTGTCATGCTTCTGTTGTCATAGCTATTCCAAGTAAAGTGTTCCTGGAGCTGTAGTCCTCCTGACACCCCATACCCTAACTCTAACCCTAATGGCAGTTTGGGGGCAAGGCTGGGGTCCTAAGGTAGATTAAACTTTTGATAAAACTAAGGGTTTTGTTAAACACCGTTTCTAAATGATAGAAACGGTCTTTATAGCAAGTGGCAGATAAATAACTGCCTGTGTTTACTTCTTTGAAATTTTAACTTTTGAGATTTCCCACATGGTCCTTTTCATTTTTAAATGTTGGATCTGACTCCTCTTTTCACATGGAAATTTTCTGAAGATCCCCACTGATAATGAGGTAAACAAAGTCCACAGCAAAGAGAATACTTTCTCTGTGTGACATATTCATAGTGGTTTGATTAGCCTTGTAATGACTGTAATTTTCTTGAATTTGAAGTGGAAAAAAGGGTTCTGAAAGTGTAAAAGCTATGGTAATGGGCTTAGTCTTCCTTCCTTCCTTGCGAAATCCAGGAGGACAGCTATCTACTGTGTGATTAGTACATCATGATGTTGACTTGTAAAATGCTTTCCATTCCTTGTATCTCTGTAAAAGATCAAGTAAAGTAACAACTGAAATTAAACACACTTTCCAGACTGAGGTGGTATTTGCTTTTTGACATTCTTCCCTGTGGGTAGCATAGTCTGGAAAGAGCTTTTAAATTTCTACTGTAAACAGGTATTCACACTGATGTTGAAAAGAGGGTACAAAAATACATATCTTATGCAGGTCCACCTGAAAACCAGGCTTCTTATACATAGATATACATGCACCCTTTTATATTCATGTGTATGTTTTAAAGAATTCACACTACCTGCATGTCTACTAATATAAAGACCAAATATAGTTATGTTTTTTTTGCAGTTCACTAGATTGACTGTGTTTCCACAACAGCAAGAATCTCTTTGTTGTCAAAACAAGATGTTCAGATTGAAAGAAGCTGTGGTTGCATGATGATGATTTCATATCTCAAACAATTTTACTATATTTTTGCTGTTGGACTTAAACATGATGGACCCTGTTGCCTGTAAAATATTCTAAAAAATTCGGGGAAATAGCACTTTCTTCTCTTAGGTCTTGATAGTCTCTGCATTTTAGTTGTGTCTTTGGAGCTGTATTAAAGACCCTGTTTTAGAAAATTAATTTTCATTCAATAATCACAATTTCCTTTTTATTTTGTGGATTTTTCAAGGTTTTCATAAAAAGATAAGGGATATTTGCTTTATAATGGATAAGGGACATTTGTTATAATCACCTTTTTAAAAGGAATATTTTGCTGGAGTATTTTGTACTATCCATATTGCAAGAATGAAGGACTTTGGTAGTAACCTTTTCAATTGCATTTGTTGTTACTGAAACAAGTATTTTTTTTCTGAAACAATGCATCAGGTGTTTAGATTCTGGCTGAGATCCTGTTTTGCCTGCTGTCATGCTGGTAATGTAATGATAAACTTGCTCAGATCTATTGATAATGAGTGCTACAACCATGGAAACCAACAGCCTTTCAAATCCTTTGTGTATTCTGCCAGACTCAATCAGCCCTTCCTTCTTAGCATGTGCCACACTCCAGGTGGGCCATTCCTGAGCATCTGAATTCTTTTGGAATTCAGATTGTTACCTATGGTTCTAGATGTTTGTTGACACAACTTTATATTAAGAGAGCTGCATGACAGTACTTGTATCCAGCTATTGTAAAATGTTGATGCTACGCAGCATCAACAAATGTTGAATTGAGGAGCAGAGTGCTGAGAGCTTTTCTAGCAGTTTGGAGGGAAGGAGGAAGGGAGTGCTTGAGATTTGATGCTTCTGAGTCACCTGGATTTTTATTTCCATGTTGTGCTTCTGTTGGTGCCCATGTGGTGATGATGCATCATGAGTGTAATATCAGAATAAACTCTAGTTTTGAAAGTAACAGGCATTTCCTTTCAGTCCTACCAGTTTAACAAAGCAAACCCACACTTGAACCATTTCAATGTTTATTTTCTATTTTCACTCAGCTTCCTCTTTTCTCCATTTTCTTGTGGGACCTGAACAACTTTATGAAGGCGATCCTCTTCCTAGCCGCTGGCTTTGCATAAACCCAGTGAAGCTTTGTGTGTGGAAGTAATGCAGAGGCAAACATTTGGCAGAGGAGGAAGGAAAAGATGGGGTGATTTTGAAAGATTCTCCTTAGACACAATAACACTGTGGTATTCTTCTGTACCTTTCTTAACATGTGGATTATCTGGGGTCAGGTGAAGTCCAGATCCATCCTAGGTGCTGAATCCAATAAAAATGTGTTTGACCATTTCTTAGCAACAAGGACAACTAGCATGGGATGACTGTCATCCATCCAAAACAGAATCTGCATCAGAAATGCCTGTTAAGAGTAGTTCCTAGCTCTAATTCCTGAGCCATGGAGATTATTAGAAGAGCAATATTTCTCATGAGCCAAAAATGATTATTTCAATAGAATTCTTACAGAATTATCTCCTGTTGGAATAGGAGTGCCTGGCCTAGGAGCATTCCCTGACACCTCCAACTTTACAAGCACGGATAGTATTAGGTATTTAGTGGTCTCCTGCATTCAGGATTAGTCTATGTCCATTTTTTGTGCTGGGTATTTCCTCAAATACTTCAACTTCCCCCTTCCCCCTAGGAAGGTTCTCTCTCTAGGTTCACTCTCTAGGAGTTCTAGAACTCCTAGGTTCTAACCTTTATTTTAGTTTTCAGTCTAAAATGCTGATGGTTTTGGTGTTTACCATCAAATTAGTTCAGCTGAGAGAAAGCTGAAAAATTTTCCTCCATCAGTGAATTAGAGCAAGGTTTTTTTCCTTTTATTTTCTCTTTTAAAATTTAAACTATTCTACAAGTGCAGCAGATTTGATGCAAAGCCAGCCAGTCAGGAGAGGTGATTCTGCCCCTCAAGTCTGCTCTGCTGAGATCCATGTGGAGTGCTGCATTCAGCTCTGGGATCCCCAGCACAGGAAAGATGGGAACCTGTTGGAGCAAGTCCAGGGCAGGCCAGCAAGATGATCCGAGGAATAGAGCACCTCTCCCACAAGGAAAGGCAAGGGAATTGGGTTTGTTTAGCCTGGAAAAGAGAAAGCCTTGGGGTATTTGCAGCCTTCCAGTACCTGAAAGGACTGTACAAGAAAAATGGAGAGGGACTTTTTACAAGAGCATGTACTTACAGAGGGAATGGAATCAAATGGAAAGAGAGTAGGCTTAGATTAGATATCAGGAAAAATTCTTTACTGTGAGGATGGTGAGGCACTGGAATAGGTAGCTGAGAAAATCTGTGAATGCCCCATCCTTGAAAATGTTCAAGGCCAGGCTGAATGGAACTCTGGGCAAGTTGATCTAGGGGAAGTGTCCCTGTCTATGGCAGGGGGTTGGAATTAGATGATCTTTAAGGTCCCTTCCAACCCAACCCATTCTCTGAGTCTATGATTCAAGGCACCTCCTGGAGTGTAACAAATCTTCTAGGTCTGTAATTTCAGTTCCCAGAAATACATAATGTATTGGAGCTCTGTCCTCTAGCTTGGAGGCTAGAATTCTCTCCAAATAGCTGCCAAGCTGTCAGTCATGAGAAAGTCACAAAGAAGAACAACATTCATTACTTAACTACCAGGCTGCAAGGCAAGGTCTAGGTAATCAAATGGATGCACAGAACCAGGTAGGAAAGTGGGAGTTGGAAATGTTATACATTTACATTTGCTTTTTTTGTGGTTTATGTTGGCACTTTAAGGGAAAATTTGGCATGTTTATTTGACAACATCTATGTGCTTTGAAATCAAATTATGATACAGGTTATCTGTAAATGAAATGAGGAGTTAAGACTTTTAAGAACTTAGCTTTGTAGCATACAGGACTGCATTCATAATAGGAAAAATAGCCCAAATTTACAGCTCCAGTTTTGAAAACCTCCCAAGGTGAAATTTTGCCTAGATTCTGTGATTCTGATAGTCAAAGCCTCACTATTTTTTTTAATAAGTACAATTACTTCTTGTTCATTTAGGAGCAGGTATTTCCTGCTAAGTCTTATGTTGAAAGTCTATGACTTTTAGCAACAGTGCTTACGCTTCAAGGAATTTATAGTAAGCCATGATGAATCAACCTGTTAATCATTTTTTCAGGCATAGACACATGGCCCTCTCTTCCTGTTTGTTTAAAAAAATTAGCATGTGTCATCTGGGAATAACGTAAGGCATATTTTCATCACAAATGTAACAGTTTGCGGTGGGGTAAATTCTAGAAAATAGTAAAAAAAAAAAAAAGGCCAAAAAACCCAACCCAGACAAAGAAGGCAAAGAAGGGCTGAGATTGTAGTTGGGATGGAGCAGAAACACTTGGTTTGGGATGCATTTGAAATGATCTGAGGAATGAAGGTGTTTCTCTGGAGTGCAATTCAGAAAACTGGACACATCAACATGATTCAATTTTTGTTGGCAATGGCAAAAATGTAATATTATCATCTTGGGTAAAGCACATGAGAAGAAGGTACCACAAAAATCACTCCTAACAGTTAACACCGTTAGAGATTTGGTGTCCTGCAGGCATCCCAGTGGCATCTCCTGAATCTGCTGAATTTAGATGTGAGATAAGTGAAAAACTTTTCATTGTACTCAGGCATCAGTGTGAACATGCTCAGAACTTCCATGATGTAGCAAAACAGTGCCAGATTCCATAGTTTTCCATTCTAAAACACTGCTAAAATAAGTTTCATGCTTAATAAAACATCCTAATTAATTTTCCACTAAAATGAAGATTTAGCACAAGACAACAGCATGCATTATGGTTGTCTGGTTCTTTTGGCTAAATGGAAATCCTGGAAGAAATTTGCTGGAGTTCACTCTGATTACTCTGTGGGTAGCAAGGCCCACTCTCTGTTAGAATGCCTTAATATACTTTTATATTAAAAAGAATAATTCCTCCTTGTTAATAAAAGGCTTGCACATCTGGTTCCTTTTCCAGTGCAAAGGGCTTGGACTGAAAAAGGCAAATTCGTACAAAAGATTTAGACTGGTTCTTAAAACTCTAAGTATTCATGTTATGATCATCTAGTAGAACTGCATACCACTTTTCTACTGTATTCTTTCAAGTATGTTGTTAGTATTATCATATGTTTCCCATGCCACCTTGTGGTCTTCAAGGAAAAAGAGAAATTCTGTATGATTTGGTGAACTGGAAATACATTTCTGTGGAAATATTTTCAGTTAGTGAAATATCGTATCTCAAGAAATATACTGGAACCAAATCTTCAAAAATTTTATAAAGAGTACCTTCTAAGAGCATCAAATACAAATTAGTTTAGAAAATTATCTTCAAAATAAAAGTATTTATATTGTGTTAGTTGTGCTGTACATATAGGCAAAATAAAAGAGGAATATGTCGTATGTGAATCCTTTTCATCTCTAGTATAGAAGAATGGGCAAGGAAACAACTGTGATTTAGTCAGGAGTACTGACTTTTCAAAAGCTGTTGTCATGAGAAATTGATTCTGGAAAATCTATCAAGTTGTTATGAATATAGAAGATTTTCACTACCTAAAAAAGAACTTCAAATTGGAAAACATTGCAGTTTTAAAGCAATTAAGAAGATTGTTTTCCTGTTGCACCTTGAATGTCAAAATGGGAAGTTAATCTCATATAAGTTTCAGGTAAATGACAACCTCTGAGACGAATTTGGAAATTTTAGTCTAACCTATTTCTGTAAGGCTGGAAGAGTTTAAAGTTATTTTAGGAAAATACTCATTTTTTAAAAAATTTATTATTTCTTTGGGATTCAAAGGCTTAAGCTTGGGTTAGAAATATTTGTACTTAAAATAACACAAACAGTTGAATATATATATTCTGTTTTCTTAAATAGTGTCTAAATTGATCAAAGATCATTGAAGAGTACAAGGGATAAATGGGAAAGAGAGAGAAAATAACAATGAGGAGGACAGGTAAGATGAATTTTTTACATCTGATATTTTAAAAAAATCTTCCAGTTCTGACTATTCATTTATTATACAACTGTTAGTTGCCTAATTCTTTTTAATAAGACCATCAACTTGAACTGACAGGAAAGAGATAATAGCCTTAGGTTGGCTTAAGTAAGGTGTTAAACTTACAAAAAACTTCCTAGCTTATGAATGTACATCCATCATACATTGCTCCAAAAGTGTCTGCTTTTTATGTGCTACGTCTGCCTGACAATTCAAAAATAATTACCAGCCTTTTGCAATATCTAAGTGTCCCATAATTCTTTGGTCATGGTCATTGTACATTGTACATGGCCATTGTACATTTTGGAGTACAAACAGATTTTGTTTTTATCCTGTTTTTGAGCAGATGCCTGCTTCTAAGCTTTTGGATACCTTTTTATAGCAATCTGTTTTGGTGTCAGACAAATAATACAGATGACTAATTGCTTTGTTGATGGAAATGGCCAGGATGCCTAGAAAGACACATATAGAATTATACATTTGTTCTAATTGGGCTGAGAACTTTCAGAAGTTCTTTTGTGTAATGTTCTCACAGCGAAGAGCTTGCTGATTTTGCACTGTATAAGTAGTAATGGGATCACCTTGACTGTCTCCAGGTGCCATCCAGCTGCTCTATCACTGGCCTTCTCTGCAGGACCCAGGGGAGGAATACAGGATGGAGAAGATCTCATAGCTAAGATGAAGACAATTTAATAAAGAAAAAGGAAAGACTGCACAAAGCAGGGAAACAAAGCAAAGGGAAACAAAAGGAGCTATTTGCTACTTCCCATCAGCAGGTGATATCCCAACAATGCCTGGGAAATAGGGCTTTGGTATGCATAGTGGATTGTCTAGAAAATAAACACCTAAATGACAAATGCCCCTCTTCCCTCTTCTTTCTCTTAGTTTTACTGCTGAGTACAATGTTATTTGGTATGGAATATCTCCTCGGTCAGCTTGAATCAGCTGCCCTGGCTTTTACTCTTGCAGGTGCTTGGCCACCCCCAGCCTACTGACCTTTAGGGATGTGGGGGGGATGTTGAAGGGACAGCCTCGGTGCTTCTGCAGTTCTTGCGTGGGTCAGCCTCGCACAGCCTGGATGGTTGTGACCTTCAGGGACACCCTTCCCTTGCCTCTGCAAGGCCCCAGGAGAGGGGTCCCCACCATGGTGAGATGCAGACGGAGGCAGGCAAGAGTCAGGCTCTCTGTTGAGCTGCCTTCGAGGTGCAGGGAAAGGGAGGAGTCCAGAGCCAGCAGGTTCAGTGTAAACTGTAACACATTTATTGCTGTACCCACTACACTGAGGGAAGCTAAGCTCCAGAGCCTGGAACAGGCGTCTGACACTTTCTTATAAACTTGGGGGGGTTGGTCCCTGAGGGCCCAATGGAATACAAGGAATAAGGTGGGTTCAAAGGATTGACATATGGGAAGGCCAAGGGGTACACAGCAATTAGGAGTTTTCCAGGAAAGAGGGTATGGGTTAGGGAGTGGTTTGGGTGATCCATAGGGAATTCTCTGGAACAAAGGGAGGCAGCAGAGAAGGAGGGATTGACATAAAATGAGGTGGGTTCGGGAGGATGGACAGGGCAAGGAACTTTCCAGAAAAAGAGGGTATAACATACAAACATGGGATGAACCATTTAAACATGGGGGTGTCTCAGGTAAAACCATTGTAACTTAGAAATATTAAAAGAACCTTCCAACTACTGCAGCACCTTGGTGCTGTGGGAGCAGCGCTCAGCAGTAGACAAAACACTCCTGTGTGACACTGATGCCTTCCTAGCTACAGGTTCAAAGCACAGCACTGAGAGCTGCCATGGGAAGGTTGACTCCATCCCAGCCACACTCAAGACAATCTCCATGCCTTATTCCATACCATTTGCATCATGCTTATGTCCCACATAATTTAATACGATTATGCATCTCCTAACCATCCTTTTGTATTTAAATCTCATTACTGAAATCTCTTCTTAGCAACACAGTTTATGCTACATTATTTAAATAATCTTTATACTCAATGTACAGATTTATACATTCACATTAAGTGTAATCCTGGGTCATAACAGATACTTATTATTCTCCCATTCCATGGGCCTCTTCCACTCCTCCAAATGTTTATAAACACAGGCTATGTTTTGGGCCCAGCTGCCATCCGTTTACCTCTTTGTACATTCTTTGGAAGCTTGAGAGACATCTCCCTTGTCTCCTGTGCTGGTTATCTCTACCAGTGCACTGAGGCGCTCCAGGAAGCACTGCTTTAGGTTCATGCTGGAATCATCTCAGTTGCTGTGGGGTTCTGTGGCAGCAGGATCAAGTCCAGGAAGGTCTGATGACTGGCATGAAACAGAATGAGACTAGTCTCTGCTTGTTTAAGCTCAAAAACCCATTTATTGGGGCATCACCAAGACAGGAAGAAATTCAGCTCAATCCAGAGGCAGAGAACTTCGAACAGGGGCAGGCTGGTGGGATCTATAGAGGAAGGGTGGAGTTTTACCTTTCTTGGGCTTAGGGAATACCTCCCCCAAGGTGGCTGGGGTCTACTCAAAGCCACACCTCTTACTATATCAATAGCCAAATCTTTGCCCCCTGGACATGGGCACCTCACAAATTGCAGAAAGTCTTTTGGTATCTCAGCCTCCTGCACAGGTACCAAAGTCTGCTATGTTTTTCATCAGCTTAAGCCCCCTTGTAAATATCCAACACTTCAGTACTCTCAGTTAGTTTTCTTACAGAAATGCTGTAGAAATAATTTATTTCTAATGTAGAAACAGGGACTAATGACTGGGGACATGAGAACAAGAAAGCAACAAGCAAATGAAACAGGACTTTTTTGCATATCATATGAATTTGAGAAGGGGGTTGCTTATCCATGTGGGCTGTTACTACAATGATGAAAAGTTTTTCCTATTCTGCATTACTCTTCAGTTCCTCCAAAATCTCACACCATGTGCAGAAGCTTTAACATATCATACAGACAACAGACAACTTCCTCCTTGAAATCTGAAGATCAAAGTTTTTGCATTGGACTCTTAGCATGTTCCCTCAGTATAGCCCTAGATACTGATGAGAGCTTTCTGTTGAAGGCGCAGCCTGCAGATGCAGGACACGATATGGAAGCATGTTTGAGCAGAGAATGTGTTATTTGTGCTCTGAATGAGATCCATGTTTGCACTCCAACCTATAAGGGTTCCAGTGATTTCTGGAGTTTGTCACTGACAGAAGGTTTCTGCCCTCACAGCTAAGGCTACATACAGCCTTAATGAGTGAACAGCATTTTTAAACATAGAAATGAAACACACTAATGACAACATAGAGAAGTAAAAAGGATGGGGAATTTTTAGTATAAATCCAGTCTTGCTGTGGCAATGGGCACTGGAAAGGGGGTGAAGAAAGGATCAACATATTAAGAGCATGATTTAGTGAGCATCAAAACCATGAGTGGTTCATTGAATCCCTGACTACTGAGTGATCTTTTCTCTCCTGTTGCTTAGGAGAGCAAACTGTGAACTTAAACTGCAGGCTGACAATCTGTAATGAATTCACCTCTGTAGCTGCTGTACAGGCAGTAGGAGCTGACCTGGCACTGTGTGCCCCTCGCATTGTTCACACATTGGCATTACCATCACAGCAGGGATTTCATGCCAATACACAGCAGCTTTAACAGCAATGACCGCTCGATGTCACTGTTGTCATTCAAATCTGTACTTGAAAAGACTTTAGCTGCGTTTTGATACTCATGAAGATGTGAATGTGACATTTCAGATTAGCAGCTTGACACATATTTTCAAACAGCTGTTTAAATAATCAACTTTATTAAACACGCTCAAGGGAGCATAGATTTTTCTTCTGTGTGTTCTTCAAGTCCTATATTCTTATGGGCATAAAAACCCGACATTTCTTATTTTTCATAGAATCCCTTTAAAATATACTCAGGGTAATTTAAGGTGCCATCTATATTACAAATCCATGGGTAGAAGCTTTTACATGTCAGTATATTTTTAATGACTATCCTTCATACACAAACACATTTCAAGAGATCTTTCAGTATTTTAATTTTTATAGAGGTGTTTATTTGATGTAGTCTTAATGTATTGATGTACATTATGTAGCACTAGAGAAGAACACGTGACTTTTTAGTAGAACAACTGGACAAAATTATTATCATTTTTTTTAACTATTTGCCATAGATTGCTCTTAATGATTGTATTAGAGTTAGTAGATATTAAAAGTATTTTAAAATAATTGCTCAGATATTATTTCTCTCTTGGTGTATTATCTAATTTGTACTTGAAAGAAAAATCAAAGTAAATGCTGATCAGCTTTTGCATTAGTTGGTCATGTTCTGTGTTTCTTCAGGTCAGCACAGAGGGATTAAGAGGGCAAGAAAGAGATTAAAGAGAAGTGTCTTTCAGTGCACTCATGAATTTCAGTCTGGGGAGGAAGTGCCAGTGATGCCTTGAGGAGCTGGAACAGATCCTAGACAGAGTTGAGAGGAATAAAGTGGATATTTATTGAGGGGCCTTCAAAGGCCACACCCTGGCAGTACCAGTGTCACAGTCATGGCTCTGCCCGGATGGCTCCAAGATGGAAGCAAAGGAGCTTGGTCATGAGATCTCACATTTTTATACGCTTTGGTCCATTTGCATACAGAAGTCAGCTGTCCAATTAACAGCCTCCAATCATGAAGTTTCATCCTCCTTGATTACTTGCTTGCCTTCCTCTTTCCACATTGTTTATACTTTGGGCCTGAAGTCTGAAGAGATTATCCTTGAGTCCTCAGCTGGAATAGAGTTATTTTGTCTTCATTCTAGTAACCCTTAATATAAAGCTGCACACCAAAGCATAACAGAAAACCGTAAAACTTAGGGCATCACCAGAAAGAGACATTTAGGTATAACTGTCTAAATCCCTGAAGAACTTTACAAAGAGTGAAGAAATTTCAGACCTACATGCATTTCTCTCAGTCAGGTATTTATTTTATGGCCTCTACAGAAAATGCATGAAATCTTGAAGACTAGACACTTGTTGACACATATTTATTCACTCTTAGCGTAGCTTGAACCCCTGGGAACTTTATCTGTGAAAAAAAGGTCTTTGTCCTTTCCTTCCTCTTGGTGCCAAAGCTTGTGTGAGAGAGTTTATACTGTCTTTGCCATAAGCTCTATTCTGAAGTGGAGGATATTTTTATGTATGTTTTTCATCTTACTTATCACTGGCAGAACAGCTTGGAAGTCACAGAGTCTTGCAAAACAAGGATAACCAAGGGAAAGGTGTTAAGTACTGTGGCAGTTTGATGAAACACATCTCTTGAAGGATGTCTTGGAAAAAATTTTTCAGTTGTATTCCTTAAAAAAATTATTAAGAGAACATACTGAACTTTCCAGACACCCGAGAGTGTGCATTTAAGGAAGGTGTTCAAAATATGAATGTGCTGCTCTGACTATTTTTTCTCAGTAAAAGAAGTTTTAGTATTGTTAATAAATGCTTTGAGAAATAAGGTTTGAAATTCCTTCCATGCCTTTTGTTAGTAGAGATGAAAAAAGAGAGTACAATTTGGAAGTGCATGACTTGACACATCTCATTTAAATTATTGAAAATAAGATTTAATAAAACCCAAAACAACTTACCAAGCAGCCAATACTTCCCTGCTGAAATGTGCCTGTTCCTTCTGTAGCAGTCATAAAGATTCAAGTTAAAGTGAGACATTAATTTTGAAAAATTAAAGATGTTTAGGAAAATTAAGACTGTATTTGCTGAAGTAGGTAGATAAGCTTTGTTACAGTTAACAGAAGCCAGATCAAAGATAAGCTATCCTGGATCTAGTAACTCATTTGCTTGTCAGCTTTATGTTTATGTAAGCTGTGCTTGTAAATGAAAAACAAAATGTGGTAAATATCCCAGGGACACAAGATAACTGCAGATATCCTGCCCATTGAACATGGGAAACTATGATTTCTACCAAAGACCCATTTGTCATGCATGCATTGAAAAGGTAGAAAGGTCAGAACGATGAAGACTCATTTTATTTCCTCATTGCTCATGACCACCCCCCAGAATAGACCCCAGACTCATTTTAAAGAACAAAATACGCATGCTTAATAGCCTTTTTTGCCAATTAGCATATAAAGCAGAGAACAGGAGGTGACAGGGATATGAATATGCATTTGTACTTTGGGTATTCAACACTTTTGTGAATAAAGGCTTTGTAACTACCTGTGAACTCAGTAGTGCATATTGGGGAATTATCCCATGTACTGTCTGGCTGTAAATAAACATTCACTTTCTAACTTCAACTGTTAGAAAGTCTTTTGTCTGTCCCAGTTGGATATCGATATTAGATTGATATTCATATTTTAATAAATCAAAAGGACAACAAAACAGGTAAATACAAAATAAGCAGCCTTGGGGGTGGTGAATATCACTCCTTTGTCATTGGTTTATCTTATCTTTTCATGGAGTTTAAACTCTAGGAGGTGTTTCTTAAAGAAGGCATTTTGTTTTGCCATACTACAAAAATCTAACCTTTTAAGTCCAAGAAGATAACTTTTCATAGCTTTTCTTATCCAGATGAGTATTCAGTTTAATAGAGGTACTCATTCTTTTGGAACAAAATATAAAAAAATTATGTGGCTTTATATCTGAAATATCTTTTCATGATTTAGGTGAAAGCATTGTTTAAAAAGGATCACAAAGAAATTTTCAAAATCCTATGGCCTATCTGGGCTGAAAGAAGATTTTTTTGAAGATTAATGAAGCAAGCTACTGAATCTCTAGCATCAAAAACAGTGCAGATGACGGTATTCTACAAATAAAACTTCATCACCATAAGTTGGAAGCAAATACAGTATTTGGGTTGGTGGTAATTTTCTGTCAATCATTTTTCATGTGCTTGCATTAGACTTTTCATGTGCTTGAAATTGCATCATTTGGCTAAAATGCTCTGATTAATTTAAGCTTGGCATCCATTGGAAGTGCTTCTTGCAGCACCACCACCTGACAGCTGACAGGAGCAATAAAACGGCTGGAGAAGCAGCAGGAGGATATGTTGCATGAACTTGGTCATTACTTAAGAGACATGACTTGTACACTTGACACTGACAGATGTTTCAAAGCATTTATGAAGCCAGTTGGTCCAGAGGAGGTCAATTAATGTTGCTCTGCAGTGCCATTCTAGCTGTGTGTATTCACAATGTCTCTGTGTGTTTGTTTCTTGGTGTTTGTATGCTCATTCCAGGAAGGTCTATCTTTGTTTTTAGGGCTGCATTCTGATTTTCCAAGAAGTAGGAAGTGAGTTTTGCTTTTCTCTCTGTTGACTCCTTGAGGGTCTCAAATGTCTGTTATTTGAGTATTCATTGAAAGCCCTGTGTTCCTTCGAAAAAGTCTGTTAAAACTTTCGAATATTTCAGTTGGAAGTGACTTAGAAGGATCATCTAGTCCAAGTGCCAGTGACAACAAATGCCAACACAGTTTGCCAATGAAAAGTCTTGGATATGTAGGCATGTTACAGCACTGAAAAGCAGAGACCTTTTTCATTGTAATTATAACTTGTACCTATATGCTGTTTTAACAAAGCCTAAAGCTCTTTAATTGACTGTCAATAGCTTCTGTGAGAACAGGAGCAGAAGCAGCAGCTTGTCAAATAAACAAGATTCTATTCTCAGTTTTATATGGGGCTTTCCTGTTTTTTTAAGATCAACCATAAGGGCTATGTGTGTGGTGGGTTTTTTGGGTTTGTTTTGGATTTTTTTGTTTGCTTATTTTTTCCCTCCTATATGCTTCTCATTCCATTTACTGAACAAATCTAAGCAAGGGGTTGTGGTGGGTTTAGAGCTAGCTAAACTCACTAGTGCACTTACTCATTCTCTTGCTGTCAGATATGATTATAGGAGAAGGGAAGAACAGGCTCAAACCTTAAGACTATGAAGAAAGCTTTATTAATAAAACTAAAAGAATAGAAAAAGAAAGAAAAAAAAATCAGAATGAAATTTCCAGAACACTTTTTCTCCCCTGCCCACCTTCTTTCCTTTCCCACCTGACAACATAAAACAAAACCTGAGATTTTAAATCATTTATCACTTCTACAGTAGTCTTTCCTCAGTTCTCATAGGGTGAGGAGTTTTCTCTCACAACCATGGAGAAATCTCCACAATAACACAGTCCTCTTGTGGCTTTGTATCTTCACAAACAGCAGCTGCCCGGTTTAGAAAAACTTCTGCTATTGTGAAATTCCTCCCATTTTCACAACTGAGTGAATGGGCCATGTCAACTTATGGGGTGTAATTTTTTAAGGATGAGTTGTTCAAAGGAAAGGCTCTCTTCACTGATTTCTGCAATCATCTTCATCTCCAAGAACAGAGGTCTTTTTCTTTTCTCCCTGAGACACAGAGTCCTCTA
>VWYI01025377.1:14895-58712 GCA_013399455.1 Anthoscopus minutus | reverse complement strand
CTCTCCCTTCCCTTCCCTTCCCTTCCCTTCCCTTCCCTTCCCTTCCCTTCCTTTTCCTCACTTTCCCTGAAATGGTAGATTTTAATCAAATGCCTGAATCATGGTTTTGACTAAATCTCTGTGACCCAATCATTCCTGTTGGAGATGCTACATTTCACATGGATTAATTGTGTTATCTGTTTGGAGAGAGCATAAGGGAAGATGAGTTCATAGTCCAGAAAACAGAACACCTGCTGGGTATGTGGGTGTGTGAGTGTCAGATCCATGAACTGACATATGCAAAGCAAGAACGTCATGGCTGGATTTTCACCCCTGTGTGCCTTCCTGAAACTCTTTTAAGGTCAGTGAACATTTATTCTGCCTGAATTTGAGCAGTCCAGCTTTGTCCTTTAGGAGTAGAGTGAGTACTTCTCAGCAATACCTTTCTATTTGGACACATCAATATTTTCTGACAATTATTTAATCACAAAATTATCTGCCAGCTTTACTTCAAACAAACCTAATTTTGCAATAAAAATGCTCAGTGGTAGAACAGTTAGGAAGTGACTTGCTGAACAGAAAGTACATTTGTTTATCTGTTTCTCTCTGTTGCCCAATATCGTCTAGGTTAGAAGTTCCTGCTGTGTGGGCTGAGGGTCATCATGGAATCACATTAACATTAAAACCAAAGAATGCATCGTTTTTGCCTGACAGTGTATTTTCATGTGCAGCAGACACTTTCCTCTAGGGACCTGCTTTTCAGTTAGAGGAAATGAACCAGCAGAGAAGTTGCTGAGTGAAAAGGGATATGTTCCCTGGACAGAGATGTGGCTGTTGCTGGCAGTACTTTACTGTGTTACATGCCTCACGATGCAATGGTGTAAGAATATAGTTACAGAGGGAAGAAGAGAATTAGACAGACCAACGCGAAGCATGGAACAGTTTTGGGTTTCATACATGTGAATATTTGACTATTTTTAAAATGTAAATAGTATTTGTAGTAGCTGTGAAATTACATTATCGTCAGGCCTTGGGCTAATAGAGGATAAAAAGCAATACAAAATACACCCAGTCATGGCAGAAGTGAAAAAAAAATGTTAGGGCAGAGAGCAGTAGATGTTAGAAAGTGATACAGTGCTTAAGGTCAGATTTTGCTGCAACAGCTGCCAAAGTGTTGGTGTTGGAAGGTGTTTGAAAATCTCTGGAACTACAGAAACTGTAGTTGGCTCTGTACCATCTCTGTCTTCTCAGCAGAAGGAATCTCTGCTCCTGACAATACAAAATAAATCCTACACTGATTCTGAGACAAAACAGCACTATTGAATAACAATTAAATTACCTTAAAAACCCAACTCAAAGCAACTGAGTGAGCATTTTACCTGGAAGCTGTTCCACAATTACTTGAAGTCATCAGAAAGACTTTCACACAAGTCCAGCAGGTGTTCAGTCAGTTCCTTAAGAGAAAGGAAGATAACGACTCTGTTTTATGGACTATCATAAATCAGAGCCAAAGAATGTAAGACTGATTGGGTCATACCTTACTAATAGGATATATATAATTGAAAGGAGGCTGGGAATGTAGTCCCACAAATGTGAGTGCCCTAAAGATACAGCTGGGTGGACACTATAGATATAAGGCAGACACATCTATAAACCTCCTGTCTAGGTGTTCTAGTTTGGATAAGGAGCAAGAGTGTGAATTCCCCTGCTGACCTCAGAATTCACATTTGGATAACGCAGACTGGATTTCTGGCTTTCTGAAACTAAACTGGTAGAACTGCTGTGGGAAAAACCTGCCCTCCAACAGCTAATGGGTGTTGAATGAGCAGGATCAGACTAGACCTGGTTTTCAGGAAAACATTAAAAACTGAATGAAGACATCACATCCTTGTCACCAACTCCTCTACCTCTGAGATTCTCTTCTTTTGAAATGCACTAGAGTTCAGGTTATGGCTTAAGTTCAGTAAATTGACTCTGATGCAAGAGATCAGATCTGAACACTTATGCATGAATTAGGGTCTGTAAGATGTCAGCCTCCATTATAACCTAACTTTTCCTGTTGTATTTTATATCTGGTCTTTATTTGTGACATGTAGAAATAAAGATCTGTATCATGTCTTTTTTTTTCCTCTGTGCTTAGTTTTGTTGTGGTAAATGTCTTTACTATTTGCTTTTGTAGAATGAAGAGAAGCGGACGCTGCTCCAGTCTAGAACACCATGTTTTCTGTCATGTCATTTACATGCACTGCATGAGTACATTCAGCCACTTTCCTCACTGTCTGGTGAGTACTGCTCTTGCTGCTGTGGGATTCATTCATTAAGAACAATTTAATGGCTAACACCTACTAACTTCAGTGGTTTGTCATTAGTTGTCCTCACCGAGTCTGCCTTCCAGAAGTCAGCCTTTTATATCTAAGGCTGATTCATGCAACCATCAGCTGGCAAAACAGTAAGGCCAGAGACGTAAGTGTGAGGAAAGTGGTACCATGAAATAAAAATTAAAGTAGAAGGCAACTGTGGCATTTGACTAAATAAGGCTTGTGAGGTGATATTTTTATAAGCAACCTGCTACTATTGTTCTGCCAAATGGAATAAAAAACTCCAAATATTTTTTCTTTTAAAATCATGATTGTTTGTGTTTCTTTTCATAAGGGACAAAATGCATATATCACATATGATGTCTAATAAGCCTATAAAATATTTAATTGCATGAACTTAGTTCAAGAGTATAAATTCCTATAAGTTTCAAAGATGATTTGCTTTGCATTTGATCCTCCTTTTGTTTTACACAGTGTTGTCAGATTGCAGCTTGTTTTCTTTGTCTGTTTCCAAATTCAAGTTATAAAACTCCAGCTTCACCAATACAGAGAGAAGACCATTCAAGTCATTCTACTGCTTTAGCTGATACCAGAAAAACAATATGAACCATACTGTGCCCTACTTTTATGTAAGATTTTAGTGGTTATCCTTCTGAATGGTCCCATGGTTGTAGGATAGTAATAATCATATGAGCACTATTTTGGGGTTGACTGGCTGAACCTCCTTGGAGAATGAAAGAGAAGAAAAAAAATTCAAGCTGTGAAGAAAACAGAATGAGCTAACTGATAGAGCAGGCCAGGAACAAAGATTGTACATGTGATCTGATTCCTACTTTCCGAGATGTGAGAAAAGAGGAATACCTCCAGAAATTCAAGCGTATTTCTATCTTCAGCCTGTTTTTACTGAACTCTGTTTTTGTTTCTGTATTCCTTAAAGGGATGAGAATTTTTCTAATGGACCTCTTTTCACCAGAATGTGAGGCAAAGAAGCACCCGACAGCATTGCTTTAGTGAACTGAATGCATAAAAATGCCAATGAGATTGATTCTGGAATTAGATACGGTTTTCTTAACCTTTTACATTCCCAGAACAAACAAAGTTTTTTATTTCTGGAGAAGATCCAAAATAAAAAAAAAGCCCTAATTAGTTGGAAGCAATGCTAAAGACAAATTCCTTTAAAACCGATGTCACTATTTTGAAGAAAATAGCAGGATGTGTCTCCAGCTTCTTTGAGAAGGCACCAAAGCTTATACATATAGAATGAATCCATAAAAAAAATGAGTTGTTAGCTTTGTTAGCAAATATTTTACCAGTCTTTTGCTAAGACAAAGTTAAAAGGACTTCTGAAATAACGTTTAAAATCTTTTAACCCATACCACTCTCTGATCACAATGAGACTTTAGAAAAGGTCACTTGCCTGGAATTGAATCCAGTGGTTCTTACACATTTAAAAAAGACTTTGGATATCAGATGCTAAGGTGGGATTGCTTCAGCAAGCCTGAAGAATGTTCTTTACTGTTGTTCTGCTCTTGGGAGCTGTGAGCATGTTCAGCATTTTCAAGATCCTGTTCACAGTAACACTGCATTACGTAGGAAAACAGCAATGAAATGATCCACAGTCTATACACTGCCATCTTCTTACACACAGTTCAGCACTGTCCAGCTCTTAGCCAAACACAATTGCCTTCTTCAGGCTTCCTCTGCCCTGCCTCTGTATCCGAGGAAGTTGCAACGGTTTCACGACTGAACCTTAGCCCTGAGTTCAGTCATCAGCGTACCTGCTATAATGCTAAATTTGCATCTGGGTTTGGCATGTCAGTGACTGCAAAGCCCAGACTCAGGGATTGAGTCAGAGAGCCGATAAGCTCTCCCCATGGCACCACACCGGAGTGGGACACGCCTCAGGAGCAGGATGACCCGAGGTGCGGCTTAGGGTGGATGCTCTATGGCACGATCTGGCAGTCAGCGCAAGCGCGGAGGCAAAGATGAGGAGCTCTCCAGTATGGGTTCCAAAGAGTTTTAGTCCAGTGGAGGATCCAGGGACCAAAGACCAAGAAATTGGGGTTGCAGGGACTTATAAATGGGGGTGGTTCAAAGGGCGGGTACAAAAATTGGTCCAATGGGGAAGACTTAGGGGAGGAGTACAAGGAAGGGTTTACAACAACAAACCAATAAGGGAACACAGGGGTAGGGAACAGTTTACATAAACCAATGGGGCATCGAGTAACAGGGGATTGACAGGGAACTCTCTGGAACAAGGGGTTGGTACAAAGGGGAATTGACAGGTAGTGGGATGAGGAACAGTGAATATTTGGGAAGAAGGGGAAGGTATTAGAGTAAATTGACAGCTAGGGTAAGAGGGTGCAACTTCAGGCAAAACCATCGACATAGGGGGAAAACAGAACAAACCATCTGGGATAAAACTAACTATAACAGGAACAAAATACACTGCAACAAGTCGGGATCTCATCTCAACACCAGAAAGCAAGAACCTGAGGTCTTCTGGACCTTAATGTGCACTTCTAGCTCACTTCAGGTCCAGGTCAAGAGAGCTTTTTACTACACATGAAAGTGGCTTAAAACACAGCAGAGCAGAAAGACAATTCTGCCCTCTCAATTCAGGAAGGACACTGAGGTGCTGGAATGTGGCCAGAGGAGGCCAATGGAACTGCTGAAGGATCTGGAGCACAAGTTCTATGAGAAGCAGCTGATGGAGCCCGAGGTGCGTAGCCTGGAGAAGAAGAGGCTCAGGGGTCCCTTGTTATTCTCTACAAGCACCTGAAAGGAGGCTGCAGTGAGGTGAGGGTCAGTCTCTTCTCCCAGGCAGTAAGTGACAGGACAAGACATAGTATTAGTGTGCATCAGGGGAGGTTTGGGTTGGACATTAGGAGGAATTCTTCACAGAAAGATTGATTAGACATTGGAATGGATTCCCGAGTGAGATGTTGGTATCACTGTCCAGGAAGGTATTTAAGGAAAGACTGCATTTAGTGCCAGAGTCTAGATGACATGATGGTTGGTCACAGGCTGGATCTCAATGATCTCAGAGATATTTTTCAACCTAATTCATTTTGTGATCCAGTGATTCTGTGATTTGTACCTGTATACACCGGTTTCAGCTGCAGCAGCCTCTATTTCTAGTGGCAGGGAAAGGAACTAAAATATGAGATGTGGTACCTAGTGTAATTCCTGCTTCCTTCAATATATTCTTACATTCTGTGACTGTAGACAGCTTGTTGATCTTGGCCTGGAGTTAGGTACCAGGTCTCAGGTGACAGCTGTGACTAAGGACTGAGATACTGGAAAGAGTAACTACAGCTCTCTGCACCAGGATCCTGATTTGCTTCCTCATGGCCAGGCCAGGAGGGTGGTAGATCAGTGTCACAGCTTACATGCTGGCTCACTTTCCCTGGTAAACTCACAGGCATTGTAAACTGGGGCATTCTCCACAAGAGTGCTCTGACTCAGCATGGCATTCCTGTGACAACTCAGATTCATACCCAGCCCCCTCCTGATGTAGCTGCTGTTTCAGGAGGTAATTTTGTTATTTTTCTCCCAAAACCTCTCCCAAGGTGGCTTTTGAATATAAGGCCTGAGACCTTGAGACACCAGTTTTTATTTTCTTGGGAGAAAGAAGTCAGTTAAACATGTTTTCATTAATCTCCCATCTATTATGTTGAATTTTTTTTTTACAGCCACATTGTACCACTAAATGTTTTATTTCTTGCTTTTAATTTCTACCTGACCATTTATACTCCCCTCCTCATAACCACATAGCAGCCTTAGGTAAAACAACTGAATACTCAGATGGCATATGCAAGGCTTACAGCTTAATATAACATAGGTTATGTTTTATGCTTACAGTTGTGTGGATACTTTTAAACATGTAACTGTAGCTATGCACTTTCCTGAGAATTTTTCAAGTATATCCAACATGTATGAGATCTTCATTTTTAAAAAAAGAAACTCTAAAAATTCATTGAGATGATTCTGGAGAAGAGCCAGACCACGGCAAAGACACTGAACATCTAAAATAAAACAGTATTTATTCTGACATGTGGGAAAACATGTCCAGGAGCTAGCAAATCAATGTAAAAATACATACTGCTAGCCTTCACGAAAATTCAGGGCAGCACAGTGCAAGTTCTTCTAGAATTCAGAATTGATTATTATGCTAATATGGCCATAAAAATAGGAGCATATGGCTAGAAGAGACAATCTAGGTCATAATCTAGTAGACAGTCTGGATCATGTAGTTTAAAAGACCCAGAGCTGTGGGCAACTGAGGAAAAATCTCTAGTTGCAAAGGCTGTAGAGACTCCCCTGCTAACTAATTCCCTAAACTGCAAAGCATCTCCATCGCCCTGTACTGAATTTATAGTTTTACACAGGTTAAGTGCCACAGCTGTGCCATAGGAAGCATGACTAAGAAACTGAGAACATCTCTCTACTAGCTTAGTATATGTTAAACAAAACTCACTCAAGGACTGACTAATTTCTTCTCTATGTAGAAAGGCAAGAGAAAAAAGTCCTTCAAGCTAAAACTTGTGAAAAACCTCCTCTCTTGATCAATAACTTCTTTAACCCTTAGCATCAGCCTGAAGCTATATAATGCCCTGTGACCCTCAAATGTATCTTGTGAACTTCCTCCCTGCAGTTACGGTGAACACTTTTCAGTTTCAAAACTGAAAGCAAAATCTGTCTCTCCTAGAAACTAGAGCATCCACCTGGGGAAATCCTCCCATCTCCCCATGTGACATGTAAAATGTCATGAGAACAGGTTATAAATTCAATACAAGCTCATGAAGTTCCAGGTACTTAGGGTCTATCTCTACCTATGACATAACTGAAGTCTGGTTGCCTGTGCCCACAGCCTGACTCAGAAGCTTAAAGAGAGTCACCCCATACCATTTGAGACACCATAACTCACCTGAAAAATCTACATAGGTCTGGCAAATACTACTCAGATCTTGTAGAAGAACTTTTCTGGACTGGAAGCTTGAGGCCAGGAGAAGTGCCTGAGGATATGGCAATAGTTGCTGCTATCTAAGGGACTGAAGCAAGTTACCAATGTCCCAGTCCCAGACAGGTTTCCTTACTCTATTATATAGCTCTCCCTATACATCAATTGAAGTTCATCTTAAAACAAATTTATCTTCACTTTCTCCCAGAGCCTATGTCGATACTCTTAAAATTTTGCTCCTCGGATACTACAGATTTCCAGAATAGATTTATTCATGATCAATTTACAGTAGTTTGATTTTATGTTAGTGCATATATTTAGCTTAAGCCATTCTGTTCCTCCAAAGATGTTATTTCTAGAGTCCTCATTTATCCTCTTCTATTTCTTTTTTTGCTTGGCTAAACAACCTCTGCAAGGTCTCACTGTAAGTCTTTTAATCATTTCTGTAGTTTGGTTTTGCTTCTTTTCTAGTTCAATTTTATCTTTTTTGAACATAGATGACCAGATGACCAGCCCAGCACACAATATTCCAAATGACACCTCTAGCAATGGTTTGTTGCAATGCCACTTTTGCAGTTCCCTATCTCACATTAGTATTGTGCTGTGCACCTTTTAGCACAAACTACCACTCAATTCTGGAAACATAAATTTTGGGCACTTCAAAGTAGTAAATATGAGTAATAAAACATTTAAGTTGAAATTTATGTAGAGCTAGGAAGGTTGATATAGGATTTTTGTGCAGACAGGAAATGTTACATGGACTGTTTCTTTTGTTCACTTCTCCATTTCCTCACATGCTGCCAAAGAGATTTTCCACCAGCACTTTGTAATTTTGCGGTAAACAGCCTCAGCCTTTGGTTCTTCAGGTTCACTGTATATCAGTAATCAAGGACACTCTTTTATCACTTTTTTTTTTCTGCTAGTAAGGAGGGAAAATTTATCTTCATCATGTATTTTTTATCCATTATCTACAGTCAGCATCATTTGCTGATACATGTCTCATGTAGGTCAGTTGCCAGAAGGCACTGATGTCAAGGTCTGAGACAATTACTAAACTACCAGCAGACTCTTGAGAGAAAGAGCTGTTGCAGTATGCCTTAAACCTATGTGACTTTGAATGATGCATTCATTCGTGGTATGTTATTTATGTTACAATGTGACAGAGAGAGAAATCTCAGTTTGCAAAATGTAATCAAGATATCCACCTCACTCACAAAACCACAATGATTTACCTCAGCCTGTCAGGAAATAAAGTTTGTCTTTATAAAACAGGGATGACCATACTTACAGGATATTATAAGAGAACTTTTAAGCTTAGTTAAGATGCCTGACTAGGAGAGGAATATATTGAAACTCTTTCCTGTCACTGAATGCTTATAGAATCACAACCCATCATCCAGACTGCAAAGGACTTTTTTGAATCTTTACTTGCTCTTTATACTGTCTGCATTTAGGTCCTGGAATGTGAAATGGTTTTGCATTTCAAGTTAAATAAGCTACTTGCAGAATGGATAAGGCAGGAATAAGTTCAAGCTAGTACAAATTGGTGTCACCTATCATTCTAAGCATACAAGCATGAAGCAGAGGAAAATAGGTAGGACAGCTAAATAGGAAATGGAGGTAAACTCCTTATTATCCGTGATTCTGTGCTCCACCCCAACATGAATATCACTCTTGTGCAGAGAATATTGGTTGAAGTTTTTACTCTTTTCTCCTGCTTTGTTCTATAAATATCCACATTCCTAATGCTCCATTTAGTGCCTACAAACTCTATTAAATTTACCTTTTCTTTGTTGGCAGTACTCTTGTTCTAGCCTCAGTTGTCTTATTTTCTTGAGCAACTCTGCAGAGTGTCATTACCATCTGTCACACATTAACCGGTGTAAAACTTTTCTTTAAGTAAAAACAACTGAAGGAGCTTTGGTTTCTATGTTATCTTATTCCTCACTTACATAACATAGGAATTACATAAAGACTCCTTTTTTCTTCAAAGGTAAAGACAAAACTCCAGAAGAATAAATAATAACTCCAGAGGAAATAATGTTTGTGCTGCTTGCATTACAGTGATGAACCCCAGCTTCTCTTTTAAACAGAAAGTGCAAATATTTCGGTGGCAGAGAAGAATCTGCTATTCAGCCCAATAAATGAAATAGTAAAGCCAGTACTAACTGGTTTGGGATGGTGACATTGCACATGAGCAACCTACAAATAATGTACTTTTGAGGACGTGGTAATCCAGATAATGAAAATAATACCATCAGTATTTCTGTCACTGACAAGTACAAGGGACTGAAGCATATCTTCCTCATTCCTTAAACACTGCTTCTGACATCCTTGTGGAGGTTCTCAAAAGCCTTCTCTTCTGTACTTGGCTGTTTGAAGACTTGTCTGTGGATTCACAACGTTCACCTCAACCCTTGACCTCTGTGAATTTGGCTTCTGGCTGGGATCCTGGCAGACAGCTACCTGTCAGCGATTTACTGGAAGGATCCTGCCATCATCTGTTTCAAGCTCTCTGAATAGGAAAACGAGAGGAGGGTTTAGTATTTCAAAGGACTAGAGAGCTCAGGGATGGTTTTTAAAATTGAAATTCTGGCTGCGAGAGTCATTAAATATAGTTCTGCTTCTCTTTTCACTGTGAGATCAAACAGCCCAGGCAACAGGAGGAATATTTGCTGACTTACGGTACATGTACAATTTTTGCAGATTGGTTGGCTTCATTCTGCAACTTATTATGAAAAGGACATAAAAATGTCATTGACATGTCTGGTTTTGTGCTGAAAAAATCCTATGCTAAAACATTTTTCTCAATCTGTTTCTGAACTTTTTCTTCATGGATATTCAAGTTTTAGAACTTGTTTTTCTGGAGTCTGTTGATAGGTTTTTAAAGAGACTACACGGCTTGAAAGTTATCTCAGTTTTGACTTGCTGAACAGCATCTAATTTGAAGGATCTGTTAGGAAAATAATTGATTTTTATGATAATCCAATCTAGTAATGGGAAAAAGAAACCATAAAAAGTTATGCATAATTTAGTAATGTCCAAGACCATAATCCAAAAATCTTGACTCCGTGCTTCACTACAGAACCCAAATTTTCACTAAATTCATCAGAGCATGTCTTTCACCTTAGGGTAGAAATCACACTACAAAAAAGAAAAAAATCCCTGCCTTATTAATGATCTATAAGAAGGAACCAGTTTATATCCAGTTTATCACATTTCACAAAACTGAATCCCTAAAATATGGAAGCAGCCAACTAAGGCAGGAAAGTATCTCTGAACTGAAATTCCACTCAGTTTTTTTTTAGGATGCCTAACCAGAAGTACATATGCATGTATAATCTACAGTTTGAGTGTGTGGACAGTGCTGATTTGCTGTAGTAAGAAATGTAGAGTATTTGGATACAGTTTCATTACTTAAGCAAAAGTCTGTTAGTGGAGGTTAATGTTTTGCATCTAAACAGTCAATTTCACAATTATACTACTTAAAAGTGGTTGATAGCCAAAGTAAGAGAGAGAAGATTGTTGACTAATATAAAATATCAAAAGAATTTATGTTACTTCCTAGAAATTTAGAATGTCTCTAAATAATCAGGATCTAGAAATGTTTATACCATTATTTCTTTTCTTTTCAATAGAAAGAAATTATTTGCTTGGTTTTCAATAAAAAGAAACCTCCAAATCAATGGAATGCTGATGTTTTCTCCATAAATAATCTGAGGATTAACGAGGACGTATTAAAACATGTAAGATATGCATCTTTTATGTAAAACATACCAGAAGAATCTGCAAATTTTTGAGACATGGGACTGTCAAGTGTGAAGGAAATTTTTTGAATATATCAAAATTGAGGAATCATAATAAATAGGTGTGGGATCTGGTAAGAAATGTGCAAATGAGGTCATCCCAGCACAAACCCCAAGAGGCTGCACCACACAGAACAAACCACTGGATCATAAGGATTCATCAGCACATATAGTTTGGTGAATGGGCCATTGTAAGGATCCTTGCAAGAAAGATTTGTGGCACCATTTAGTTGAATGGCTGTCCTGTCCATTTTGAGAGATTTGATTCCTCGTGTGAGTGCTACACTATAGGAAGACTCCATTAATTTGTTTTCTAAGAAACACTGAGTGTTTGTGCAACAGCTTTCTTGAAGGAAAAGAGGACTTAAATTCTTAATGTAAATACTCCTAGCATAGCTATTCAGCTCTTCAGGTGAAGCTGGTATTTCTGTGCCTCTTCACAAAGAAACAGTCATAGAAACACAGAATCTGTGGGCTGGGTTCAGTTGGAAGGGAGCTGACACAGACAGAACACCTTCCACTAGATCAGGTTGCTCAGAGCCTCACCCAGCCTGACCTTGAACACTTCCAGGCACTGGACATTCACAGCTTGTCTGAGCAACTTTTTCCAGTGCCTCACCACACTCACTGTAAATTATTTCTTTTATCTCTTTATATGCCCTCTTTCAGTTTAAAACTGTTGTCTTTTATACTGTCACTTGAGGATCTGATAAAAAGTCTCTCCATCTTTTTTATAAGATTCCTTTAAATATTGAAAGGCTATATTAAGGTCTCCCCAGTTTCTTCTTTTTTCCAGGCTAAACCTGGAAGCTAGAACACCCTCTAGAAACATCAGAAAAGTTCCACTACTATATTTCAGCAAAGGCATGATAGAATAACAGGTCTTGCTGCAGTCACAGAACCGTGGGATTAACTTTTTAGGGATTGCACAGACATACATGACCAGAGACTGCAGTTCTGACTCACTTGAAGCTCAAATGATCCCTCAGAGCGTGACTCCCTCAAGGCAACCTTTAGTGGAGCAATTCCAGCAAGAAGTTAAACCTCTGCCATGAACATGTACATGTAGAAAGAAACCTTCTAAAGGCAGCTGCAATATCATAGCTGGGAAGCCAAATTATTTCAGAAACTACACATAAGAAATCTGGTACTTCTACGGTGTCAGAATTTTCTATTAAAACTTTAGAACTTAATCAATCCCAAACCTGGTTTCTGATGTTGAGCCCTCACATCCTTTTGGGCTCAAGGTCCACTTTGCCCTGAACCATTTCTAAAAGCTGAGTTTTGTCACCACTAGAGCTTTTAAAAATGGATTTCTAAAAATGCTGAACTACCTGCTAAGGAGTGTGGGTAGGTCTTTTGTTCTTTGTAGGCCTTTGTAACTAAGTATAATGAAAGATCTCTTTCTGAGATTGTGTGTGGAGCAGCTGGATAGATCAGAGCTGCTACTGGAGCAGTGCCATCTACACTGAGTGGGAAAGCAGACTTGGCAAAGGGCTCTGGCTGTACCAAGTGGGTCCCACTGGCAGATGAAACTTCAGCAAGCTGTCTGAGTTATCTTATTATGCATCTGCTCCTTGTAGTTTATCAAGGCACCCAGGGCATGGGTTATTCTGACAGAGCTGTGAGATTCAAGTAAAGTTACACCCCATGCCAACACTACCTATACCGAAATAATAGTTCTTTTCCTCCTATTATGGGCTTCTAAGAGATTTCAATTTATATGTTATTAGAATTTTCTTTTCAGATAATGCTGCTGTTTTAATGGGTTTGCTGAGTAGTTTTCATGTACTTTCTCAGATGTCTTTATGCAGCAGAAGCAATAATAATGGCATTGATAATGAAAGCTTTGCTGTACTTTCTGTCCAAAATATTTACATTTTGAGACAGTCCTTCTCCCAGTGAAATTTTCACAGAAAATTTTTTTTATGTTCGTTATGCATTTGAGAGCTTAAAAGTTTTAATTTTTGAGCCAATAATCTACCTTTGCAGTTCTTGTGAAGCTGTGTACTAAGCAAACCTATTTGCATTAAAGATGATGACTTTTCAACAAAGTTTGGCTGTAAGATTTGTTCAGTACTTTTGCCAAGCAGTAGCATACATTTCTAGAAAAGTTCTTAAAAATACTTTGCAAAATTTTTCTTTTGGTGACATCTCTCCATCTACTATTTCCACTGCTCTCTTGCAGAGTGAAGCCTTGCTATCTGTTTACAGACTTGCATCACTTATTTGGAGAAATCAAGGCATCCTTGCAGGTATAGAATGGCTGTAGAAATGGGATTTGCATGCCTGACCACTGCTACTCCTCGTACCAGCCCAATTCATCATCATAGCAGTTTGATCCATCCACATCAATTACAGAGCACTCCCTCAGTGCACTGCCTTCACTGTGGCCCCTCACACTGTGAAACCTCTGGTGCTTATCCCTCCTAAATGAGCAGCTCCTGTCATTCCAGTGCCCCTCACCATATGGCCCAATGTGCAATCCATTTTCTAAGCGTCAACTCACACATGCTGCATGGGGTCTGAAACAATCAAGGGTCAATTTACTCCTGGCTGTTCTGCGTATTATTTTGGCTGTAACTGAGATGATTTCTGGCCTCACTGTTTCCTGGGAATGAGAGGGATTCACCAATATGGATGTCAGTGGGAGCTGCCAAAATAATGTTAACTGGTGTTAAAGTTATGTCAGGGAACATGGAAATGAGCCAAGGGGGCAAGCTGGCAAGTACTGGACCCTCCACATAAAAAGATAAAAACTTTGTGTGCAAGCCTGAAAGGGGAAGGCGAAGAGATGAAGGAGATATTTATCAAACCAAGAACAGGTGAGAATGCTCAGGAAAAATGGCATCAACAAAAGGAAGCAGCCCTTACTACGCTTAAGATTTGTGTTAGAGAGGTCAGGGAGCAGCTGCTGGCTGAAAAGGAACCAGTCACCTCCATCATATCTCTGATATATGGCAAGGTGTGCATGCAAAGTAGTCATAGTACTATTGGTATCCAAGGGTGGTTAATATGAACTTGTTCACTGATATGATCTAAGTTAAAATGACCAATTAAAACATAAGTAATAGCTTGTTTCTTAGAGATTGTCAGGAAAATGGGTCAACTGTTTGTGCCACGATGACTGATTGCCTTTGGGCATAGATAGGATACACACAATAGAAAAAGCTCTAATTGATGACATGAATTAATCATTAAAATTTATGAATTTTTGACTGGATATTGAAACTCTAAATTATACTGATTTGATACCTGAAAGATCAAATATACAGAAAAGGAGAATTCCTGACTTTTTTAACACAAGGGAAGACAATTATGAATTTCTTAGATAAGATTCATAAATGAGTATACAACAGATTTCAGTTATGGGTCTGTGGATCCTCTGAACAGTGACAGTCATGAGATCTGTACAGAACTAGTAAAGAGGCCAGGCTAGATGAGGCAAATACTGTAAGGCAGGTCACCTCAGGCTAGGGCAAGTGGGCAATGCAAAGAGGCTGATGGTGGAAATTGGGCTATCTAGGTGATGGTCTGATGAATGGATCTTTTAGAGGCTATTGTGTCTCTGGATTGCTTGTGTGGCCAGAATTTTTCCAGTATCATGGTGGCTGGCATCTGGGATGTGAATGAGCATGTTAAGGTTTGTGAACTCAGTTGCATTGAAAAGATCAAGGACTAGCAACTGGAGGTATGAAACCTTATTGTGTGAAAAGGACAATTTATATTCTGAACTTTAAGAGAAATTTTATGGTAGGACTTTGTATCTCACTGGATGAATAAAGACCACAAAGAAAATTGCAGGAGTAAGCAGACATCCTACCAGGAACAGGAAATATTCTACTCAGCAATGCAATTGTGTTTAGAAGACCAAGCAGTATGGGAATAATGTGAGACATGCCAAAAGCCTGCTTCGGCCAGAATTTGTGAAGGAAATTGAACAAATAGCAAAAGGCTGTTCAGGTATGTATAAATAAAAAGAACACAGGAAGGTGTGAGTCCACTACATAATAATGACAGAACAGAGATTAAAAATATAATAAAATTAAAATAAAATATAATATTAAAATAACACATAATATTAAAATAACAAGATTAAAATAATCTTGCTGTGTCCCCAAAAATAAATGAACACAAAGCCCTTGAAGTCTAATAAGAGCAATTTCTTCTATGGGCTGGTGCTCATTAGCTGTCATTGGTGGAAGAATCAAAAATCTGATGTTTTTGTCAACACCAAAGCTTGCACGGGCTCCAATGAGATGTTTATCAATTGTTAGTGACTCTAATTATCAGCATGTATCATGTAATATCTACATGAAAACCATCATCAGCTTTACATATAAATGGCTGAAATGTGAATGTGTAGAGGAGAAACAAATGGACTGAGGAGTATTGACTACATGTGTATTGTAGCTTTGGAAAAATCCTGCAAACTACAGCTATTTTAGTAAAAAGTTATTAAATAACCTCTAACAATGTACAGAATATGTTCAATTTGAATTTGGATCTCTCTTTTCAGCTCTAATTGCCCTTATCTGATAATGTTTTTATTGCATGGCAGATGGAGATGCAAGGCTAGAAAGTGTTCTTGTTTACTGAGTTTGCAAAATTTTCGGAGGGTGAGAGCATTGATTTTCCTATATCCAGAGTCAAATAGGACTAAAATACTTATATTTGTTTCACTTAGGCAGTGTTTGCTAATTCCCACCTGCAGTTTTTCATTTGCATGAATTTAAACTGACACTACCAAATTTGCCTTCTTGTAGCACACCTTGTAAAGCAGCAGATTCCCATACTTTCCTTTCATTTTCATAGTTTGTACAGAGCATTGATAAAACTGTCATGGTGGTTCCTGTTACCTGGACATAGGGAAACAACCATATTGTTATAGGGAAGAAAGATAAAGAATACTTAGAAAATGTTTTTTGTATCTCTCCGTGAAGATGATTTACGGTCCTCAGTGCATAAGCTCCTACACAGCAAATCAATATTCACATCTGAATGTCTCATACACAAGAGTTTGTTTCAAAATCTGACCTAAAAAATGAAGCGAATTAGAAAATTTCTTCCATTTACACGAGCTGATCTTTTGGTCTTCCAAAAATTTTGAACAGATCAGGCATATAAAGTGTAGGAAATTGAAATATCAATTTCTAGTCCTCAGATGGAGTTAGTGGAGTTTAAGAGGTTAAGTAAGTGCCTGAAGCTACACTATTAAGTTTGTTCCATTGAGAAGAGTTCATATCCAGTCCAGGATCCTATGCCCACAAGCATTTATTCACTCAAGTAATGTGGTGTTTTTAATTCAAAATAGTTGACTCTTTTAGTAGTATAGGCTAATCACAAATGAAGCCCAAACACTGAAATGCCATTTTTATGGCTGTAGGCTTCCATAAGAATCCAATAGTTCCAACAGGGGATTATAGGAAGCACAAAGAAAGACTAGTAATTTTTTTGAAAACAATTCCTAGACTATTTCAGCTTAATATTGTGCAAAGGTAGCTGTCATTTGAGGAAGTCTGTACTGAAACTGGTAAACTTAATAGCTGATAAATCTTCGGTAAAGATCTATGCACCCAAGAATCTGAGAATTGAACTCAGATATTCAAATACTTAAATGAAATATTTTGTCCACATGAAATATCTATTTCTTTCTAGGAATGGGAAATTCTATTCTTGGATAGGAAAGGACTTCTATGAGAAGATGTCTAGCTAGGTGTTCACGGTAAAACTTACACAGCTAACATTAATTAATTAAATTACCTATGCAGATTTTACATCTTAATTGCATTATACATACAAGGTTGAGTCCTATGAGATAATAATGTCCAACACAGAATACCAAGAAAGCATCAAAAGCAAGTTCATTCCAAATATGTCCTTTTGGAGGACATAAGGCAGTTTATGTTATTGTGAATTTTCAGGATGTTTCGTTTTGTGGTCAGACACTCTGTTGCTGTGACTCTTTAAAGTTTCTGACAATAAAGACAAAATCAAAAGCTATGGTAAAATTATGATTGTTTCATGATGGCTATTGTGGTGTAGTTTTTGTCCTGTGTTCTAATATTGCTAACAGCTATGAATAGTTTTGTTTGGAAAAATAGCTGTTGTTGACTTGAATGAAAAACTTACTGATTTAAGACAGTGAGACATGCATTTATTTGATTAGCCTTATGTCTGTGCTTGTGAAGATACATTTTATTCCAGTGGCATATAAATTAATCTTTTTTTCTTGAACCAAATAGTTCTAGAAACTTTGTGCTTAATCTTTCTTGTATTTATGAAGGTCACTTTATACTGCTTCATCATGCACCTTGTTCCTGCTTACCTTAATTATCTCTTTCTTTTTTTCACACATGATTTTTGGAAGGTGCACATGGCTTACACAGCACCAAGGCCTTTTCTGCTTTTCACAGCAACCCACCAGTCGGGAGGCTGGGGTGCACAAGGATTTGGGTGGGGACATAGCTGACCCCAGATGAGACAAAAAAGGGAGGAACATTTGAAATGATGACCTTTGTCTCCCCAAGTAACCAACTAGGCATGATGGAACCCTGCTTTCCTAGAGGCAGCTTGATACCTGTCTGCCCATGGGAAGTGGAAAATTAATTGCTTGTTTTGCTTTGCTTTACCTATTAAACTGTCTTTATTGCAATCCACAAACTTTCTCACTCTTGCTGTTCCAATTCACTCCCCCATGCCGCTGCAGAGGGAGTGAGACGGTGGCTGTGTGGTGCCTGGTTACTGGCTGAGAATGAACCATGACAATCTCTTGGTGCCCAACATGGGGCTTAAAGATTTTGAGAAAACAAGAGGTTTGGTTGGGGTAAGCTAGATCAAATTTATAGATGATATTGCTGTTTAGCTATGAATTGACAGGGTTTTATGCTTTCCATGAGATTTGCTTGCCTGTATATTAGAGTCTAGTGCTTCTTAGTAATTGCTTTTTTTTGCTTTCAAAAAATGTATTTCACTTTGAAAAAACGGAAAGCTTAATAACATATCTGAAATGACAAAAAGAAAACCCCAAGCCAAACTACAAACAAACCCACAATAAAATGTTCTCCATTTCATAGTCCTCCTTGGTTCTTTGATATGTTTACTCTCTTGTATTGTTTTTATTTGAAAGTCAAGACCATTGCAGAGACAAATATTTGAAAAAATATGGTTGGGTTGATTAAAAAGTGTTGTATTTCATTTGTAGAGGAACAGGCTTGTTGAAACCTGAAACAGTGTATGGTAATGTCTGCATTTCATCTTGTGCTTTTAGTGCAGAGCCAGTGGCAAAGGGAGGTTTGTGTCTGCTCCTTTTCACAGAAAACTATGTTAGAATCTGTGTTTTCAGACAATATTCAATATGAATGTGAATTAATTCAGACAGTGAGTCATCCCTGGCCATGTGAAACCACTACTTACTTTCTTTCTGTTAAACACCAACCTGTTCACATTGTGACAGATGAACCACAGCTACCTCATAACTTGTATAACTTTCTGTCTTTTTTTGCCTTACTTCAGCAAATACCACACCTGTCCTTCTGTGTTGTACTTTCTAGTCCAACATACACTGAGTGTAATGGAACCGTTATAGAAATTTAAAGTGTGAAAAGTTCTTAAGGAGTGGTAATGTCAAATTTTCCATTCCCCAGCAAGGAATGGGAAGGGGTTGAACACAAATAATGGTGTATAAAATAAGGCACCTGCTAGCAGCTGCTGCTCTGCCTCGAGTCTGCAGCTTTGCCATGCTGACGGATTACTGCTTTGTGTTGCTTGATGCCCATCAACTTGCTGCTCCTAGCTGTACTTCAGGCACTATGTGTGTTTACACTGAGAAAGAAAAATATTTCAACACCTGCATGTTAGAAATATGGAGACTCATTCATCTTCGTTCTGGGATGTGATTGCCTTTTGTGTTAAAAAATCAAACACCTATAGCTATGTTTCAAGGAGAGGAATTAGAAGTACCTTCCTAATGTACAGCTAACTCACATACTTATCTTGCTTTCATGATTTGCTGTCACTGTAGAGACAGACAGTTCTTCAATCAAGTGATACACCTGCCAGAGTATAATACCCTGTATAGTTAAAATGTCTCTCCTAAGTTATTGTCTGTAGGTAGATTCCCAGAATATGGGAATATATTCAGTGGTGGCTGTTCAGTGTTCTACATTCTACCCCAACCACAGTATGGTGGCATCCCATACCCACTTCTGCCCACCCCTGCACATTCCTGCTTAGTATTAGTTCCTCTCCACCACTAGCCTGACTTTTACTTGTTACTTAGGCACCTTTCAGACCTTTCTATAGTGCAGTTTAGGGGATTTTTGTAATTTTCCCCCCATTTTTATTTTCTAGTATTTAAATTGACTTTTCTTTTTCTCTAGGACTCTCTTTTTGCTCACATATTTTTACAGCTATGCCATCTGGCTTAATGTCATTTTTCACCTGAGACATCAAGCTTAGTAGAAGAAAAATGCTTGGAGAAACATCAAAACTTCATCTTTGGCAAGTCTCTGTGCTAGAAATTTGAATTGAAGTGCTTAGATTTTAACTCAGCTTGATAACCTTCAAAGAAGAGCTCATTGAACTTATGATTAAGAGTCCTGAGTTGGGTTTTCGTGGCTATTTTAGAAGTGGGGGCCTTCAGGTGTAGAAGCTTTCCCCATGTTTGACAGAGTCAGTGTCAGACAGCTCCAGGATGGACCTGCTGCCGACCAAGGCTGAGCCCGTCAGGGACTATGGTAACGCCCCTGAGATAACAAATGTAGGGGAAAGCAACCTGCACAATTGCAGCCAAAAGGGAACAGTGGGAATATGTGACAGCAACAACTCTGCAGACACCAAGACCGGTGAAGAAGGAGGGGGAGGAGGTGCTCCAAGTGCTGCAGTGGATGTTTCCCTGAAGTCTGTGATGAGGCAGGCTGGATGATCCACCACTGAGATGTAGAGTTCCAGATGTTTCTGTAAAGGATTTTTCCATTTCCAAGCTCAGTTGAAGGAAGTCTTGCACCACACCTTTGCTTGTTGCAACCCAGTATCGTAGGGCATCCCTTCAGTAATTCTGCTTTTCAAATTCCTCATTTCAGGAATCTCACAGTTTTTGAAGCTGTAATACCAGAACCCAACAAGAGTGAAGGAGGAAACTGATGCTTTCCTGAAGACAGAGGGAGAGTTGTTTATCAGGAAAGTTTTCTAAAAAGTGGTCTCCAGAGCCTCACATAAGCCACAACATCAAAGAGTGAAGAGGACTGCAAGAGACTCTCCTATTCCTGAAGCAGCATCAGATCACAGAGCTCACTGCTCTTTGTAATCTAACACATATTCATCTACAGAAGTCTGTCTTAGAGACTCTGCAGTTTGACCACAGGTAGCTCATCTTCCCTAAGATGTGATTGAAAACCTGGCCCTAAAAAGTAAGTCCTTTGCTGAACTGATTTTAGAGTTCATGGTGTCATCATTACTCTGATATCATGCACTCACTGTATTTGGCAATTTAAGGTCCAAAAGCTGTATTCAGAAACCTGTATTTCAGGCAGAAACACTTTAATTCCTTCAGACAGTAGGTGCATTTTCCCCTAGGTTGATTAAATATTTTCCAAAGATTATTTTCTAGAAAGACACTATCTCCTTTTTTCTGACTTTCTACTAGTAGCTGTGCTGAATTCTAAATATTCCTTATATCCTTGGCCTCCCTGAACTTATGAGTTCACATATTTACCACCTGGAGAAGAGCATAAATCTACTGCCAGTGTGTTGGTAAAACTTGTGTCACTCTCTAAATTGTGATGCACAATTTACCTTGTCTTCATACACCTTTCAGCTAATTCTTGTCTAGGCCATCAGATGACCATTTTTATTTGTTTCATGACTTTCTTTGGTAAAAGTACTATCCACAGTGCAAATAAATACATGAAAACCAATACCCTTTTAATATTACTTGTCAAAAGTTTCCTTGAATGCACATGTTGGTGACATCCTGCAGAAAAAACTGAACCAATAAAGTTGCATTGAAGCACTGTGACAAACAGTAGAGTGTACACATACGAAGAAAAAATGTCACCACGAATATTCAAGTAACACAAAAGTTATTTAATGTTGTAGTGAAGTATTTGAAATATGTCATGGGACACCTACCAAAAGATTTCTTGGCAATGAATTAGCAAAAAGAAAGACAATTAAACTTACATGATCATTCAAAATGTTATAAAATTAGGTCTTCTGGATGTTCAGCTCTGAAAACATATTTTATTACCTACTTCTCTGTAAGAATATAAAATTAGTTTTGAGAACTACAAGAGCTATATGGGTGCATTTGATCTCTTTGAACAAAATCATGGCTTGAAAGTGAAGATTATATGTATGTGTTATATTCCTGGTTCTGGAATATGTATGCATGTTATCCTGCCATTTGTTTTCCCATTCGATGGTTTTCAGTGCAATGATCTACAGAAAAAAAGAGTAACCATCACATCAGATTTTGGGTTGGAGTTTCTCTTAGCCTCAACCTGTAAAATAGGAACAATTTTCTTCCTTATTTTTGTCAAGACAGAATACAATTTTTTCTAGTGATAAATTCTTGCAGATATATNNTGCAAAGTTTCATATATGGCTTTTAAGTGCAGTTTGGGCTGTTATTTTGTTGTTCATTGTTTGTTTGTTTTTGTTTCTCCCTTGATAGATTATCCTGCCTCTGAAGAAGATCTGGATCTTCTGGTATTGTCACATGCAGAGCATCAGTTAACCAAATTTCTTTGCCTCACTTTACCAAAAGACATTTTAATCAATTTATGTATGCACATTGTTTTCATATACCTCGAGGACAGCATGAAAAACAACAAGACTGAAACAAAACCAGTGACTACAAAACAAATCTTATGAACTAGATGCAATGAAAAAAAAATGAAAAAAGTAAAGTGATTGTGAGAAAGAGAAGAGGTGGAGGGTGACCCTGGAAGTCTTTGCACAAAAAGAGGGCCCTGTATCCAACCTACCTGACAAAAAAAAATAGAGAAGCACTGGAGGTGAGTCATCCAGGCTTCTCTACAGTCTTGGATTCTGCACATATGTAGGCATGAGTGTGTGCTTGAGACACATGCAAAATGATCTACCTCACTCCACGGGTCCAGCTATGACAGCAGTCACTGAATACGCTCCAAGACTGAACATCAGGGAAGAAATGTTTTTATATCTGTTCTGTATGTCAGGCTCATAGTGACATGCTGAAATGTGTTAAACTTAATGTGAAAGCCATAAATGGCAAGTCCATCAAAACCAAAATGAGTTATAAGTCTTTCAGTCAAATAGAAGTGTTTCATTTTTTATTTCTTGTGAAGTCTGGGAAAAGAGTCTGCTAGTTTGAGGGAAGAATTCAATGAGACAAATGTAGTTATTAAAAGTAGCATGCTTTTATTTTGAGTTATGCTTCACAAACAGGTGTACTTTATTAATAATGTTGTATTAGAAAAATAGACCCTTAATTAGGGTCTTAAGACATTATTTTTTTCACTGCATTTCAGCTAAAGCATTAAGATTTGTGTCTTTTTATGTTTTATAGCTTTTAGTTAAAAATACATATGCCACTATCTCTAACCATAAGTGAGAAAAAGAAACAGTCTAAAAAGTGCATTATGACTAGAAATCCTCAAATAACTGACATTTAACACTACCAAAAGAATAAGGAGGGCAAACTTCAGCTCACAGGACCACAAACTAAATTGAGAAATTCTGTCAGTCTGCTCTGCACAGTAGGGCCAAGGGGAGGAGGTAGAGAGGCAACACTCACCTGTGCAGAGTGCTGCACTTCAGTCACCTTGCAGGTAAGATCAAATACAATCTGGGCTGAGACCTTGGCACAGCCTCCTCTCCCAGGATTAGAGATCCAGTTCTTACAGCTGCACTTCCAGGTGAGTGAACTGGAGGAATTAATAGGTTTTTACAGTCTTTAGGTAGTGGGAGTCAGTTTAACACTGGTGGAAGGCTTTTGCTTGATTTGACAAACTTGTGTGCTGAGTGACCATGAGTGAAGAGACAGTTTGAAACTTTTAGGTGTGGTTCTGACCATTTCAGGAGGGGTTTTCCTTAGAGACTTAAAAGCTTTGTTTTCATTCCATGCTGGTCTTAAATTCCAATCCACCTCTCTGGAAAAGTACATATAAACTATGTTACATAAACTCAAATATATCTGACTGAAAACAATTACTCACAACAAATTGATGGCCATTAGAGTAATTTGGTTCAAGAAGAACTTTTAAGGTTCAGTAACTTTGTAACTGCCATGATTACTCTCCTGAAATATGAAACAACTAATCTTCATTAGAATGCTACCCATAAAATGTGACCTTAACTTGTGGGTTGTTTAGGGCAATTATTAAACAGTGATAAAATGATACCAATGCTAATTGTGGCCTTTTATTCCTGATGCTGTGTACAGATCATTTCAGCTTCATCTTATGCTACTTGATTAAAAGAAGTGGTCTACCACTACACTAATGGATATAATTTATTTCACCTGTTGGAAGATACAAGATATTAAAATTTTGTTGTCTGGAATAAGCCCTTGTTTCATTGCTACAATCCTATAATTACATCATGTTAGAAATAGAAAATATACATTTGAAAGGAACAGCCACTGCCACCAATTTCACTCTAAAAAGAAAAAAAAATCCCTTAATTTGGTAGACAATGAGGACTTTAGTATTAAAACATTTATTGGGTTTTTTCTACCTTTTCCCAGGGAATTTGCTTATCTACAGAAATTGGTCACCCTTGGAAATAATTTATTTCCATTTTTATTCTACATATTCCTACTGCAACTAATTAAAGTCTGGAAAAGATGTTATCCCTCCTTTTACAGGTGAAAAACTAAGGTGTGGGGAAAGTAACTGATCATCTCAAGTAATGCAGTCTGTTTCAAAATGGGCTTAAACTCTTCTCCACCAGGTCTAAAGTCTACATACTGAATTAAACATAAAATAACTAATTTGTCTAAGCTAACTAAACTCATTTGTTAGGATAAATAATTTATTATTCTCTTGATAAATGGTGCCACTACATTTAAAAAAAGCTAATAGTGCTGGCATAAGATGCTGTGCTGAACAATTATGATTAATTTTATATTTGTACTCTCTTATTGCTAGCATTTAGGCATATATTTATTATGCACAATTTTTTAACATATCACAGAATCTTTGGTCGTAATAGATTTTAGAAGATTAGACAATCTATCTCCTGGATCCAAAGCAGTGTTAATTGCACTTGTTTTATCTCTAGATAAACACTCACATCAGACTTCTTCCAGTGGTGAAAATTCTACATTTTCAGTAACCTATCCTGTTGCTTTTCTACTTTTACAGTGCAAAAATTTTTCGGGTATCTAACCTCAACTTCCCTCACTGTCTTTTAAGATTCTTCTATTTACTGCAGACGTTTAGAACATTTAATTCTGTCTCTTACTCCAAATATTTTTAGTGGTTTTTATACCAGTAACTGTCATGCTCTCCTCCCAGATTCCTTTTCTTTAGACTGAACTACACAGCCCAAATTCTTTCAATCCTTGACACCTAGCCATTCCTATTGATATGCCTTGGACTTCCTGCTTTTGTCCAACATTTTTCTTAAATACAGTCCAGGAGAGATCTCAGTGGAGACAGGTAAAGAGGAAGGACTTCACACACTGACCAAAATTAAATGTTCACCACAGGAAGCTATCTCTGTGTTGAAAAGCTATATAAGCTATCCATCCAAGTTTGCTATCCATTTTCTCTGTCCAATAGTTTTGCCACTTTGAAAGCTACCCTGTAAATGCTAGTGCATGACAGAAAAATTTGGGGGAGATGGGGTTTTGTGATGAGAAAAACTGTCTTGTGTATAATTCACTTACAAGGCTGAGTGAGTCCTGCTCACATTTTTTATTGGCATTTAAGGCAGTGTTTGCACAAATACATCTTTGTTTCCAGGGCCTCAAGCAATTTGAAATTAGCCTCTGTGACTGCTAGCTCTGGAAACTAACCAAGAAAATGGTTCCTTTTAAAAATCTAATAATGAAATGGAACCTAGAGTGCCAGGAATATTTTATAAATGATACTATGCCCTGCAGAGTTATTTATCTTCATGGCTACTATACATTGCTCCCAAGTTATCCCTCTCAGTTGCAAAGATAAATGCCTCAGCACAATTGTTTATTATATATTCTCTCTCTAGGTATACCTTATATAAAATAGAGATGCATTACCCAGACATTGCTGATGGAAGACAATCTGTGAGCAGTTGCCCGTTTTTTCAAGAAAATGTTAAGTAGAAGTGGCAGAGGATGTTTGGTACCAAATATACAGGTCCAGGGCTGAAGGTCAGAAACAGCTGCTGTAACTTGGTAATGGCCAAATGACCCAAGGTGGGACCCTGAGCTTCACTGGTTCCTGGAGATTTTCTATTTTTCTGGTGTTGTGTCATACTCCAAGGAATGGATGTTTTCCATAGAAGGATTAGAATTTTTTTTTTCTTTTTTAATAGAGAACAATGTCAAAGAAAAAACCATGAATGTAGCAAGAGCTCTTTGATCCTCTATCACAAGCCTAAAGTGTTGATAATGAGAATGAGATAATGAAATAAGGAGAGAATGAATGGGAGGTCAGGTAGCTGCAGAGACCAGCTGTTCCCTAGAAGTCAGTATAGCTAAGTCCTTCAGTGATCTGTGGACCACAAGACAAAAGGTGGACCCAAGCCTTGGGGAATGATGAGCAGAAAGTACAGCAATCAACTATTTGGGACAGGAGAGCTAAAGGTTTGTCAAAACATAAGCATATATATGTATATTAAATGTTGCTAACAAAGGTGAACAATGCTTTTAAATTCACATAAGAGACCCCCTCAGATCTCCAGTCTTGTTTTAGATAGTGGCTATTGTCACAATGGACCAGCAGCTGTTCCAGGATTTCCTTCCTTTTGTAGAATCTCTGATGAACTTGTATGCGCATTGTAAGTGCTTGAAATAAAGACCTTGCCACTTAACTGGTTCATTTTCAGACAGCTGATTCTTCAGTTTCTAAATTAAGAAAAAAGGCAAGTGCTTCAGCTTCAAAAATTTCAGCATATTATAATTATCTAAGAAAAAATGCTAACGTAGAAAATGAGCTTTAGTGTGGAGGGTTAAATGACATGAACTTAAGCTTTTTAATTATGTAGAATTCTTGTTATTTTTAAAGAAAAAAAAGTACCTCAGTACTTCCAGATAAACTCAATATAGCTCCAAGGATTTTATTTTCATTTAGCTAAAATAGTAAGTTAGAATGTCTATTAACACACATCTGATATAAGAAAATTTGTTTAGGAAAAAAAAAAGTGGTTTGGATCTAATATTCTTTGTCATGTTCAGATGCCTCTGGCTTGTGTAGCCAGGCTGATGATTTTATATGGCCAAGAGATAATTGCATCCAAGATTATTACAACCAAACCTGGTTCATCATGCAAAACTTCTTACCAGCAGTACCTTTTAACATGGACAGTTAGCTGTTCTTGTCCTCATTTGGAATCTGTGTGAATTTTGCCTTCTGGATTAGTACTTTTAATTCAACATAACTTTCGACAAATAAGGACTACACCTGTATTTAACATGACACTTAGGCATACAGCAACCTTTTATTTTTATTTTTTTTTATTACAGCACTCTAACATCTTTTAACAACTAAGCAGAAAACCAGGAAAAGAAAGCTCATATAAATTGTAATCAGCAAAATCAAGTTTAAAATCAAGAAGACTGTTTATAAATTTCAAAATTTTGTTGTAAAAATCTGCATATTTTATTTGAATACTGTGAATGGGAGGACAAAGGAGTTAGCATTTCTGTGAAAAAATGCTTCCCTCCAAGAGATGATTAATATTTTTTTTAATATATTGTTGTTGTTGTTGTTGCTTTTGTGATACTGTTTCTGGGGATCTCAAAATACCTCACATAAACTAGCTGAGTGCTTTCACAACTGAGTGCTTACATAGTTAAGCATTATTTTTTTCCCTCAAATATGATTAAATACATTTATTTTCATCCAAGATGATTAATAGGTGAGTCTTACACCAAAGGAAAATGAAAGTAGAATCCTGAACCATGTCATATCTGTCAGATGAAAATGTTGCCAAGATACTAATGTTTGATGTCCTGTCTCTGTCTGTATTAAGTACACAAAACCACTGTGGCTTTTAAGGAAGAAACATTCTAAAGAAAGTAATAATTTCAGGAAAGGTGACAGGTTAATACAATCCTCTCCGCCACAGAAATCTATTTGCCTTTCCTGATATCTTATTTGGAACTTTTGCCAGCACATTCCAGATTAAGAAAAGAGGATTTTTTGCTGGGTCAAAGCCCCAGAGAATATTGTGCCAGGAAAGATATCACTATTTTGCTCTCTTTTTTTCCTATTCCTTGCTATTTTTGATAGCATCTTCTAAATTAGTAAATATCTCACTTTAGGGAGTAAGCTATATGACCTGAAATGTATTAGTCTTTTCCAAAGTAAAAATGCTAAAGTGTAAAAGGAGACATTTTATTTCAGTGCACTGTCTCAAAGGATAAAACCTGCATGAAAGGTTGATATTTGCAATTTATTGCCCATTTTACCAGTGATCACTTTGATGCCATACTGTAGGTCTCCAGCAGCAGGACTGAACTCCTAGTAGAGTCAGACTGCTGTAACAGAGTGACTGCAGAACACATCAGGATCAAAACAGTTCATATGAAGTGGGAGAAACGAAGCAATTTATCCCCATTCCATTCAACTTCTTTACAGTACTCAAAACACTTTCTGTTTTGAGCATCTTACTGAGCTCTTGAACTTAGCAGCTACCTAGGGTCCAAGTAAAGTAGCTAGACACCCCCCAGACACTTAAGTCCATTGCAGGCAATGCTTGATTAAATCTTGTATAATTGGAAATTTTTCCAATTTCTTTTCTCTGCATGAAGCCAACAGTTACACAGTCCTCTTTCAAAGCAAAGAAAAGCTGTGTGATGGGAAAAAAAGATAATGAAGATGTTAACTGCCTTTTTTAAATGTAGTTCCTGCCATTTCTGAATTTACTTAAGGAATTCTACTGTGGGAACCAGTTAAAAGCATTGAATAGCAAAAAGAAGGGAAATCTTCCTGATTACAGATCCTTAGCAAGGACTGACTCCTAAGAAGGACTTTATACTTCCTGGAACATTTTAAATACCGTGGATCTGACATGTTTGTCATCCTAATGTGATGGTGATTTCCTCCATAAAAAATAGGAAAGACATTGATTTTGTCCAAATTTGGTCTGTTTAATAATCTTTGTGTTTTACTGCCATGTATATGCCTGATAACCCAGCTTGTGAGCAGCAGCAATGAACTGTTACAATAAAATTGACTAAATGTTTTCCTTCAGCACCAATTAAAACACACGATAAAAGCAACCAAAATAAAAATATTCTTCAAGCATAGAACATCTCTCATTTTACAAGATGTATTTCTTGCTTTCCTTGAGTATAGATTTTTTTAATGACAACCTTACTGACCCAAAGATCAGTATAGGCAATAATCTGCCTTAGAAGAGTAAATATTTGCATCTTGCTAACAACTGGGTTTTTAAGTATCTTATTATAGAGAGTTCATAACTGGGTTATATTCTGATCTGCTTCCTTAGCAGAACTGTTAATATAGACATACTGTTAGGAGAGATGACTTTCCTTGATGTTCAGGGCAATGACTAGATCAACAAACGTAAAAAAATGACCGGTGAAAGATAATGGTTCTATTTTTGCCGTTATTTAAGTTATGTTTCCAGACAATAGAAACTTGGATGAGTAAAAGTGAAAAAAAGTGCAAAAATTAAATTTGTTTTAAACTCTTTTCTATTATTTCCCTTCAAATTATTTTACAATTTGTCTAATTTTTTATGTCATGTATATTTTTTCAGCTTGGCCACTGAAAATGGGTCAGGTTGTTAGTTTGTTTTTTTTTAAATTTATTTTTTAAGATTTTTTCATTGTTTGTTTGTTGTGGGTTTTTTTTGTTTTTTTGTTGATAGTAATCATAGTAGAAGACAGAGAATTTATTGAAAATCCTATAACATCACCTAAAACTTGTACAGTCACCACTTGTAGGTATGATTAAATACCAGGATCAAAAGTGTAAAAACCTTAATACTACATTAGCATGCTCTCTGTTTCCTACATGTGTATCTTATGCATGATAAATGAACATTAGCATTTAGTGCAGAGAGGAGGCTCCACAGAGGCTGGGAGCACTGGCTGCAGAAGCAGTCCCTTTTGTGCTCACCTGTGTCATGTGAGTAGAAACATAATTACTGGAAAAAGGCAGGCCAAGGAGTGGCAAGGTAAGGAGCAGAGGGAGCGCACATTAGGGATTCTTCTGCTGTATACAATTCTTTACTAAAAAAAAAAAATACCCAGACAAAGTAGTTATTCAGAATTCACACACTGCTCATGAATCTTTGTTGTTTTGATGTGTTCAAAACCAACAAAACAAAAAAGAATGCCTTTTTAAAAATGGGATTTAATTGGCAGGGAGAAAGATGGAAAGAACAGAAACGAGGCTAGAGATTGCTGGTTACCTGAAGCAATGAAGTATGAGAGTAAATCAACTGTTTTGTGTAATCTGGAAATGGCCCAGAAATATTTTACTCTGGAAGGACAAGAATTAATTAAATCATTACATCAAAATCGACAGCATTTATCTGAGATTATCAGTGCTTTGAAGAACTGTTACATGGCAATGCAATTTTATCATGGCAGCCTGTGCCTGATGTTAGGGGTTATACACGAACAATTTGCTTAAGTCAACATAGTATTATACTAATGCCTTTGTTTAAATATAATTATGGAAGATTCAAAAACCAGTTTTTATTGAGGTGATATGGTACAAGAATTAAATATTTTCAAATATCCAAACTTTATTTAAACTTCTTATCTGAGAATTTGAAGGGTCATTATATTTTTGTCCTTTTCTCTCCTTGTCCTGGAAGGATAAGAATGCCCATTAATTTTGTGGATCAAACTGTTTATGAAACAGTTTAGTAACAGCAATGAGGTCCAATACACCGCCTAATCAGTGGAACAACCTTAGTTTAGCAACCTTACTTGATGCAGTGTCAGAGCAAAGGGGTGTCTGGCAGCTCAGCAGGTGAAGTCTCCGGCACTCACACCAGGGCTGGGCCAGCCTTGGGCAGAGCTCTGGACACAAGTGCTGGCTCAGAGCCACGCTCTGCAAACACCCAAACACCGAGGGCAGGAGCAAGGATGGGAGAGAGGCCTCTCATGGGATTTCCAAAGAGGTTTATTCCCTTGAAAGTTCCCTCACAAGAGAGCCCAGATTTCGGATTACAGCCAAGGATACATGGGGACGGGATGAATGAACCTATGAGGGAAACTCAGGGGAGGAGAACAAGGAGAGGTTTACAAAGTATAAACCAATAAAGGGTCACAGTGGGAGGGAAAAGGTTACATAAACCAATGAGGGACTGAATAACAGGGGATGGACTGGGATCATTCAGGAACAAGGGGCAGTTTCCTGAGTGGATTGGCAGGATAGGAGGGATGGGAGGGCACACCTGGGATAAACTATTAACATAACCTGGGAGAGGGGGGTTTGTTTACAACTTTACAATATAAAAAGTAATTGAATCTAATATAGTAAGCAAAAAACGTGTTGCAACACTTGGTTTAGTCCTTTTAATCCCAAATGTTCTATGATTGTATGATTGTATTTAATAAATAAACACTGGTAGATGAGTATCTGGGCAAGTTCAAACCTCTGCATCCCAAAAATAAAAATATATCAACAATATCATGGGTTTTAAATTTCTGGTTTGGGATTTTCTTCTCACCTTTTAACCCTGTCTTTAAGAACTGTATCTCCTCTCTCCCCACAGCTAGAAATGGAAGTACTACCCCATCTTTCCCCACCTGCATTTATATCTAGGGAAGAAATAAAGTATTACATCAATGAGAACCATTTTTGATGAATAAATACACTCCTGTCACTTAAGGTTGCTTTGTGACATTTACCTCCAAGAGTTTGCAAAGATTTGTTCTGAGTGGAGCAGTTTTTCCTTCCTTCCAGCCTAACGAGAGAATGTTTTCTCTTTCTGTTACCACCTTCCACACAACTGAAAAGCATATTCTCTCTTTTTTTTCTTTTTAAAATAAAACAACCAAAGATGGTTCATCTGTGACAATACTTTTTCTGTCATCTTCCAACTCCATTTTCCCCTCAGCTTGCTTTTTCCTGTGATTTTATACATTGGGACCCACTGAGTATCTGGCACATTTACCTCGTATGTTTGTTTTATTTTCTGATGGAGACAGATTCTGAAAAAGCTGAGAGCAGAATTCACTTCTACTTACAAACCAAGGATGAAAGAAACCTACCCTTGTGATTTTCTTGCTGAATGGGATTTAGAAGATTGAAATACTACTTACTAAGTGCAGGAAATATTATATTGCCAACAAGTTTGTCTAAATTATCTGTAGAAAAAAAAGCATATAATGAAGCTTAAAATATTTGTTTTACTTTTAGAGGAGGTGAAAGCTGCATAATTTTTCATTACTACCATTTGCTCCCCCAGAAGTAAAGTTAGCTCAGAATTTGAAGTTAAACTCCTATTTTCAGAGGTTAACAACTCAGCTGTAAGGCTTCAGTCTCAGTTTAACATTTGGCAGAGTTTCTGCCTTGAAATAGTACCTCTGGTACATATATATAATACCTTCTCCCAAAGGGTGTTGTAGCACTTTAATACACTGAACTTGAATAGCTTGTTTCATCCATCACCAAAATGCAACTGCTTTTGAGGTGCAATACAGCTTCAGAATACAGAGTTCAATACAGCAGTTTAGGTAAGGAAACAGTGATAATACCTGCAAAATTTAGAACATTTTGGTTTTGCTAGTATTTTAAGTGAGTGACATCCTCCTTTCTCTAGGCATGCTTTTGTAGCCATAGATACAGTATAGCAATGACAAGATTTGAGATCACATTAAGAGGGCAAAGATATTTTTATACACTTTGAAATCTTCCAAATCATTCATGCTTGCAAAACCTTTTCTAGTACCTTTTTATTCAACTAGATTGCAGTCTTAGTTATCTACTGTTGCTAAAATACAATGAAACATTCCTTAAAGTACAATACAATTTAAGTCTCAGATTAAGCTAATGCAAATTAAACATAGCTATAATTAGCCCAGTACTTCCTATTAAATAATCAATATTTTGGCACTGGCATGTGAAAAAAGCAGCTTATTTGTCATTTTCCTACTTCTGCAGGGTGATGTAATAGTGTAATTGTCAAGAACTTGTCAAGGCAGACAGCAATGAACAGTTTTCGCTTTTCCCAGAGGAATGGCATTCACCAGAAATGGAGTCCAGGAGGCAATTTAGACACTGACATCCCATTGTGGGGAGGGAAGGGGAGAATTTGGGTCTGTGGAAGTTCCTTAGCCAAAGACTGGAGTTTGGTCCTGGCTTGTTCTGCAGCCGTGTTATCGATATAGCCCTGTGGGTCTTGTGTGCTGGGCTTCCAGATCTCGATGAAGACTTAGCAAGACCAAAGAACCAAAGAATTGCATCTAGAGTAGTTCAGAGGGAAAATAAGGAAATATTTAATCTAAGGAGGAAAGCCCTAGTAACTCTCATGGCTCTGCAGCACCTTTATAGGTGAACAAATTTTCTTTATTAGGTGCCTAAATGCAGCTTAAATCCTGCTTTATGCCTGTAAGTCAAAAGTGATTTAATATGCAGGCATAGTATATCTGAAAAAATGTTGAGAGTCATGGCCAATGAACTTTGAATTGAAGCAGGACCTCAGCACCAAACATGTTAATTTGACTGCTCTTACTAATCAATTTATAAAAGTTGTGTCAGCAGGCTCCGAGTGCAAGCAGAACCATTTTGATTCTGGCCAAGGCATACTATTTACAGGTACTCAGAGACTGTGTTTCTGACTTTGTTTTTAGTGGAATAAATTTTAAAAAATGTAAAATTAGTTTCTTGAAATGAAAATTAAGGAGATAACAGGATTAAAATATCTGGAGTGTTTCTCTGCTAGTTAGGCTAGTTTATAGACACCCTAGACTATAGATCCAAAATAAAGCTTGTATCTTGTTGGTATTCTTTGAGAGAACATTGAGGTAACAAACATAGATCTATCCACCTAAAAATGCCTTTGTGACAGTCAATTCAAAGTATATTTGCACACTTTGTAGCCCTGAAGCTGCTGATTCTGAGTGACAGGTAAATCAGATTCTTTTGCAGCTTAATCTCACTTAGCTGGGGAAAAAAAATGTAAAAAGGCCACAGATCAAAGAGAGCTCTAGCTGAGAAAGAGAAAAGAGGGAAAAAGATGACCTAAATTTTCAAAGTGACTGATGATTTTTGATATTTCCATTTTGGGGCTCCTGATTTGAGACAGCTTAAAGGATCTTGATAATCATAGTACAGTTGCTCAGGATATTGTTTGAATCCTTACAGAGAGTCTTATAAACATCTCTAAATCCATGTTTAAGCAGGCAGGATCTAACCAGAGACAATTTTGCAAGAAGTTGAAATATTGCATGTTCCCAGATTTTAGAAAAAGATTAGTAAGATCTGAGGTTTTCAGACACATTGCAATAAAAATATTTTTTCTTATCTGTGTGTGAGGTTGTGGTTTTTTATTTTATTTAGTTAGTTAGTTAATTTTCTTTTTTAATTATCTTTTTTAATTCAACTGAAGTCCATTTCAAAGCTCCATAATCCACTATGCTTGAAGCTCCTTGGTCTTTAAGTGCACTTAGTGTGGTTTGATTACCTAAATTCTCCCAGCGTGGTATGGGCATTATCTCCTCCAGTGACAACACTGAGCTGTTTCTGCCTGGCTGCTTTTTGTTTTATATAGGTCCATCCCCATACATTCAGGTATTTACATATAAATAACACCTTGCCAGTTCCATCCCAGGCTGTAGGGGCGGAACAGAGGATTCCTCCTCCTACAAAGGTACTGCATGTGTCCTCCTGAAGCCATCCAGTTAGTTTCTTCATGCCAATAGCATACCTTGTTTTCCCTTGATGCTGTCTTCTCTCCTGGAATTTCTGTCAGCCAGCACATGCCCCCAATGATTTTTCTTCCCTGGCAGCTAAGATGATGTTCCAGCAGCCTTGCCCTCAAAGGATGGATCTCCAGAAGGGCTTTGGCTCCAGCTCAGCATATGGAGACTTGTTTGTACCCTGCCTGCTCAGGCTCAGACCAGTAAGTTCCTGCATTTCCATAATAAGGAACAGTTCCTCTTGGCTTTCCTGTTGGACATGTGATTTTGGCCCATGATCCCACATTGCTTCCTCCCAGAGAGCATCAGCCCACACTCAACACTTTGCTCATCAGCAGGACTCAGGAGCATCATTTTTTACTGAGATCCCTGCACACTTTTCAAGATTTAGGTTCCCCACATACTGCACATGGCAAGGTAAATGAGGCTCAGAAGATAAAACCATTCTATTCTGCCCTTTTTCATAACAAAAAAGTATCTCTCTGCTAAGCTGGCACACTGGACTCCACTCCCAGGGACATCAGAAGAGCTACACACCATATGCATATGTTTCATAAACAAAGAAAACCTGGGTCCTTTTTCCTCCAAGTTTGACTCTTGCAAGGACAAAACTGAAAATATTTGAACCCCAAATTATATGTATTTGAGACATGGTGTATGGTAGAAAACTGGAAAACATTCATGTTTCAAATTTTCCTATTTTATTTGCCCCCAAAAAATTAAGAACTGATTTTTCAGAAAAATCCAAACAACTACAAGACTTAGTGATTTTTGAAGTTTTCAAAGAGATCTTTAAAGTCTAGTGAAATGGCTTGGGAGTGCATATAGTGGGTTTTCTTCAAACGTACAAACTCTGGAAGCACTGTGATTCCTGTCAACCCTATGGTGATCCTTCAGGAAAACTTTGAGGGCATCAGTCCTTACTTGTTTAAGCATCAGTGAAATGCTTGATGATTGAGGTCTCGCTACAGGACATAATTTTTGATGAGCTGTCATTTTTAATTAAGGAACTCATTCAGCAAAAAACATGGAAATAATTCTGATGCTAAAGCAACAAGTGATTTTATAAAATTGTGATTGGATGAAGGCGATGGAGCTCTCTCCATTTCCAGTGTGCTTTGCTTGACACCTAAGTCAAGGCTTTGTTTCTTTCACCGGAGCTTTATTTTTTTCCAGATTGCACCACCTTTTGTTGCCTTAGTTTGTATGGAACCACCTTTCATGGATTACAGAGCACATGAACACTAGGATTATTTTATTGCTGGATCACAGATATCCACTAATTCTGACCTTAATATGCCCTTTCATTATGAACAATTAAAGATGTCTCTGGAAACTGATTCCACACAGGATACAATGAGAGGGCTTAATGAGGTGCTTTATGGACACAATTCAAAATTAACTTTGAATTTCCTGGCTTTTGTTGATTTTTGTCGCAACCTTAACATTTTTCAAACATAGAATCATTACATTAAAAAAATAAATCGGCATTTTAACCAAGATTTATTATACCGTAATGAGATAAATCTTGTTTTCAGTTTTCAGTAATGGCATGATTCATTTCCCACAGCTGAGCAGTAAAAATAAAGAAAGACATGGCTCTGAATGAAAAATAAGACTTCCTAACAAAAAACTGTCAGGTTTTTACAGGATTTTAAAAGAAATTTCAATGAGCCCTAAGAATGATCATATTACATGTCTCATTCTGACAGGTTTGTGCTTTGCTTATTCTTAAGTGTAAGTTAACAAGAAAGCATTGATCTGAATAGCTATTTTTAAAGTTTTCTGGAAGATCAAGGATCTGACATCCTCTTATGTATTTGACTGCTGGAAAGACTCTAGAATCACTGACACTAAGTAATCAGCTACTATGAACTCCTTAGAGGGGGGTTGATATTATATAACTTACTATTTTGTCATCTCTGCTCTTTGTGCACAGCTACTGACAGCAAGTGCTCGGCAAGCAACTGATGGTACATGGCTCGTAGGGCTTTCTAACAGAGACAGAGAGACAGAGATAGAGAGATAAATAGAGAAATAGAGAGAGAGAGAGAGAGAGAGAGAGATAGACAGACAGACAGATAGATAGATAGATAGATCGATTGATAGATAGATAGATAGATAGATAGATAGATAGATAGATAGATAGATAGATAGATAAATAGATAGATAGACAGACAGATAGATAGACAGACAGATAGACAGATAGATAGATGATAGATTTTTTCTTTTCCTTGCAAAGAAGAGAGAGTAGGAATACAACATTCCAGACAGACACTAATTGGAACCTGGTTGCTCTTCAATACATCTAGATGAAGCTGGTATAAATACATAAAGGCACTCACATCTGTTCAGTGGGGGTGGCAAAGTCCCAGTTTGCAGCTGATGGTGCTTCTGCACCATTTGGATAGGAAATGTTTCTAGCTTTCTTGAATTTCTGTTTTCTACATTTCATCCTCAGGAATAAGCCTGGCAAACATTTTTATCTGCCTAGAAACAGATAAAGGGATCCCTTTATCCCTTTATTAATCAACTGCTTTAAGACCTGCCCCACTCCTCCCTTGCTGGTGAGGCTCTGTGTCTCCTCTGAACACCATTGATTCACCTTCCTATTTCAAAGTACTCCATTTTCATTGATTGCCATACCATACTTCTGCATGTTTTCTTGACCTGCTTACCGACTCAGTACACATGCCAAGACACAGAGGATTGAGACCAGAATCTTGTTTTACCCTTGAATTCTTCAGTCCAAAAGCTGATGTCCAGTGTTGCATATCAATAGCAGGAGGCTTTTTTCACACCTTTAGTTTATTTCTCCTTTTTGGGGAAAAAAGTTCTCTTAGAGCCTTGTTTGGACTGTTCTTGTCCAGCAATTATTATTTTAGACCTGAGTGTGTCATGCTGTCTGAACCTGCACCTTTTGGGGTCCTGACCTCAAATTTGTTTACTTTTAGAGTATGTTGCCAGTGAGATCACCTTTTCAGACTATCATACCTATTGCCTTTTTACTGCTATCTATTCCTAGCATAACTCTCTGGGGCTAGATCACCTTCCAAAGAAAGGCTCTGAACTTTGTGAATTCCCTCATCAATTTTCTTATGATTCAAAGAATTCTGTAGGTATGACTATCCTGTCAGCAACAGCAGATAGTAAAATGACAATGGAATTGATTGAGGCACAGTGAGGACAAAAAAAATACTGACTCAGACATTTCTCTGTTTGTTAGCAACTTGCCCAGTGATTTTTCATGTACAAGATATGAGATCATGTATCCACACATGATATAGGACACCACAGAAATAAGATACCTACTCGCCCTGACTGAGTAAATTGCAATAGACTCTAGTTAAACTTCTCTTCAGGGTAAAAGTCTGAGTCAGGTCCCTTAAGTGTCTGATCTTATTATCAAAGAAAGACCAGACATAACACACTTCAAATGTAGTGGGGGATCAGACCACCTAAGGAAACTTCCTACTTTTGTCCTTGAAAGCCTACCTCTCCAGTGACTTTGAAGACAGTTGGAAAAGATGAACACTAGAAAACCAAAATTAGCTTCTGTGAAGATCCCTGGGGTCTATTCAGCCATTTGTGGCAGAAGGATAAAGTTTTAGCAAACTATAAAAGTTTACATTATTTATATATAGGTTGCAATTACCTATTGGAAAAAATATCTATTAAGAAATCACAGTAGAGTTTTAATGAACAGAAAAATCCATTCATATGTTTTCAAAGAAATTTTCCTTGGATAATTAGATACTTTATTAAATCAGTCTGAGAGTCAGACAAATTACCAGCAAACCAATGCATAAGAGATGACTAAGTCTCATATAACAGTGTCACCTAGGCACTACTATGAATAATGCATTCCAAAGCATAAAATAGAAAGCACCTGAATTAAACCCCATGTCTGAGAGTTTCTGAAGGCAAAGAGGGGTGAATGGGGAAGGGAAATGAATATGAATAACCACTAAGACTTCTCAATCAACAGAGAGATTTAATCTGTTTGTCTGCTTTGTGGAACTTTTCAGACTGTATGCCCTGAATGAATGAAGCAAACCAGGTAATGTAAAAGCAAATAAAGGACAAAAAAAAATTTTTATTCTCTTTGAGGCAAATTACAACTGCCAACTTTGCGGAGCATGGTGGCAGATGAATATACTTCTTTTTTTTTCACTGTACGAAGGTCATCTTCACTTGAAAACCAGAAATAGACCGTGCACTAGTAGCAACTTGAACAGCCACCAGCAAAGCACAATTAATTTTCTCAGACAATATTGCAAAGTCAGACACCAGCAACAAGAATGGTGATGAAAGGTGCATCTTTGTTTCTTCTCTCTTTCTTCTCACCTCCCTTCCAGACATGCAGTTCCCCAGCTTATTTGGTACCAACTTTTTGTACCAATGTGCCAGATCCCTCTGTGAGGCACTTTCACTTGCTAAAGCTGCAGAAAGCAAAACTAGAGAGCTGTATGATTTTTCCCTATTAATGGATTAAAGTGATCTACAAAGGACCTGGCAGATGCCAGTGGAGGTCAAAGACAGGGGGTAAGGCTGCAAAGCTGAAGAGAAGGGAGAAGAGGGTGGGATAGATTTCTATTTGCATAGACAAGGGAGAATGCAGTTGTGAAATATAAGACCTAGAAAATGTCTCATCTCAGCAGAGGATTGAGGTGTTACCAGATCATGTCACCCTTTGGAAAAGTAAAATCTTATATCCAAAGCAATCTATACATTCTCAGCAATAAGATTGACTGGGGTAAAAAGTTGTTGCTTATTTTTGCGAGGAAGAACCAGGAACAGTGAAGAAATCAGTCCCATTTTGTTCAAACTGAGCTGTACGAGCAGCTACCTGACAACATGGATGGATGCATGTCTGTGTTCTAGGTAGGTTTTCGCTTGGTTATTTTCTGAACACACTCTGGTATCTGATGATTAGACAGAGCAAAACCCATGTAGCACCACCCACGTGGTGGGTGTGCGGTCCCCCATTTGTACTTTTGCATGGTAAGGAAAACTCATTGCTAGGTGAATGAATCATAAACCTTATCTGTATTCTTGGACTCCCATACCTCCCATAGCAGGTTGGTTACACATGGACTGCCTTTGGGAATGGTCTCCTACTTATGACAGTTTCTCTGATATGCCTAGGAATAATCTGTGTGAATGTGAACTAGTTGGCATAGGTCAAAGGCATGCCAAGGTCTGTTCTAAACCAAATGATGCCTGGCTCTTGTATGTTTTATACATTACAATTCTATAATTCTTTGCTTAAATTTTCACCTCAGGTACTTACACAACAATTATTCCCCAGTTGTAATTGCTATCATTCCTCAGTAAAAGTGTAGAAAACTAATGGAAATATTTTGGCATATTGTTTGAAGGTTTTGTGAAAGAAACAGAATCATTTACTTTGAAACAGCTCTGTGGAGATCATATAGGCTGATCTTCTGCTTAAAGCAGAAAGATAACCAAATCTCCAATCTGCAAACTTGCTTTCTAGTCTTTTTCACCCAGGACTGCAGAATCACAGAGTCACAGGATAACTGAGGAAGGCCTCTCTGGAGCTCATCTGGTCCAACCCCCCACTCAAGCAAGGCTACCTAAAAACAATTGCCAGCACTGTGTGCAAATAGTTTCTGTGTATCTCCAAGGATGAAGATTCCACCGGCATAGGAAAACCTGTGTTAGTGCTTGGCAACCCTCACAGTTAAAAAGTGTTTCCTGATGTTCAGAGGGAACAGTGTGCTTCAGTGTGTTCCTATTCTCTCATAAATATTCCAATAAAGTCTAAAACCAGTTTCCTTGAAAGAAATAATACAGACTGTTGGAACGGCTAGTGGGTTAAGATGTGAGCAACAGGTTGGTTTAGATAATGTCTAGAAGTTCTTTCCAAACTAAATTATTTTATTATCTTATTATTTAAGCTAATGTATGTGATTTTGCTAATGTGATAAAGAAGTTCTGGGGTCATGTCTTTCTCAAGCAGTCACAAATCAGAGACTGTGATTCATAGCTGCGTGAAATGTAATTAAAGGCATCATAAGCATGAAATTGTTGTTTTCACTGGTTTCTCAAAAGGTGTTTTCTTTGTTAATTTAAACACTTGGTTTCTCAAAAAAGCTGCATTTAAATGGAAGTTTAGATAGCTTGCAGATTAAAAGTTTTTTAATTATTAAAATAGTTATGTTGTAATAATATGATAGTGTGCATTGAGCAGAGCTGTTACATAGACATAAAGGGTCAAACTGTGAAAAAATGAGAAAGTTTCAAAAGAGAACAAAATTATTATAAATGCTTCTCTTTACTGGAAGTTATATTTCTTCCTGTTTCTACTTATAACAATACCATATAATTCAGGAAAATATGTTTTTCCTTGACCTTTTATTTCCAGTTATGCTGAACAATTTATCCCAATTATGTCACTTGTGTATACGGTCTTAAGAAATGGTAACATTGAAACCATATAATCAATGCATTACAATGCAAACCATATAATCAATGCAATGGATTTCTTCCTACCTGATATATCAGCTTTTTGTTGATCCTTTTGTTGTGCTGGTCTGTGATTGAACAAAAAATTTGAATTGCATTCAGGTCTCCCAGGCATATCCCATTTTACTTCTTTGCAGTGATTTGCAATGTCTGGCTGAGGAGAAGTTTGACTTGAGAAGCCTTTCTTTACACGGGTCAAAACCATTATTTACCTTCAGAGGAATAACCAAACCATGGAAACACAGAGAGAGGGCTAAAGCAAATGAGCAGATCTAATTGACTTAAACAAAGACTGGGTTTGGTGTGCTTGGTTCTCTTGTGAGGGCCTACAGTTGTTAAGCCATGCACAGGTAAGTAAAGCTACCAGGTAAAAACAAAGCACACAGAATAGTGGATATTCCAGGGAGATGGGTTTGGTGACTACACAGGACGAAGAGGAGAGTGATGAGATGGAATGAGGAAGATGAGATTACAAGTCCAAGGGCTGCCCCTGGGCTGGAGCTAATGAGACTGGCAGAATTCACTGAGAGCAACCCTATGGAGAAGAACTTGGGAGTTCTGCTGGATGAAAAGCTGGACATGAGCCAACAGTGTGTTTGCAGCCCAAAAGGCCTGACCATATCCTGGGCTGTATCAAAAGAAGTGTCATGATTTTACCCCCCTACTCTGTCCCTCCACTTGAGACTCCACTTGGAGTACTGCATCCAGCTTTGGGGTTCTCAGGGCAAGAGAGACACAGAGATGTGAGAGCAGGTTCTGAAGATAGCCACAAAGATGATCAGAGGAATGGGGCACCTCTCCTGGGACCACAGGCTGAGAGAGCTGGGGTTGTTCAGCCTGGAGAAGAGATGCCACTGGAGAGACATCATCCTGGCCTTTCAGATCTTAGAGTGGGCTTTGATAAGATGCTTTGATAAGATATTGGGAAGAAATTCTTTACTTAGAAGGTAGTGAGGCACTGGAACAAGTTGCCCAGGGAAATTGAGGATGCCCCATCCCTGGAAAGGAAGGCAGTTGACAGACTGTGCAACCTGGGCTAGTGAAAGATATCCCTGACCATGGCAGGAGTGTTGATCTCTTCTACTCTGATTAGTTCTTTTATTCTGTAAGTGTTATTTTATGACCTAAAATATTATACCTATGTATAACTGGGGAGGCCAGTCCAACTGAGATTGTTACACTTGAAAAATCCTGCTCTCCAGATCTCACTTCATGGGTGTAGTTAGTTCATAATTGTGTCCATGTATATGTACACGTATGGAAAGTATAGGGGAAAAAAGCAGCTCCTTACAGTGCTCCTGGGGAAATGCTGAACTAACCACATTATAATTTCTATTATTCTGGGGTCATTTGATTTCTGTCTCTGAGCGTCTACAGACATCTACTGTGAAAAGTGTGAGAGGAATCTGACCGACAAAAGTGACACAAATGGATTACATTGTTAATCTGTAAATGCCTGTGGGCAGTTTGGGCTTTCTGTACACATTCTACTTTATCACTTCAGAGAGAGAGACCAGAAGTCTGTAACTTACATCTGCTTTCCTCTGTCCATAAATGATTATATAAATTTTTTACAGAGTGGTTGTACATAAATGGCCTGCATGAAATGAGCAGACAGACCATTTGCAGTGAGTGAAACTTGTTTCTCTATTATATGTTTTCTAATACAGCTTCTAATCTTCAGTCAGTAAAAGGACAGAAAATTGAAAATTGCAGTTCCTGATAAAAATGTGAATTATATTCACATTCACAAGAATGAGGAACCACACTAAGAACTCCCTGATACACTAAGCCACATTTTGATAATAATTCTGTGATATTATCATTATTTGAAAAGGTAATTCGACTGCCTTAAAAATCTGGGATTGTAAATACTCTACCGGAATTAATCCTCAAAGTTAATGCCCATCTCAGATCCACCAGCATTGAGTGGGATAAGATTTTACCACAATTTCTGTATTTTGCAGAGGAAGATATGGAAACTTAAGAGATTCTCATTCTTTCTCATTTTGTGAGTAAGACGAAACAATAAAAATAAAAATAAATCCCTTTGTGAAACATATGATGTAAGGCATAATACTAATTTTATCATTTTTAAAAAATGAACCAGGATAAAGATAGAGGTGCAGGCAAATTATGACCTTATCGACTACAGAAATTTAACAATAACCAACTTCTCCTTATCAATATAAAAGGAGCAGTACTAATGTTGGTGAAAATTGATGTATTGATGATTCATCCCTCTACAAAACACAGAGTATGGGATGAGAAGGTTAATGAATGAAAAAAAATGCTGATGAAGGCATCATTAAAAAGAAAAAATAATGTGACATAGAAATGTAAAAAAACTTAGTATCACAGAAATTACTAAAAATGATGATCAGAGATGACTGACTTTGAGTTAGGCTTGTAATGAAACTTGTTTCTAGAGCTCAGCAAGCCCAGTATAATATAGGGACATAAGATACTGGGATGACAACACACTGCAGTTTGATTGAGTATTTTGAGCAATGTCTCTTTCCTCACCGAACCCAACGATACGGAGAATATGAGCAATGAAGATATAGCTAACAAACATCTTGTTGCCAGGAACTGAGGAAGATGAGGCTCTTAGCACAGACACACAAGATTAGTCAATCAGGAGAATGCATTTGCTCTTCACTAAATTGATCTTGACAAATCAAACTGCTTGGTTCACATCCACCTTTATCTCCTTAAAATGTCCACCTAAGGAGGAGGAGGAAAGTCTGTCTTCCTTGGATCAGGCTCATTGCACAGTAAGCATAAAGCTGTGAACTTTTCAGCAAAAATCTATAAGATTATAGAGTTTAAATTTTGAAGTTAAAAAATATGCAATGGCAAGCAACATGCTGAAAATGTGATGGTAGGGCAAGTTTCGTGAATGAAGACTTTGCAATCACTATTATCTCACTCTCACAGTTCATCCTTTACAACACCCTAAGTTTTTTTTTTCTTTGGCCAAGCTTTGTATTTGTATTTAAAGAACAACTGTATATGTGATGTTGAAAAGGTAAAGGATAAGAAATGCCAGTGGAAGGTGTGAAAATGAACTACTAATTGTCATGAAGAACATTGTCTGGAAACTTCTGTGTGATCTTGTAAAAATAAGATTTACCTGTGAAATGAGATACTGTGGTATCTCTGGGCAGACCCATGAGAGGGGAGTGGAGAGGAGAGGAGAGGAGAGGAGAGGAGAG